>JZKD02S0082777.1:95778-147027 GCA_000966675.3 Picea glauca
AGTTCTGAGTGTTTTAAACTTAGATAGATAGTCTTCAATGCAAGAAAAATCACTTGGACTTAAAGTTAGTACTTGATTTTCTAACTGTTGTGCTCAAATAATATTGTGTTTACAAAAAACAGATTCAATCTTTTCCCAAGCTTCTTTGGGTTTATCAATTGTTTGAAGGTGGAATCTTAAATCAAGAGAGATGGACATTCTGATTAATCTGCGCGCTTCTTCATTCCTATTATCCCATTTGGCTTTTTTATCAGCGTCAGTGGGTGTTGTTTCCTTTCCCAAGGTAATATGGTACAAGCCTTTACTTCTTAATAAATCCTCCATATGGGATTTCCATTGGAAGTAGTTGGTGCTGGTAAGTAAGATATTACGTGTATAAGCCATATTAAATATGTAGATAATATGGATTTAAAAACTAAAACTGATGATCTGAATGGAAAGATCTCAAAAAGTTATGTGGTTTTAAAAAAACAACACTTAAAATGGACTTCGGATGTGAGAGTTATGCCCTTTTTAAAAAAAGGAATAAATGGTAACCAAAGGACCATGTGGTGGTGTAAGTTGCTTTATGAAGTGACCCACTTTTATAAAGAGAAGTGGGGATCACTTTTACAATGAAGTTACTTCATGCAAAATAAATAAGTCTAAAATAAAATATTAAGGCTACTTATAGTGATTCACTTTTATACTTGAAGTGAAATACACTTTACAATTTTAGTATGAACTTTTTCAAAAAAAGTGACAAAAGAGAGACTTGAACTCAAGACCTCTTACTTAATAAGGAAACTTTTAACCAAATGGTCTAGCAAAACATATTGTAATGTTCATAAGGAGGGTTTTTGTTGTTGTTGACGGCCTTAGAGAGCGTGGTAAAAAAAACTCTTTTCACACAAGAATTTTTTTTTGCTTCCCGATGACAACAAGGGTTAGATCTCAGTTAGCTTACCCAGAAGATGCACCTTTTCCTATTTGTTTATGATTTGTAGATATCGCACAGGGCATGGGGCAAAGAGAATACAAATATATAAAAGAGTAGCAACCCGGAAATAAATAATACAAAACCAAAATACTGCTCTGCAAAAATTTAAAAAATGTGTATTCAAGCTTTATACCTCCAAATCTGATTGTAATGGTTGTATCTTGGACAAACGGAAACCTTTTCAAATGAAAATAAAAGTGTTCCTGAGTGAAATGAGTGGTTCAGACGCAATGGAATAGTCCTCTCATCCCAGAAATGTACAGAAATGATAGAAAATGGAGATGAGGCAACTCGACTTCACGATATCGATCTACAACAGGAGCGGATCTTCAAACAGGCTATGACACCATGCTAAAAAACACAGTGATTCCAACAAAGGAAGAACAACTTCAGTAACCACTCACATAACTAGATCAAATATCAACACACTGATGTTTTCACGTGGTAAAACCCCTACGGGGAAACATTCACGGCCCCAGCCAATGTGGCCACTTGGAGCAGTTTATTAATGCAAAAGAAAAATATTATAGAGAGATTTAAAACGAGAGTTTCTCACAATAGATCATCGGAAAATGAACCTCCATGCTCTTTAAATAGATATCATGGACCAATCGGGTGTTAAGCCATGGATCAATGGTCATTAAGATCGAGGAGAGTATGAACCATCACATCACTCTATGTCGAGAACATAGAGTGACCGTCGGATTTCCTAACTACAAATGCATACTAATGCATACTAAAGAAACACACTAAGAAACACAATTTTATCTAATGACACATTAGACCAAGTAGATATTAACTAATTCCTAAGTGTCTAAATATCCTAACAATGTTTTTATCCTAACTTCCATAGACTACTTTACAAAGTGGACTGAAGAAATTCCTCTTAAACATGCATAAGATGAACAAGTAATCTCCTTTCTTGAAACAAATATTTTCTCTCAATTTTATGGAAAGTTAACTCAAATCCTTAATAAATTTGGAGTGAAACATTTCACTTCATCAACTTATTATCCTCATGGAAATGGGAAAGTTGAGTCAAAAAATAAAAAAATTGGTTAAAATTGTAAAGAGGATCATTAGTGACAAACCCTACTAGTGGAACACCTTATGAACTTATGCCTTATGGGAATATCATAAAACCACTACGACGATCACAAGTCATACTCATTTTTCAGTTTTTATATGGTCAAGAAGCCATCATGTTTGTTGAACTTGAACTTAGCTCCCTTAGATTTCCCTTGCAAGCTGGAGAACTAAATTCTACAGATATACCTCAAATACTAAATGTTTTTTTGGCCTTACAAGAACAAAGGAGTTGTGATCTTAATAATATAAAGAAAAGGAAGCAAACCGTTAAAAAATATTTTGATAAAAAAGGTCAAATCAACTACTTTTGTAGCTAGTGAAAAAGGTCTTATTATAGGATTTTGCACATGGAGGCAAAGGTAAACATTCAAAATTTCAGAATTTATTGTTGGGGCCTTACATAATCACCTATGTCATTGGAAACAATTCTTACTTACTCAAGGATGAATATAGTCAATTATTTTCATATACTACTAATGGTTCACATGTGAAACACTATGTTGAACTAGGTTAAAATTTTAATTGATTATATCTGCAGTGTTTCTTGTATATATTTGATTTTGGTTTGTTTTTCTTGTATATATTTTGGATATTTTCTTTCCTTTTCATTTAATTGAGTTTCATTTCTGGAACATTTGGTCAGACAACTAGATTAGTGAAGTTACATTATTATTCATTGGTTTTGCAAACTTTTGTTAATTTTATAGAATTAATGAAGAACACAAACAACAAAAGATGGATAAATTAGCCTACCATTCACAATGTTATTTGTTGAGTACTTGCCAAACTAGATAAGATACCTTGATGCAACTCAATTGATGCAGTTCTTCCATGTTTTATTCTTTCCCATTCTCCCCTTCCATGAGTGTATTTTTTGTCAGTATACATTAAATTATGATCTAAAATTTTGTTTGAAACAACATTCCTGAGAAGAAAGTACAATCAACAAATCAAAATCAAAAGTTCTAAGAATGAAACCATATATTCTAAGTTCTATTTTACTGAAATTATAATACCATGTGGAGTCGCCATGTGTTGACTCATACGTCGTCCACCTATTTAAAAAAAGATCACAAAAAAATTGTGAAACTTATAATTCATTTAAAAAATTTAATAATTATTATAGGTGGGGTCCCCTAGAAAAGAACACGCATATTATATGGTCTTGTATGGCATTCATTTTTTCAACATGATGACATGGACTTGTTATAGAATATGTTGGTTTTAGTTTGGATTATCACCTTCAACATGGTATCAAAGAAGGTGA
This sequence comes from Picea glauca, assembly GCA_000966675.3. Classification (NCBI taxonomy): domain Eukaryota; kingdom Viridiplantae; phylum Streptophyta; class Pinopsida; order Pinales; family Pinaceae; genus Picea; species Picea glauca. The sequence goes on from JZKD02S0082777.1 coordinate 99,114, forward strand.
CCAATTTTGGCTTGATGCATATGAGGTTATGGTTCTCTACACGTTTTTTTTCCTTATCACACAAATTGAATTTATATTTGGGATCATGTTTTAAGTATAATATTACAAGGCTCATACAAAACAAGATATTTAGTGTAGCAAGCATATATTCTTTGGCTTGACATATTGCATCTCCGGGAGGCATTAAAATTTACATATAAAGGGAACAATTTGATACTTTTAAAAGAAAAGGGTATATGGTTCATGATCCAGATTTATGCAGGAACACAATGAAATACAAAAATTCACATAAATGCAGAGATGCAATGGAATCAAACCTTCATTTCATTAACAACAAATGAATGAAATATGCTTACAAATAGAATGGAAATAAAATAGCTCGGGCCCTGGTAGCTTATCTCTGAGAAGAGATGTGGTGGCTACTGGCCTGTGAACTCTGTGTTAGAAGGAGGCTCGAAGGCCTATATATTATTGAGAAAACCATAAAAAACCCTAAACATACAAAAACCTAACCCTAGGAGATGAAACACCAGAATATGGGCCTCGTTGGGGTAAATTAGTACATCAATTTCCTGGGGTCGTAACTTTGGAATACTATCTCTGTTTGACACACATGATACATCATTAGAAAGATCTATCCAAGGACTACATTGCTGATAGAGAATATCAAGTCCTAAACAGACTCATATTCACCGAAGAATATGAGTCTGTTAAGGACTCGATATTTTTTGTCAACATTGTAGTCCTCGAATAGATCTTTCTAACGATGTATCATGTGCGTCAAACAGAGATAGTATGCCAAAGTTACAACCCTGGGAAATTGATGTACCAATTTACCCCAACGTGGCCCATATTCTGGCGTTTCATCTCCTAGGGTTAGGTTTTTGGATGTTTAGGGTTTTCCATGGTTTTCTCAATAATATATAGGCCTTCGAGCCTCCTTGTAACACAAAGTTCAGAGGCCAGTAGCCGCCACATCTCTTCTCAGAGATAAGCTACTAGCGCCCGAGCCTTTTATTTCCATTCTATCTATAAGCATATTTCAATTATTTGTTGTTAATGAAATGAAGGTTTACTTCCGATGCATCTCCGCGTTTATGTGTATTTATGTATTTCATTATGTTCCTACATAAATATGGATTAGTGATATCAGAGTGGTCTGCTCTTTCTCGTTCCTTCTTTGCATGTCCCCAATGAGGTCGGGGTATAAGGAGTTAGGTCTCGATATGGTTGAACCATTACAAGATCAGCCTCGCAAACCCTGACAGCTGCCCATGGGGGAAGAAAAGAAAGATGAGGGAGTAGGAGATCCTATCAAAGTATTTCTCAAGGAGGCCCTCGAGAAACAAAGGAACATGATGATGGACAACTTTGCCCAGATCCTCCAACGGTTTCCCAATGGCAGCACATCTACATCCAACATCCACTCTGGAGGTGCCACTACTTTTAAGGTACAAGTAAACTTTGACATTCCCATATTTGAGGGCCAAGTAGATGCAGATGTTTTTGATAGATGGTTGAGTTTGTTATAAGGATATTTCTTGGTTCATGACTTTTCCAATCGAGAAAGGATTATTTTTTCAATCCTTAAAGTCGCCCACCATGTCAAGGACTCGTGGGAAACCTACTAGGAGAAACAAAGCGAGGGGGAACCCTCTCTGTTCTCGGTCACACCCACTGGGAATTCTTTCTGAGATTCCATCAAGGAACAATATTATCCCATGGGGAGCTATGAGGAAAAATACATACAATGGACTATGCTGCAGCAGCAAAGGGACCAAGATGTGCATGAGCTAATGAATCTATTCCATACCCTATGCACAAAGTTGGGTATCAAGGATTTGGAGAAACATTTGGTGTTAAAGTACCGCAATTGTATTCATAGATACATTCAGGAGGAAATGGAGTTCCTCGACATCTCCTCGTTTGGTGTGGCATACCAGTATGCTACCAAGATTGAGCAGAAGTTCAAACAGAAGAAGCGAGACTTTGGTTCTATGAATCAGAAGCAAGGGAAAGGTACCCTCAAACCACCAAAAAAAGGACCAAGCCAAGGCGATGCGGACTAGGACAACCCGCCAAATCTGTGAGCAAAGAACAACACCACGAAGCCAAAAAAAGACACGGGGAAGTGGTGTGAGTTCCATAAGAGCTCCACTCACAACACAAGCAAGTGTCGAGCCAAGCAGTCACTGGTATGCAAGTTGAAGGCTTTTGGATCGGATGTAGGCTCTGACTCTGAATTAGAACCCAACAAGGGGAATGACAAGGGGAAGCATATTATCAATGTGGAGCCCAATGCCACCGTTTCTACCATGAAGATCTAGAAGAAGAAACTAGAAGATCCAGAGGAGGCAAAGCGCCTATTCCATTTCGAGATGTGGGTAAAGGGTTCCCCATTGCAGTTCATTGTCAACAACGGGAGCCAAAAGAACCTCATCTCAGTAGAGGTCATGAAATGGCTGGGCTTGTCGACCATAGCACACCCACAACCATACATCATCAGGTGGTTGCACCAAGGACGGGACCTCCGTGTAAGCCAACAATGTCGCCTTCCCTACAACATCAAGCCCTTCACGGATGAGGTATTATGTGACATTTCTCCTCTTGACATTTCTAATGTATTATTAGGCCAACCATACTTATGGAAGCGACATGTTGTGTATGAGTCCAGGCCTCATTCTGTTATTATTACTTTGGGTAATAAGCTATACAGGATATCGTAAATAGCACCGCCTACAACCATCTCTTTGGTTACTGCAAAACAATGCAGTAAGCTCATTGCCAAAACCAGGAAATTTTTTTTTCCTGATGATCTGCCCTCAGGGAAAGAATAAGATTGTGGCCATGACCTCTAGACAGGTTCCCTTTGCATGACAATAACATATGGATAAGGTCTTGGAGGAGTATGAGGACATCTTCACCTCCCCCATAGGGGTGCCTCTACACTGTCAGGTCAAGCACCCCATCGATCTAACCCTAGGTGCACTGCTACCCAATGGACCAATCTATCAGCGCTCTGTTCTAGAGAATGATGAAATCAAGAGGCATATTCAGGAGCTATTGCAGAAAGGTCACATCTGGCCGAGTTCATCGCCCTATGGGAACTCGATCATGTTGATGCAGAAGAAGGATGGGACTTGGAGACTCTGCATTGACTATCGAGCATTGAACAAGATCACTGTCTAGAATAGGTACCCGATCCCACAGATTGATGACCTTCTGGACTGACTCAAGGGGGAGAAATATTTTAGCAAGATCGACTTGAAGTCTGGGTATCACCAGGTACCAATCGAACCCTCTGATGTGTGGAAGACTGCCTTCAAATCCAAGGAGGGCTTTTTCGAATGGTTGGTCATGCCTTTCGGGTTAATGAATGCTCCTGCAACCTTCATGAGACTAATGGAGGACATATTGTGACCATTCAACAACTCATTTGTAGTGGTGTACTTGGATGACATTCTGATCTTCATCTAGACTTGGGAAGAGCACCTCCACCACATCCGACAGGTCCTCCAAACACTGCGGAAACACAAGTTGTGTGCCAATTTGGAGAAGTGCACTTTTGGCATGACCCAGGATCAGTATCTGGGATACATTATTGATGAGCGGGGGGTGCATGTGGATCCAGCCAAGATCCAAGTCATTCGAGATTGGCTAGCCCCAACCACCCTAACAGAGCTCCGCAGCTTTTTGGGTCTTGCCAATTTCTACCGCAGGTTTGTGTAGGGATTCTCTCATATCACTTGGCCCTTGAGTCAAGTCACCAAGGGAGGAGTGAAAGAAAAATTATTTTGGTTTGAATCTCAACAAAAGGCGTTCGACGATTTGAATCATCGCCTCTGCTCTACACCAATGCTCACATTATCTGACTTGCAACAACCATTTGAGATCGAGACAAATGCCTCCAACTATGCTATTGGGGCAGTCCTTACTCAACATGGGCATCTGGTGGCATATGATAGTGAGACACTTTCCAACACAGTCCGAAAGTATCCCACTTATTATAAAGAGATGTATTCCATTGTGCAGGATTGCCGACAATGGAAGCATTACATTTTGGGAAAGGAAATGGTCATCCACACAGACCACCGACTCTTGCAGCTCATATAGACACAAGGGAAGTTGTAGAACGATCACCATCAGAAGTGGTCCACATACATGAAACAGTTTCATATGAACATTAAGTACAAGAAAGGAAGCACCAATAATGTTGCAAACTGCCTCAACCGCCCCCCTATCATGGCGCTAACCACGGTGCTCAACTCTTGTGGGAACGAGACATCCGATTGGCCACTTCTCTACAAAAGTGATCCAGAATTCGGCCACACATACAATACGCTCTTGGAGGGAAAGCAAGTTCCTAATTTTCACCTCCACGATGCTCTGCTATGTCACATGGGACACCTTTATGTTCCTTCAAGAGAGTGTGCCAAGATGATTTGGGAGGAGCACTACAGTCGGGTCGTTGGGCATTTTGAGGTCAAGAAAACCATGGTAGTACTGCAAAAGTATTTCTATTGGCCGAACCTTCGATAGGATGTTGGGAAGTACATCAAGTCCTGCAATATTTGCGCCATTGCCAAACCAACCATCAAGAAGAAAGGCCTCTATAGTCTGCTTCCCACCCCTAGTCGACCTTGGGAATCCATCTCTATGGATTACATGTTGGACCTTCCTTCTACTAATCATGGCAATGACTGTGTTTTTTTGGTCGTCGACAGATTCTCGAAGATGTCCATTATGATGGCCTGCAGGAAGAATATCACAGCAGAAGCCACTGCTAAACTCTTCTTTGAATGAGTGTGGGTACACTTTGGGATCCCAAAGTCTATCATCTCAGATCAGGACAGTAGGTTCCTCAGTACATTTTGGTCCAACCTCTAGTCAATGCTGGACACCAAGCTCACCAAGTCCACAACTTTCCATCCGCAAACTAATGGCCAAATAGAGGTCATTAACCGGATGATTGTACACATTTTGTGCATGTACAACTCAAAGCATCCACGCACATGGGATGAGAGCCTCCCCTATGTATAACACAGCCACAACCGGGCTCTCCATATCTCAACCAACCATAGCCCATTTCGTGCCCAAAAAACATCGTTTAGGGCCTCAAAACGGCTCCGAAAGTTCAAGACTCGAAAAACTGCTAAAAACAGTAAATTGTGCTACAATTAAGGAAACTGAAAAACTAAAAGAAACAATGGTGTGGGTATAAGTGGAATAGGTGGGTGGCCACCAATATCCACTTGGATCAGTTCATGAGGATTTAAAACATAGCATACATTAATTATTGGTAATTACCTTGGTGCAAAAGGTTGATACATGGTGTGTAATTCCTTATGATGGAGATTTAATCATTTTTATTAATCAACACACACACACACACATCATTTTGGGGATTGACACTTTATGGTTTCATAAAACATGTTGATAACACTTGGTATTAAGTTTGATATGAGAATGGTATTGTATGGGATTTAGGTTGGCCATTATGTATGCCATGCATTGAATTGGAAATGATTGGGGAAATTATGCCACCAAACCCACACTTCACCACCTTGGAGTTTGTTAGAGTTCCCATCATTCCTCATTTGGTTTTGGACAATGAAGAGAGTAGTATTAGACTTCGTTGTATTCGAGAATATTTTTTGTTCATTGTGGTAACTATGAAGCTGGTGCAACTGCTTGAGCTTGAAAGATTGGTCTCTTCTAGTTAAGGTATGTAGTCACACAAAGTCAAAAGTAAATAATATAGAATATTTGTTAATAAATGATTTAGTTGGGCTCTATAGATGGTTTCTTGTATGTAGCTTTCTCCTCCCCTATTCTCCACTCATATATAAATAATTTTTTAAGAGGTCAATTTTTTGTTGAACAACTATTATAAAGAATTTTATGTTCATAGAATTTGTGAAAATGAAAGTCGGAGATTGGTTCTCTTGGTTTTGTATTCTCTTGAAGTCTAATGTTATCACTCACTCATTTGATCACTTTCCATGAATTTTTGTTGTTTCAAAATAATTTGGTTATGAGTCAAATGGAGAATGAGTTATGGGACAAACTTAGAAAGATGACCAAATTTATCATGGATGAATGCAAATTGGGTTTGATTTGGAATCATTTAAAAGGAATGAAGGTTGAATAATTTCTTATATTAATGCCAAAATTTTGTATCTCAACTCATCTTTAGTTACTTTTCAAACCTAATATTTCACCTTTACTGGAAGAGTTAGTATTTGAAGTCTAAAGATGTGGAATCCATTTCTTGTTTTCACATTTTGGTGACTTTGTTAACAATAAATATATGGAAATTATGAAAAAAACCTCACCCATTTTTCTGGAATTAGTTGGATTAATTTAATGTCTGATTTCTTCTAAGCAAATTCTATTGTTTACCCTCATATTCCAGCTCATACCTGGCTCACTGATTTGAATGATTCATAATATGGAAAATTGTCAAACTTCACATAACTCTTGCGTGATACTTACCTAGGTTATTATGGGACCTATCCTCATTCTTTTTTCATATGGTTTCTATATAGTCTATTCTATTATGTCAATTGACTCACTATTTTTTCTTAAAATGTGCATTGGTTGACACATGATCTCTTAATATTTCTAGTGTTGGTAAGAACTATGAATAAAACAAACCATAAGTTGGAAATATCAGTTGGTTGATATGCCATTTTGAAAGGATAATGGGAGGGTTTTGTGGTAAATGACATTGATTCATTTATTTTTATAGTTGTAGATTGTAATTTTTTTACAAATGTTATTGTGGATTTTATAAAGAACGAATGTTGTGGTCTTTTGAATATTCAATGTCAGTTGTTATAAGTCAATAATTGAAATCTTCATATACTTATTGGGTTATTATTTGGCAACATGCATAAATAAATGGAAGTAATACTTGAAGTTTGAATCCTAAATGATTTTCACATGAACTTTCACACATTATCCCTTCATTATTCATCATTTTTCATAATCATACTCCCTTTGTCATAGAACAATCCAAATGTTTATTAAAGTACAATGATGATATATATAAGACAAATAAATTATACCAACCATTCATAGTTTCCATTTTCCATTTATTTTTCCATTAATCTTTGTTCATGTTTAAGAAAATATATATTGAGTTGTTAAAATAAGCATATATATGAATGAAGTTTCAAATTGGCTAAAATAAAAACAAAACAGAAAAATTATTGATGATGAATAAAGTTGGTTTTCTTTCCCATTTTATACAGTATTCCTTTTCATTTATTCTTTGCATACTTGATTTGAAATATTGTATACATATCCTTTCTAAGTCATATTTAATAAATATTGAAATAAATATTTATTTTTCTTTGTGTTGAATTATGATTAAAGAATTACTATTGACTGATTAAAATGGAAATAGAAAAAAATATGAGTTTCTTTAACATGGGAAGCAGAGGAAGTAACAGAGGAGGAGGAAGCAGAAGTCCTAATATGTTTTGGTAGAAAGGGTGAAACAAGAGGATAATATTATATATGCATTTTGATGTATATTTGAATGAGTTCAACCAACTTGTACAAATTCGCTACCAAAACCTTGGTGGCCATCCTGTTTTACCTCAACCTCTAGCTCCCACTACTGCACCTTTGTAGCCTCACCCAAATATCATGGACTTTCTCAAGCCTCATTTTCAACCTATAAATGATAGCTTGGATGAAAATCCAGTCAATTCTCCTTCCGGTATCGCACGATGGCCTGTCAATCCCCCTATACCTCCTCACACAATACCATTTGTTACATCAGTTGCTTCCATAAGTCTTTCTCCTCCCAAGGAAAGTAGAGTTCCCCATCATGAAATTAAAATGGATAAAGGAAAGAGACCTATTTATACCCCTAGCACAGATACATCCTAGTCATCCTCTATACACTCAAAGAAAAAGTCAACAAAGGAAGAAAGTGGTAAGAGGGAAATTTCCTTTTGTGACATGCATCCATAAGTAAGTAAGTATGTAGAGAAAAAAGATTTTATCGAGGACGGACTAAATTTTAAACCAGATGTGTCTAAAGGAAAGAAAGGAAGAGAAAGTTATTTTAGGAAAAAATACCCCCCATATCTTTTAATTTGTGTCATGACAGTGTTTTATTTTGGATATATGATATTTTATTTTGGAATAGACCACTGACTTATGATATATATATTTTTGAAAAATTAAGAATATCATATTATTTGATATAGAGGGAGAAAATAGTTTTGTTAACATATATATATATATATATATATATATATATATATATATATATATATATATATATATATATATATATATATATATATAGTTTTGATTAGAGTTGAACTATCTTATTGAAAACAAGGTTGTTTTTAAGGTGGAAAAGAAAATACTAAGAGACATTGATCAGTGATATGTTCCAAGGTCATTTATTTTCTTGAAGTTTGTTTTTCTTAATTAGATGTTCTAAACTCATTCATGTTAATTAATTCAATTTTTTTAGAGTTCAAAATGATGATGCACATGTAACTTGAAGTGATCCAGACTGGTATTGCCTTGTGATATTTTCTTTTGACATTAGATGTYCATGTATGGGTCTTAATTACATCTTGGACTTCCAAGAACTTCTCTAGTCCAAKTCCTTAGAGGRATTTGAAKARATATTTTCAATTGTAACTCGGAGTTGGCATTAATAAAAGGATTTTTTAWTTTCTTCTCACTTATAAAACTATTTTAATACAATATTTCAGATTTGTCATTTTATCCATATTTTAGCACTTTTTCTTTTACATATGTCTTATAATATTTTATTTGCAAGTTCACTCTTTTATTTATCTTTAAATTGTATGATCTTAGATAAAACACATAAAAATTATATACATATATTAAAAACAAGATAGATCCAAGAATTATATTTCTAGAGGTCTAATCAAGATTTTGACAGATTATAAAACCAGGGTAATAATCTTGCCCATCTCACTTAGCCTAATGAGATTTGAAAATGTATGAGTAAGGATCACTACCATTCCTTTCATCAACATTTACTTTTATAGTCTTTATATGCATTTAATTGATTTTGACACTGATATCCTAACCATTGGTACTTGTTAGTAGTTAAAAGTTAGTTATTATAACTACCTCCTTGCAACTCTATATCTTTGTGAGTGTGGGTTGGCGAAGAAAGTGATTGGAGAAAAAAGACTTGAACAAGAATCTGTGAAAGAGGTCTCCATTGAACGATTGCACTACAAGTAGGTTTGTTATAATCTCTTAAGAATTTATTAGTTAATCATATTTTGCTTCTTTTGTTAGTAAGAGGTTTTTATTGGGGTAATTGTTATGTTTTGGTTACTAACCCGGACCATAGGAGTTTATTCTCCGCAAACAAAATTGGTGACTCCATTGGGGAGACTCTCCTTTGGGTTAGAAATTAGGGGCTTGCTCTCTTTTTTTCTCTATCTTTTGGCTTTCTTTCTGGGATTTTTTTTGTATTTAATATTTCAGAACCCTAGCCTTCAGTTTCAGGATTTTGACACATGTAACTTGAAATGATCCAGACTGGTATTGCCTTGTGATATTTTCTTTTGACATTAGATGTCCATGTATGGGTCTTAATTACATCTTGGACTTCCAATAACTTCTCTAGTCCAAGTCCTTAGAGGGATTTGAAGAGATATTTTCAATTGTAACTCAGAGTTGGCATTAATAAAAGAATTTTTTAATTTCTTCTCACTTATAAAACTATTTTAATACAATATTTCAGATTTGTCATTTTATCCATATTTTAGCACTTTTTCTTTTACATATGTCTTATAATATTTTATTTKCAAGTTCACTYTTTTATTTATCTTTAAATTGTATGATCTTAGATAAAACACATAAAAATTATATACATATATTAAAAACAAGATAGATCCAAGAATTATATTTCTAGAGGTCTAATCAAGATTTTGACAGACTATAAAACCAGGGTAATAATCTTGCCCCTCTCACTTAGCCTAATGAGATTTGAAAATGTATGAGTAAGGAGCACTACCATTCCTTTCATAAACATTTACTTTTATAGTTTTTATATGCATTTAATTGATTTTGACACTGATATCCTAACCATTGGTACTTGTTAGTAGTTAAAAGTTAGTTATTATAAATACCTCCTTGCAACTCTATATCTTTGTGAGTGTGGGTTGGCGAAGAAAGTGATTGGAGAAAAAAGACTTGAACAAGAATCTATGAAAGAGGTCTCCATTGAACGATTGCACTACAAGTAGGTTTGTTATAATCTCTTAAGAATTTATTAGTTAATCATATTTTGCTTCTTTTGTTAGTAAGAGGTTTTTCTTGGGGTACTTGTTATGTTTTGGTTACTAACCCGGACCATAGGAGTTTATTCTCCGCAAACAAAATTGGTGACTCCATTGGGGAGATTCTCCTTTGGGTTAGAAATTAGGGGCTTGCTCTCTTTTTTTCTCTATATTTTGGCTTTCTTTCCGGGATTTTTTTTGTATTTAATATTTCAGAACCCTAGCCTTCAGTTTCAGGATTTTGACACATGTAACTTGAAGTGATCCAGACTAGTATTGCCTTGTGATATTTTCTTTTGACATTAGATTTCCATGTATGGGTCTTAATTACATCTTGGACTTCCAAGAACTTCTCTATTCCAAGTCCTTAGAGGGATTTGAAGAGATATTTTCAATTGTAACTCAAATTTGGCATTAATAAAAGGATTTTTTAATTTCTTCTCACTTATAAAACTATTTTAATACAATATTTCAGATTTGTCATTTTATCCATATTTTAGCACTTTTTCTTTTACATATGTCTTATAATATTTTATTTGCAAGTTCACTCTTTTATTTCCATGTCTTATGTATTATAAAAGGAGAATCCATGAAAGTGTGTATATATGCACCTTGCTATGGGAATAGACGCATATGCATCCTTAGAAGTGGGTTTTTCTTTCTTTTCAGCCTCTTTAAAGACTATGTTTGTTGTTTGGGGGATATCCTGGACTCTCTACACTCTTTCTAACCTATTTTTTGTCTTAGAAAGTTAGTAAATTATTAAAATTTAAAAGGAAAACAAAATTTTATGATACTTTAGCTTCTTTGGCTTCTTTTGATTTCTATTGCATAATGTTGGATGCTTGGACTGACCCAAGTTTTGATATTAAAGGTTTCCAGCAAAACCCTCAAACTATCGTCCCTTCTGGTAAACCAAAAGGTAATGTTGTGCATAGAGTGCACACTTCAGCCTCACCTGAGATAATTTATGGGGGATTGCAAGACTCAGATGTCTTCAATCAGGCAATGGATTGGGACTGTGATCTATTCCTTTTCCTTATGTATCATGTTTGTTATTCATTCATCTATATCTAGTATTCATTCATCAAGGAAACTATGCACGCATGTTGTCATAATCTAACCTACACATCTATTCTTTAACTAATAAAAGCATAAATAGTAAAACAACCATTCACACACATTAACATAGCAAGGTTACCATGATTCACCCCCACTGGGGCTACGTCCACAAATATTTGTCTATTTTTTTCTTTTATTCATCGTTATTCAAAATCTACACCATGTGCATTACATTCTCCATGATTACAATAAAAAAATATGATAAGTTCAATCTGTGAGGTAGACTAGACCACACTAGGCTCCACATCCTATGACCTAACCCTAAAAATTCCAATCTCTACCTTATTTAGACCAAACCACTATCTCCTTGACCAACCTCTACTATTCCTCCCGGGCCTTTATTTATACTACTCCATTGGATCATAGTCATTACATTCATATCAAAATCCCTAACCCTAACATGGCTAGGTTTGTCTACATGTGCACCACACTACTTTTCCTCGGTATTTAGAATGTTGTTTTTCCTCCATATTCTTCATGTTGATTTATCTCCACATATGGTGCGTGCTCCAAAATAATATTTTCTATTCAAAATAGGCATGCACCAATAGGCCCCCAACACTGACATGTGGCTTGTCCCGAGCCACTCAAGAGGTGTGTGCTCCCTACACATCCTTCTCCAAACTATGGAACCTTTGTACTAGTTCCTCTCCTTTTTCTTTCACCTGCACAGCTTTCTCTATTAGCGCCACTACCATATGTGTTGTAATATGTTATTTCAAAGAATTTGTGCTCTCTGTATGAGCATGTTCCATCCTTGTATTTTCTACCTCCAGTTCTGTAATTATCTGCGCTGCTTTCTCCTAGAGTGGCTCCAATTGAGCCAGCCTTTCCTATTTATTTGTCTACAGAATCTTTAGTTCCATCTACAAGTTCTTCATATCCTACATTCCTTTTAACCTTTCATTGATGCTCATTTCCTTCTATTGCTTCTTCAACTCATGCATTGCAACATTAATGTTTTCCTCTTGTTGATCCAATTGTTGGACCTTTTTGTCTTCCTCAAAACTAGTCCATATTTGTGTAGTCCTATCGAAACATTTTGCGACTTCCTTGGCTTTTGTTGCAATCTCATTTGGATGTAGTGATGTATGTTGTTTTCTCTTAGCTGAGACTTCAAGAGGGGTTGTAGGTGTAATTTTTTCCTTTATCTTATCCATCTCCTTCCTGTACCCCTCAATTTTTTGCATGATGATCTAGATATGTTCTTCGGTGCTGCTCTCTTCTACCTACAGATTGTCTGGAATCTTTTTTAAGACTTCCTTCAATTTATTCTCTAGGTTATACATGCGCTACTTCTCCTCCTATGTCTCCATATTTACTTGCTCTAAAACGAGCTATATTTCCATATTTGGTGACTTCCATTTCTATCATATCATCCCTAGCCCATGACTATACATCATGTGTGACGCTGACTTGCAAATTGTACAGTTCTTTCATTGGTATTTTTCCTAAAACCAACTCTACTTGTGCCAAGTCCTTAAGTGGTGTCTGCACCATTTCCTCCTTGAACTATAGCATATATGTTGTAATTTGGAAACTTGGACTTTTCTATGCTAAGATTTGGATTGTTTCTTCATCTCCATGTGTGGTTCTGTCTCCTGCCTCTATCAATCGTTGGATTGGTTCTTTTCCTTTATCTTGTGCTTGTGTCACTTGTATTCGTTCTAGGACCTATTTAACCTCTGTCAATTCCTTCATGATTATTTCTCTTTGGTTCTGTACCTCCTCATATTCCTCAGTCATGTGGTCATAAACTCTCTCTACTACCAAGTCAACATCATCCTCAGTAATTGTGTATTCTGGGATGTCCCTATGTGCCTTGGATTTCTTGTACGACCCCCCTATTTGTATGATTGACCTTTTGGGTGGCCCTGCATCTATTGGGAATGTCGTCATTGAAGTTTCTCTTGTTGATGTGTCCTTCCCTTCTTATTCCTCTTGCATGAGGATGTTTTCCTTCTTACCTATCTACCCGTTCTTATTTGGTGTGTTTTCCTTATTCTGTTGCGTTGACTTAGGACCTGGATCCTTCTGTTGTGGTGGTTTCTTTGCTGCTACACTTCCTCCTGCAGATGTATTCGATAGCCCTGCTTAAATTTCCTTCCCCTTGGGCATGTCTCTAGTTATAACTAGGATTTTCTAGTCATCCACCCAATCCTTGATTTCCCAATCTACTTATTCTACGTTGAAGCAATATAAAAGTTACATCGACTCTTCATCTGGATATTTGTGTTCCTAGATCCACATGTTGTGTCTCATGGACTTGATTTTGGATATCCCTTTGTACTGCATGACCACCTCTGAATTTATCCTCGAGCCACTAGCTATTGTTTCCTTCATGTCACTCAAGTACCTAGAAAAGGTGCTAGCATTTCCACTTCTCTGTTTTAGGTCTGGAGTTCTCCCTAAGTATTTATATTATGTTGTGTGGTAGTATCCCACTCTGTTAAAAAAGTGTGAATAGGTAGTGTTGAAGCTAGGTTTGGAAATTTTTACCTTTAAAACTAAAACTTTTATCTTTCGGGATTCGAATTTTCATAAGGTATAATCCCCACTATCATTCCAAAAGACCGGTACCGAAGTCCCGAAATGATTTCATTTCTTCGTTATAATAAAAGACAAAAATATCAAGTGTTATTAAAGTCTAGACGCACGTTCTGAAAAGTACTTTAAATCGCGATAAATTAAAACCCTAAAGGAGTTAATTAACCATCTTTTAACCTTTCGGGATTCAGGGTTTACTCAGAACAATACCTTTTCACTACATTTTGAATCACGAAATCCTGATTCCCAATTTCCTGAAAGAAGTGAAAGTCAGTCTTAATACTGAAGTTAATTAAAACTAGTCTCATCGCAATTTCAGGATTTAGGGTTTAGTGGTGACATACCTCATGCAACCGCGATCCCCGAAACCGTGAAACGGGAAGTCCCGACTCAATACTGAAGTTAAGGCTTAAAACTAATCTCATCACGATTTCAGGATTTGGGGTTTAGTGGTGACATACCTCATGTAACCGCGATCCCCGAAACCCTGAAACGCGAAGTCCCGACTCAATACCGAATTTTAAAGAGAACTAACTTCATTTTAAAAATACATTTGATAGTAATTAAACTTCTTAGGAATTTTCGAAACACGACCACATTAATAACAGATAGATCATGATTTCTGTGACACAAATGCGTATCTCAGAATTATTCTTTGCATTAAAGGTATTAAATTCTTGATAACTGTGTCAGTACTTTCACCATAAAATGAGTTAAAAGAAAATTAGAGGTCTGTGTTTTGAAACTTATTCTCACTTTTTCTATCAGAAGTAAGTCACATCTAGCTAAGATTTCATGCCTCTCTTTTGTGATAGGTTTTCATTCCAATACAAAATTCATGGCACCAAAGAAGGGATCCAAGAAGAGTGGAGATACAATTGAGATTTCCAGCCCAGAGGGAGATTTCATATCAGACACCACACCACATGCTATCAACTCAATTAAATCATGGAGACAAATTTATGAAAATCTCGACTGAGAGATGAAAAATTCCCCTAACGATTTCGAGAATCACCTCCGGGACATAACAGAATCAAAACTTCACAAAATTGCAACACACCCACGACTCATGGTGTACAACGACATGATCAGTTGGGATTTGGACAAGGTTGATATTCTAAAGAGAAGCATTTTAAATGATCAAGGAGCCATTATCGGCTCATTCAGACCTGAACATATCCAGGTTATGTACAAACTCTCACCCAATCCTAATTTCATTTACAATGCCGAATTTATAGCTGAATTTTAGAGAAAGGAATGCACTGAGGCAGACCAAACTTACCCTGATTTAATCAAAGGTTGGTAATGATGTCCATCAAAATTTAGGGCCGATACCCATGGAATTTATGCCATAGCCTCTTTGAATGAGTACATGGTTTATGTAGCCATGATGCTGTGCAGACTCTTCATCAAAAAGAATCCTTGTCATTTCCCCGTAGAATGGGTGCCCTTTTTAGAAGAAGCATCAGAAGGATATAGTTTCAACAGGGACAAGATTTTATCTGATAATATAGCCAAACAGGTTTCGGATTACAAAGTTGCAGGATCTCGAGGTCAACCTGTGGCCTTTTAAGTGTCAGCATACATCATGGACGCAATTTTTTTTATGACTCCATTCCCCCTGATGAATTGGAGTTGGAACACAACCTGCCTTGAACCCATTCATGAATATCACTCTGAGCTAAGGGAAGAAAATGCAAAAAAATCGTTTTACGAAATTTGCCATTTTGTGGTGATACCAATGCATAAAATGTTTTTTGGCTGTGACCCTCCTCGCATTTCTGAAGTAGTTTCAAACAATCTTAAGCCAATAGAAAAATGGTTCATTGAGGAAAGCTTCTCCTACATCAGGGTTTATGGGTGCTTAATCCCCCCTCACGTGCTTCCAAAATTCCTCCCGGATAGACTAGTGTGTAGGGAAGTAGCACACCAAATAGTAAAAGGCAGTATTGGAATAGAGCTAAAGCCAGCTCAAAAGAAGTCCAGGACAATCTTTCCTGTGCACATATGGAAATTTACATTACTAAATTTGGGACATTCTAGGGTGGAAGCAGAAGCACTCGAAGAAGTTAAACTATTAAATATTGAGTACAAAAGGCATGACCCTTATCAATTAGTGAACAAACACTTTATACACTGCAATATGAAATCCTATGAACATGAGGAGACCCCTTGGGACGACATGTTCAAAGGGACCAAGTCTTATAAAGAAGTGTTGGAAAGAGTACAGACACTGTTGTCCGACCTGCAGGTCAGCTTTAGGACCTTTCACAAGCATCGATGGAGTGGTCTACCCCAATTAATTCAAGGAGAAGAAATTACCCTCCCCCAGGAGAAAGAAATTGTTCCACCAGGTTTCAAGCAGGAAGAAAAAAATAATGGAAATCCCAAAAAATCCCTACAGGATACGGAAAGGCCTCCACCAAGAAAAAAGACCGAAGCAGAGAAAAGGTCAGGGAGACCTCCCAAGTCCGGTAAGCCTACTCCCACTTCATCACTAGGGGTTGATGTCAACACGCCTAAAGCAACAGGAGGGAAAGTATCTACGGAGCTAGGGAGTCCCATAGCTTCCTTAACCCCCTTACAGTCCACTTTTGGACTCCCACAGATGGGAGCTCTATTTTTTGATGACCTTACCTCCATTCCCATAGATGAGATTCCTCCTTCTGATTATTTTTTCAGTAGAAAAAGGAAGGTCGTATTGAAATAGGAGATGCATAAGAGGGAGGGGAACATGGTTAAAAAAATAAAGTCTTGATAGACGGACAAAATTTGGAGGAAGAATATTTCGCTACAGAGATAGCAGGTTCCCTGGGAGCCATGGCAACAACAAACTTTTTTACCATGGGAAAAATCATAACAAGGATAAATAAGAGTGATAGAATCATAACGCAGTTACGAGAGAAATTAAATAATGCTAAGGAAAGAATTAGAGAAGAAATGAGTAAAATCTTGGAGCAGACAAGGGTTGTCGAAAGGTTAGACGTTCAATCACTCAAAACGAGTTTGGATGAAAAGAGCCAAGAAATAAAAACAAGTCAGCTACAGATTACTTAGAAAAAGGAGCACGCATAACAGTTGTAGGCTATATTAATATTGATGGAAGATCAGATTACAGAACTAAAAGCTTTCCAGGCCCAGTCACTGGAAGTGCATTCAAAAATAGAAATTGAATAGCAGAAATTGCTTTCCAAGATAGAAATTGTTCAGAATTACTTTAAAGGAGTAGATAATGCCTTTGATAATATTATCCTAAGGGAAAAAGAATCCAAAGCAGTGAGGATTACTCTCCAAAAGGAAATTATATATTCGACAAGTGAAGAGGTATCCAAAACCACGAAAGTATCAGCCACAGAGCAAATCGGAGGCAACATCATGCTCAAGCTATGGGAAACCAACATAACTGAAAGCAAAAGAATAGCCAAAGAAATAAGAGATGACTGTGAAGATGTTTTTGATATTTTAGACAAAGGTTAATTAAATATTGGAAAAGGCAATTGTACAAGACTTTTGGGACAAATCAATATTGTAAGACATCAATTAAATTTTAGGGAAAATTTGAGTGAAATCCAAATGGAAATTTCACAACTAAGAAAAATCGATGTCACCCTAATGGACGGGTTGTTAATCGAGCCTAACTTAAAGCTGCAGTCATTAAAGTTTACATATAAAGGATTTGATGACCATCTTTCCAAGATTCAAAGAAAGGTTTATCTGTTCGAGGCAAGAGATCTTCCAGAACCCCCCAGAAATTTTACATAGTTCCTGGAGAGATGCATTAAATGTATTGAATCAAAAGAAGGAGAATCATCAGCAAAGTAAAAGTGTTATTTGGAAGAGATTTACTTCCAAGAAAATGGAAAAATGGAGAAGAGCATGAAAACAATTTTGGATCTATCTTTTAACAAATAGTTAGTCTCTAAGAATTAGGAAATCACCAACCGTCCTAAGATTTGTAATTTTGTATAAATGTAATTTTTCAAGACTAAGAAAAGGCTTTTTTCTGGAGGGATTGTAAAGAGAAAACTTCGTTTTGCCTGAATTAATACAATATAGATTGAAGATTCCATATCTAGTCAAGCCTGAGTTATGTGTTTCTCTGTCATTCTATTTTTATTTCATGCTTTCGTTTGAAGTGTTTCATGTGGTAATTTATATTATAGTGATTGAAACAGTCAGATTATATAATTGTTTGCAGTTTTTCCTCTGTATCAGATTTCAGCGGATATAAGACCTATGAAGGTTTTAGGACTCTGAAACTGTATGCTTCTGCAAAGTTATCATCTCTCTTTCTTGTATTATCTTAAAATGAGATTCCTCTTAAATTGATGCCTCATTTTTTGTTATACGACTATATATTTCCTTTTCTTTCTTCATTCCATGCATCTTATTCATTAAAATTAACTCAGATACCAAAAGTGGCCTTTATTTTGGTTATACTATTGATTCATAATTTGGAATTTCTATTTTTATTTATTCGAACCAGAAATTTGCGACCCTTGAAAATATTTTTGATTTACAAAAAAAAAAAAAAAAAACCCTCAGCTTTCATGACTATTCCAGTTACCAAACAACCTAATATAGAACACGGTCTATCATATCAGATGAGAATTGCATTAAACCTATTCAATACCATCTTACAAACAACAAATACAAGGGTAGAAATTGAACGATCATGAGCTGCATTGAAAGGGATATTAGCATTCAAGAACAATGGGGATCTACACAGAGACAATTAAGGAACCAACTGTGATCTCGGTTTCCTTTAAACTAGTCTTTTTAACCCTTTAATTATCTCTACCTTTTTGGATGCCTTGACGGTATACTTTAGAGCCTTAAAGTATAAACTCGGGAACAACATCTTTTTTGTGTCGTTGTCGGGGAACGAAGAAACGATTCATTTCCCTAGGAAGAATGACATTGACACTTTCTTTCTTTGATAGTGAACAAAGATAGAAAAAACTTCTAAGGATACTTTTATCTTTCACTTGGCGACTCCACATTTTTAAACTAGATTCTAGCCAAAAGAACACCAGAAAGAACCCGGACGACAAGCAGACTTCGCCAGTTTCAAATCCGGAAAAGATTTTAAAATCAAGAATATCTCTTAGACAAATCATTTCACCGACACATGTCATCTATCAACCAAATTATTCACAGTTGAACGTCAGAGGAACACTTGAGAGATCCTTATCCCTCCCCCTATCGATCGATATGTGCTCTTTTCCCAAAGTCCACACTCCTACTACCGAACGCTTCGATGAATGTCATGTGTATCCTGATTTAACCCCCGTCAATTCTCCAATATATTCATCTTACAAGCCTGGAGAAACAAGTTCTCTTCATATTGGGAATTATTTTTCTAGTTTCTCGTGCCTTGACAATCAGTTCCCCATAGCCTTTCTGTCACATTCAAGTACAACCCAAGTTTCAATCTCAAATCTATCAATGGTTGCACACAGAGGTGCGGGGGCTGGAGGCGATGTTGTAGGTGGTGCCACAGGCGGCCAAGTACCACTCCCTAGAATTTTTTCTAAGGTGGATGCTAGATATGCCCCTCTTGTCCTCCTAGTTCCCCTACATGACCTTCCATAAAATTACATGAAAATTTTCCCAAAATTTACAGGGGAAGGCGATTTAACCGCACAAGAGCACATCAATTTCTTTGACCAATTCACTAATATCCTAGGACTCGAACACGAGGATGTCTACTCCAAACTCTTAGTACAAACTTTCGAAGGGCAGGTTAGAACCTGGTTCTGAGGCTTAGCAGTGGGATATTTAAGGTCATACGATGAACTCAAAAGTGCTTTCATCGGGCAATGGGGAGAAAGAAAAGATCACCTCTATTATCTAACTAAATTTGGGGCTCTTAGAAAGAAAAATTATGAATCAGTTCTCGAGTTCACCCAAAGATTTAATAAATTGTACGATAAAATTCCCATCGAAGTCAAACCTTCTCAGCCTGCAGCGAAAGTAACTTTCGTTGGATATTTCGACCCTGATTTCACCTTACTATTGAGAGAGAGGAGATCAGTACCTCACCAAGATGCAAGACAATGCCCTTGAAATCGAATCAAACATGATGGCTTCAGGAAAGCTAAAAGCCAAAATGGAGGCTAGGAACAAAGAAACCAGAAGATGCAGAGAACAGGGAGGATCTTCAGGGTCAGGAAGATCTTCGAGAGACAAAATGGATGACATGGCTAGGATAATTAAATAACTGTCTAATAAGATTTTGAAAATGGAATTAGAGCAGACTAAGAATGACCATTTTCCCATAAAGGATTTCAGAAGGAATATCAATCCTCAAGTCCCACAAAGACAGATTAAGAATGAGGATCAGAAAATCCCAACCCCCTTCAAGAGTGAAAACTTCATTGGAGAGGACGATTCAGAAGATTTTGAGGAATTAGAGGAAGATATAAACAATCTAGGTGATGATGAGCCACAACCCTATTTATCAAGACAAGATTATGAAAAATTCTTAAATAAAGAAAATAGATTGGAAATGACCTAAACGATAGTACCTCTAAAGATTTGACCTACCAGGGTATTTTCAATGGTATAATGGTCGAGATTAAATAGAAGTACAATCTAAGGCCTAGAAACAGGAGCGTTACAATCACCCAAAAGAAAAAGATCTTGCCTAGGAGCAAGACAGATGAGACAGTTTCAAAAAATGTTGAAAAACAGACTGTAAAAACTGACATAACGGACACACAGCCTACCAAGACTAAGGTAGATGAGACACTCATAGTCAAAACATAGAAAATGAAAGCTCCTACAACTGAAACAAAACCTTCACCACAAAAGAAATATGATAAGAAGGGAGTTGAAGCCCAAAACGTTGAGAATGACAAAATTGTGGGAAATTTCAATCTGGAAAACGAAATCAATAAAATCAAGATCCCCATACCTCTTGTCGAGCTGGCAAAAAACCCAATGTAAAGAAAACAAATTTCCAAGTTGATTAGTTTTTCGGAAGATGAAAGCCAAGCCGATTTCATTAACTTAGTAGACGACAAGCCAAACATAGTTTTTGGCCCTTATTTTGAAGGCGCCAAAGACATTGTTGCTCCCTTCTATATCATGTTAACTTTGTTTGACCAACTAATCCATAACTGTATGCTTGATACTGGAGCATCCCACAATGTAATGCCTAAATCCATTATGGATAAATTGGGTCTCGAAATTACTACGCCTTATGGAGATTTATATTATTTCGATTCTAGAAAAGTTAAATGTATAGGCATGATTAAAGACTTGGTGGTAAATATGGCTCAAATACCTACGAAAAGAATTCTCATGGATGTAGTGGTCGCCGATATCCCTCTGAAATATGGTATGATATTATCTAGATCCTGGGGTGCCAAGCTTTGGGGGTCCCTCCAGCTTGACATGACATATGCTACGATCCCAATTTTTGGAGGATAGTTCACACGCATGTACAGAGAGACCAGGTTAATGTTCATGGTAAGTGATCCACGCAACCCAAATAATCACCCTGTATATATTGTTGATCAGGATCTAGGTAATTGTATCTTATCCATTGACGATGATATTGTTTTAGGTATAGATGAAAGTTGTATAGAAGAAAAAACAAAAAAACAAAAAAATAAACAAAGTGTATATAGCATTGGTGTGTGGAAGATGTTTTTTTGACGACGCTTCATCTTACCTTGGAGCAGGAGCAAGGGCACTCCTTGTGGCCCCTGATAATCAATTTGTAATCCCTTTTTCCTATAGACTTCAGTGGAATGTGGACCACACTAATAACATATGCAAGTATGAAGCCTTAGTATTAGGGTTGGGGAGAATGAAAATAAAAAACCTCAAAATATTTGGTGATGTCGAGATAATCGTAAAACAGGTAAACCGACAGTACCAGGCCAAACATCCTAGGCTGAGGTCTTACAGGAATTGCGTCTAGGATCTGATCAAAAATTTCTTCTCCTCTGTCAAAGTCCACTACATTCTAAGAACTGAAAACCAACAGGCCGATGCGTTAGCCAAAGCAGCCTCAACCTTCACACCTCCCACTGCTTTCAAACTAACATATAATATACAAATGAGACATCGACCTTCCATACCCAATAACATACAACACTGGCAAGTTTTTGAGGATGATTAACAACTGCATAAATTTTTAGAATCGATAGACAAGTTTGTCGAAAATCATGTTGACCAAGAAAACCAAAATGATCCTGTTTGGATCATGCAGGAAGGGGAAGACCCCCAGGAATTTCACGATAAAATCGCCAATCATCGTATGCTTGTTCTAAAATATAACTAGATCCCCAAGGGCCTGATTCCCTTGGAAAGGTTATTTAATCAAGATGATATCCCCTTAAGATCCACCTTACAACCACAACCTGAAGAGGTTGAGGATTGTGACATAGGTACCAAAGAAAACCCTCAATTGGTGAAACTATCCAAATACCTGTCCCCAGAAACCAAAAGTAAATACGCTGAGTTGCTTAGAAAATATAAATATGTTTTCACTTGGTCTTACGAAGAATTGAGAACTTATGATACTTCTATAATCGAACATAAAATTCCTTTGAAACCGGGTGTCAAGCCTTTTAAATAGAAGCTCAGACAGATAAACCCTATCCTACTACTAGTCATTGAAAAGGAATTCAAAAACATCTTGGACACCAAAATCATCATCCCACTAAGATATTTTGAGTGGGTGGCTAATTTAGTCCCAGTAAGAAATAAAAATGGTGAAATCAGACTGTGTGTTGATTTTAGAAACCTGAACCGATCATCACTCAAAGACAATTATACATTGCCTAAGATGGACCACATTTTAGAGAGAGTAGTTGGAGATAACAGAATGTCAATGATTGATGGTTTTTCAGGTTACAATCAGATCACAGTACACCATGATGATAAGGAAAAAACAGCTTTCACTGCCCCTTGGGGTACCTTCATGTACGATAAAATTCCTTTCGGCTTGATGAATGTAGGGGAAACCTTCCAGCGAGCCATGGACATTGCCTTTGTGGGTGAGAAAGATAAATTTGTTGTTTTCTATCTCGATGATCTGACCATTTTTTCAAAATCTGATGTAGAACATCTAGTACACCTGAAGAAAACCTTCGAGAAATGTAGTAAATTTGGTTTGTCCCTCAATCCCAAAAAATCTCATTTCGCTATGCAATAAAGTTAGTTATTGGGTCATGTAGTGTCAAAATACAGAATCAAAATCGATCCTAAAGGAATTAAGGCAATAGATACTATAAATATCCCTAGAAATGTAAAAGAAATCCAATCCTTCCTAGGAAAAATAAATTTCTTGAGAAGATTTATCCCTAACTTCGCTGAAATTGTGAAGTTGATCATAGATATGTTGAAAAAGAACAGTGAGATGAAGTGGACAAGTGAATCCAAATCTTCTTTTCAATGAATCAAAAAATTTATCAGCGAAGCGCCAGTCTTAGCAAGTCCTGACTACACAAAATAATTTCTGATTTTTTCCTTCACTTCCGAACACACTATTGCAGTTGTATTGTTACAGAAAAACAAAGAAGGCTTTGAACAACCCATTGATTTTTTTAGTAAAAGTATGAGAGACACTAAGTTGAAATATAATATACTAGAAAAAAAAGCTTACGCAATGGTAAAGGCTCTCAAGGCTTTCAGAACGTACGTATTACATTCGAAGATCATAGCCTATGTTCCTACAAGCTCCATCAAAGACATACTGGTTCAGCCAGATAGTGATGGGAGAAGAGGCAGATGGCTAGCTAAGATTCAGGAGTTTGATCTTGAAGTCAAACCAACAAAACTCATGAAAGTCCAAGATCTGGCTAAATTGTTGGCCAAATCCAACTTGCAGGCACTTGGAATAAATCAGCTACATGAAGACGAGAGTTCTATAGAGATAAATGAACTTGATTTCACTACTCCTACGGTTGAGATTGAAGACAAGTTTTCTTCTTCAGTCTGGTATCATGATATTGTTGCTTATCTATTGACTCTTCAATGTCCCATTGAATTAACCCCATCTAAAGCCAGGACACTGAAGCTGCATGTTATAAAATATTGTATTATAGATGGAAAACTATTTTGGAAGGAACAATTGGGTTTCTTGCTAAGCTTCTTGGTCGAGACCGAAACTAAAAAGGTTATAGATGAGTTCCATGAGGGAGTGTGCGGAGGACACCACACTTGGCGAGCCACAACTTATAAAATCTTAAGAGCTGGATATTACTGGCCCAAACTTTTCACAAATGTAAATACTAAAGTCTGAGCTTGTATTCCCTGTCAATTGTTTACAGGTAAATAGAAAGTGTCATCTTTGCCTCTAATTCCAATTAAAACCGAAGCCCTTTTTCAGTAGTGGGGTTTTGATTTTATCGGAGAGATTCACCCACATTCCAATGCTCAACACAGGTGGATTCTAACCGCAATAGAATATTTTACTAAGTGAGTGGAAGCTATTCCCATGAGAAACACGACTGACACAATTGTAATCAACTTTCTCGAAGAAAACATTTTATCCAAATTCGGTTGTCCCCGAAAAATAGTCACTGACAATGCACAAGAATTCAAATCAATGGCTATGATAAGCTTTTGCCAAAAATTCAGCATCATATTAGGACACTCCACAGCTTATTATCTGCAGGGAAATGGTTTAGCTGAGTCATCTAACAAAAGTCTTACAACTATGATTAAAACAATATTGACTGAAAACAAGAAGACGTGGCATATCCATTTGAAATGTGCTCTATGGGCCAACAGGATAAGTACCAAAAGGGCAATCAGAATGTCCCCTTTCTAGATAGTATATGGCACTGATGTTATCTTACCAATCAATCTTGCTCTTCCAGTAATGAAAATTTGGCAAGATTCGAATGAAGAACCTAACGACATTACCAGAAGAGAAAACCAGTTGGTCGAAGTTCAACAAAATAGAGCAGAAGTAAACGAAAAGTTGCAGAGATATCAGGATAAGATGAAGGCTTTATTCGATCAAAAGGCTAAGGATAGAGATTTCCTCCCTGGAGATCTGGTACTAAAATGGGAAGCCAGAAGAGAAGATGCTAGCAAACACGGAAAATTCGACTCGATCTGGTCTGGCCCTTATAGAATCTCGGCCTCAAAAGGAGAAAATGTTTTTTCATTAGAAAATCTAAATTAAGATATTCTAAGTGCCCCTGTAAATGGGCGATATCTTAAACACTACATGCAGTAATATGTTTTCGAACTTTCATTGTATATACCAGTTTGTTTTCACGTTTTCTTTATAGTCACATTGCTTTCGGTAGATTCCAAAATAAATAAATAAAAATCAAGATTTTTCAGAGGATGCAAATACAAAGCAGTTCAAATCTAGCAGTTCACAGAGTTAGTATGAGTGTGTCTGACAGTTATTAGTTGTTCACGAGAAAAGCATCAGGACTCAAGAGACCAATTATACTACAGGGGTAATCTGCATGGATAACCATGATAAATACTTTCCCTAAAGGTAATGAGTAAACAATCTTCTGTAAGTACGATGAACTATTACGGTATGAACTATGACCCGAGAACCTGAGTTAAAAATATCCTAAGAAGTACAAGTGAACAAGATGCTGATTTTTTATAAAAAAATAATAATAATAATAATTTTAAATGATCAATACTCGTTAGCACTCCCAAGTTTTTGATGTTCTCTCACCTTTCCACTTCGATCACTATCAAGCTTACTCTTCACTCAACCTTGTTTTTCTCCCTTTAAGTCTCATCTTAATTTCAGAAATGTTCAAACTAACTTTCGAAGCAAAGATAGGTAAAATCCTATGTTTTTCCTAAGCCTTGGCTGAACCGAAAGTATGTCTGGGCTAATATTAACCTTTTTAGTATTTCTACCAGAAATAAAAAGATCGTTTTCGCTCAAGTGAATTCTAAAAAAAAAAATTGTTAATATATTTTCCTTGAGATTCTCCATAAAGTTAGAGTGTCTGAAGGCCAAAAGTAGATCAATCCAGAGCTTTTTAATAAGTTCACAGACCTTTTCTATTAAAAAATAAATAAATAAATAAATATTTCCCTAAGTATGTTACATACTTATTGATTGCCCCCACTTCATAACAAATATGTATAGAAAGAGATGGTGAAAGGAAATTCATTATCGATTGCCCCCATCTAATATAAAGAGATGATGAAAGGAAATTCATTATATGATTGCCCTCATCTCAACATTTAAATGCTAAAATTAATGAAGTGGTGAAAAGAAATTCAATGTGGAAAATCCGATAACTTCACCGGGTTACTGAACAGGCCCACTGGCAGTGAAGCAATGTCTCCATAACAGACAAGGGTGTTATACACAAATTGCAAGATGCTCTGGTATTTTTCTTCTTTCAACCAGATTACACTCTAAGATTATGGGATTCCAGATTACACTCTAAGAGTCTCTCGATGTGAATACGATCAAATAAAAACTGGTAGACCACTAATATTGTTTTGATTATCTTACACAAGTCTGAGGTCGGTTTTAGAAAGGGAAATCTAAGTGATCCTATTTCGAGATTGTCGAACGCTTTAGTTTGGAAATTTTTCCAAAGTTAAGGTTGGAATCTTTATCTTGTTAGTAGTTTTCACAGCTATGTCTCACAGACCGAAATAACTGACCCCATTTACCCGATAAAAGACACTAAGTCCGCATGTTCTCCTCGTCCCACAAGGAGATGAGGTCCCCAATTGGAGCCTATGTTGAAGCTAGGTTTGAAAATTTTTACCTTTAAAACTAAAAATTTTCTCTTTCGAGATTTGGCTTTTCATAAGGTATAATCCCCACTATCAGTCCAAAAGACCGGTACCAAAGTCCTGAAACGATTTCATTTCTTCGTTATAATAAAAGACAGAAATCTCAAGTGTTATTAAAGTCTAGATGCACGTTCTGAAAAGTACTTTAAATCACGATAAATTAAAACCCTAAAGGATTTAATTAACCATCTTTTAACCTTTATGGATTCAGGGTTTACTCAGAACAATACCTTTTCAATACATTTTGAATCACGAAATCCCGATTCCTAGTTTCCCGAAAGAAGTGAAAGTCAGTCTTAATACTGAAGTTAATTAAAACTAGTCTCATCGCGATTTCAGGATTCAGGGTCTAGTGGTGACATACCTCATGCAACCGCGATCCCCGAAACCCCGAAACACGAAGTCCCGACTCAATACTGAAGTTAAGACTTAAAACTAATCTCATCGTGATTTCAGGATTCAGGATTTAGTGGTGACATACCTCATGTAACCGCGATCCCCGAAACCCCGAAATGCGAAGTCCCGACTAGATACCGAATTTTAAAGAGAACTAACTTCATTTTAAAAATACATTTAATGGTAATTAAACTTCTTAGGTACTTTCTTTTCAGTCTCCGTCAAGAGAGATTTTTTGAATTTTGATTTTAGAATTGCCGAAATACAGCCACATTAATAATGGATAGATCGTGATTTATGTGACACAAATGTGTATCTCAGAAATATTCTCTGCATTAAAGGTATTAAATTCTTGATAGTTGCGTCGGTACTTTCACCATAAAATGAGTTAAAACAAAATTAGAGGTCTATGTTTTGAAACTTATTCTCACTTTTTCTATGAGAAGTAAGTCGCATCTAGCCGAGCTTTCACACCTCTCTTATGTGACAGGTTTTCATTCCAATACAAAAGTCATGGCACCAAAGAAGGGATCCAAGAAGAGTGAAGATACAATTGAGATTTCCAACCCAGAGGGAGATGTCATATCAGACACCACACCACATGCTATCGAATCAATTAAATCATGGAGACAAATTTATGAAAATCTGGACTGCGAGATGAAAAATTCCCCTAACGATTCCGAGAATCACCTTCGAGACATAGAAAAATCAGAACTTCACAACATTGCAACACGCCCACGGCTCATGGCGTACAATGACATGAGCAGTTGGACTTTGGACAAGGTTGATATTCCGATAAGAAGCATTTTAAATGACCAAGGAGCCATTATCGGCTCATTCAAACCTGAACATATCTAGGTTATGTACAAACTCTCACCCAATCCTAATTTCATTTACAATGTTGAATTTATAGCTGAATTTCAGAGAAAGGAATGCACTGAAGCAGACCAAACTTACCCTGATTTAATCAAAGGTTGGTGGAGATGTCCATCAAAATTTAGGGCTGATACCCAAGGAATTTATGCCATAGCCTCTTTGAATGAGTACATGATTTATGTAGCCATGATGCTGTGTAGACTCTTCGGCAAAAAAAATCCTTGTCATTTCCCCGCAGAATGGGTGCCCTTCTTAGAAGAAACATCAGAAGGATATAGTTTCAACTGAGACAAGATTTTATCTGATAATATAGCCAAAGAGGTTTCGGATTACAGAGCTGCAAGAGCCCGAGGTCAACCAGTGGCCTTTTACATGTCAGCATACATCATGGATGCAATTTTTTTTATGACTCCATTCCCCCTGATGAATTGGAGTTGGAACACAACCTGCCTTGAACCCATTCACGAATATCACTCTAAGTTGTGGGAAGAAAATTCAAAAAACTTGTTTTACGAAATTTTCCATTTTGTGGTGATACAAATGCATAAAATGTTTTTCAGCTGTGACACTCCTCGCATTTCTAAAGCAGTTTCAAACAATCTCAAACCAATAGCAGACTGGTTCATTGAAGAAATCTTCTCCTACATCAGGGTTTATGGGTGCTCAATCCCCCCTCACGTGCTTCCAAAATTCCTCCCGGATAGACTGGTGTTTAGGGAAGTAGCTCACCAAATAGTAAAAGGCGATATTGGAATAGAGCTAAAGACAGCTCAAAAGAAGTCCTTGCTAATCTTTCCTGTGCACATCAGGAAATTTTCATTACTAAATTTGGGACATTCTAGGGTGGAAGCCGAAGCACTCGAAGAAGTTAAACTGTTAAATATTGAGTACAAAAGGCATGACCCTTATCAATTAGTGAACAAACACTTGATACATTGCAATATGAAAGCCTATGAACATGAGGAGTCCCCTTGGGATGACATGTTCAAAGGGACCAAGTCTTATAAAGAAGTGTTGGAAAGAGTACAGACGTTGTCGTCTGACCTGCAAGTCATCTTTCGTACCTTTCACAAGCATCGACCGAGTGGTCTGCCCCAAGTAATTCAAGGAGAAGAAATTACCCTCCCTCAGAAGAAAGAAAGTGTTCCACCAAGTTTCGAGCAAGAAGCACAAAAGAAGGGAAATCCCCAAAAATCCCTACAAGATATAGAAAGGCCTCCACCAAGCAAAAAGACCGAAGCAGAGATTAGGTCAGGGAGACCCCCCAAGTCCAGTAAGCCTACTCCCACTTCATCACTAGGGGTTGATGTCAACACGCCTAAGGAAGTAGGATGGAAGGGATCTATAGATCTATGGAGTCCCATAGATTCCTTAACCCCCTTACAATCCACTTTTGGACTCCCACAGACAGGAGCTCTATTTGTTGATGACCTTACCTCCATTCCCATAGATGAGATTCCTCCTTCCGATTATTTTTTCAGTAGAAAAAGGAAGTCCGTATTGAAACAGGATATGCATAAGAGGGAGGGGAAAATGATTAAAAAATTAAAGTCTTGATAGATGGACAAAATTTGGAGGAAGAAGATTTCGCTACATAGATAGCAGGTTCCATGGGAGCCATGGCAACAACAAACTTTTTTACCATGGGAAAAATCATAACAAGGATAAAGAAGAGTGATAGAATCATAGCACAATTATGAGAGCAATTAAAGAATGTTGAGGAAATCATTAGAGAAGAAATGAGTAAAATCTTGGGGCAGACAAGGGTTGTCGAAAGGTTAGAGGTTCAATCACTCAAAACGAGTTTGGATGAAATGAGCCAGGAAATACAAACAATTCAGCTATAGATTACTCAGCAAAAGGAGCACACAGAATAGTTGCAGGCTAGATTAATATTGATGGAAGATCAAATTATAGACCTAAAAGCTTTCCAGGCCCAATCACTAGAAGTGCATTCAAAAATAGAAATTGAATAGCAGAAATTGATTTCCAAGATAGAAATTGTTCATGATTACTTTCAAGGAGTAGATAAGGCCTTCAATAATATTATCCTAAGGGAAAAAGAATCCAAAGTAGTGAGGATTTCTCTCCAAAAGGAAATTATATATTTGACAGGTGAAGAGGTATCCAAAACCATGAAAGTATCAGCCACAGAGCAAATCAGAGGTGACATCATGCTCAAGCTATGGAAACCAACATAACTGCAAGCAAAAGAATAGCCAAAGAAATCAGAGATGACTATGAAGAATTTTTTGATCTTTTAGACAAAGGGTCATTAAATATTGGAAAAGGCAATTGTACAGGACTTTTGGGACAGATCAATATTGTAAGACATCAATTAAATTTTAGGGAAAATTTGAGTGAAATCCAAATGGAAATTTCACAACTAAGAAAAATCGATGTCACCCTAATGGACAGGTTGTTAGTTGAGCCTAACTTAAAGCTGCAGTCATTAAAGTTTACAGATAAAGGAGTTGATGACCATCTTTCCAAGATTCAGAGAAAGGTTTATCTTTTCGAGGCAAGAGATCTTCCAAAACCCCCCAGAAATTTTACACAACTCCTGGAGAGATGCATTAAATGTATTGAATCAAAAGAAGGAGAATCATCAGCAAAGTAAAAGTGTTATTTTGAAGAGCTTTACTTCCAAGAAAATGGAAAAATGGAGAAGACCATGAAAATGGTTTTGGATCTATTTTTTAACAAATAGTTAGTCTCTAAGAATTAGGAAATCACCAACCATCCTAAGATTGGTAGTTTTGTATAAATGTAATTTTTCAAGACTAAGAAAAGGCTTTTTTCTGGAGGGATTGTAAAGAGAAAAATTTGTTTTGCCTGAATTAATACAATATAGATTGAAGATTCCAGATCTGGTCAAGCCTGAGTTATGTGTTTCTCTATCATTATATTTTTATTTCATACTTTCGTTTGAAGTGTTTCATGTGGTAATTTCTATTATAGTGATTGAAACAGTCAAATTATCTAATCGTTTGCAGTTTTTCCTCTGTATCAGCTTTCAGCGGATATAAGACCTATGAACATTTTAAAACTCTGAAACTGTATGCTTCTGCAAAGTTATCATCTCTCTTTCTTGTATTATCTTAAAATGAGATTCCTCTTAAATTGATGCCTCATTTTTTGTTATACGACTATATACTTCCTTTTATTTCTTCATTATGTGCATCTTATTCATTAAAATTAACTCAGATACCAGAAGTGGCCTTTATTTTGGTTATACTATTGATTCATAATTTGGAAGTTCTATTTTTATTTATTCGAACCATAGATTTGTGACCCTTGAAAACAATTTTTATTTACAAAAAAAAAAAAAAACCCTCAGCTTTCATGATTGTTCCAATTACCAAACAACCTAATATAGAACCCGGTCTATCAAATCAGATGAGCATTGTGTTAAACCTATTCAATACCATCGTAAAAACAAAAAATACAGGGGTAGAAATTGAACGATCATGGGTTGCAATTGAAAGGGATATTAGCATTCGAGAACAATGGGAAGCTAGA
Source organism: Picea glauca (assembly GCA_000966675.3). Lineage (NCBI taxonomy): Eukaryota > Viridiplantae > Streptophyta > Pinopsida > Pinales > Pinaceae > Picea > Picea glauca. The sequence goes on from JZKD02S0082777.1 coordinate 130,637, forward strand.
CAGAGACAGTTAAAGAACCAACTGTGATCTCGGTTTCCTTTAAACTAGTCTTTTTAACCCTTTAAATATCTCTACCTTTTCGGATGCCTTGACGGTATAATTTAGAGCCTTAAAGTATAAACTCAAGAACAATAGGTAGGATCCCTCCATCTGATCAACCCTATCAACACTATCAGCCACAAGTAGTGGAATTCAGTCCCCAAGTCATGCGTGTGTTTGCAATCGTCCAGGAATAGATTCAACAAGTAAGGTGTTGGTTGTGGAGACTAATTATCTTCATGATTTAGATGTCTTTTTTTTTCAGTCATTTTTATACCACATGAAGACTTTACACCCCAAAAGAATGTACACTCCTCCATGCGGGGGAGTGCAGAGGGGGGTTACCCCCTCTGCAAGGTCTGAGGGCAAGCTGGCCCCTAGCGGGGGTTCGGGGGAGAAGCCCTCAAACGAAAAATTTCCTTGTAAATGTATATTTTAATTTCATTTTAAATATGGGTTGTTCGTTATAAGGTAAAAATATGATGGTAGAAATTATGTTAGGGTTTTTTTCCCTAGAAGGAAACCCTCTTTTATGATGGAAAACGTATTGCGGCTATGTATCATTGTGAATATTGTATTCTGAGTGAGGAGACTGTGAGAGAAAGAAGAGGAAGTTACAATGGATGTGATGTAGGTTGTATCCATTTATTTGCTAGATAATAATAAAATAAGGTCCTGGAAATTTCTCTGGTGGACGTAGCCCACACTAGGTGAACCATGTATATCTGTGTCTATTGTATTGTGTATCTTCTGTGTTTTATTTCCCTATTGTTTTATTTTATTTCTCTGTGATCATGTTTTTCTAAAAACTGGTATCATAGCAAAAGGTAACTCACAGGAAAAGAGAGTTCCTGGTTCGAGTGGGAGAAATGGTAGAAGATGGAACGTTTAGGGTCGAGAAATTTAGCAAACAAAACTACCAGTTATGGAAGATGCATATGGAAGATTATTTATATCAGAGGGATCTATTCCTACCATTGGGTGGAATAACAAAGAAGTTGATGGCCATGAAGGACAAATAATGGGAGGTTCTTGACAGAAAGGCACTAGGAATGATACAACTGAGCCTGGTAGCATCGATGGCTTTCAATATTTTGAAAGAAAATATAATGAAGGAGTTGATGGATGCATTAGATAAATTGTATGAAAATCCTAATGAAGAGATTATTTAATATGAATATGTCAGAAGGTGGGTCTGTTGCAGATCATTTAAATGAATTTAATACGATTACTAATCAACTAAGTTCTGCAAAAGTGGACTTTGATGATGAGGTCAGGGCTCTTCTAATCTTGTGCTCATTGTCAGAAAGCTCAAATTGCTTGGTCATGGTTGTAAGTAACTCTATATCTAGTTCAAATACTTTAAAATTTGATGATGTCAGTGTTATCCTTAGTGAGGAAATGCAATGGAAAAGAATAGGTGAGACATCAGGTAATGTGTTGAACATGGAGAATAGGGGAAGACAAAAGGATAGAGGAAAGGGCTCAAGGAACTGCGGGAATCCTAGGAAGGGAAAATACAAATCCATATTTGGAAAGATAGAGTGTTGGAATTGTGGGAAGAAAGGGCATTTGAAGAAAGACTGTAGAGCTCCAAAAAAACAAAGAGATGTATAGCAGGAGAAAAATCAGGACGCAAATGTAACAGGTGATGTGTTACAAGATCCTTTGATTCTTTCTATAGATAATATTTATGAGTCTTGAGTAGTAGATTCAGGGGCTTCATTTCATGCCACACTCCATAGGAAACATTTTCTAGATTATGTTCAAGGTGATTTTGGACAGGTTCATTTGGGTGATGATGCACCATGTAATATTGTTGGAATGGGAAAGGTAAAAATAAAGAAAAGCAATGTAAACCAATGTTTGTTGAAATAGGTAAGACATGTTCCATATCTAAGGAAAAATCTAATTTAAACAAGGTAGTTGGAAAGTGAAGGTTGTATATTCATATTTACAGATAAGGTGTGGAAGGTCACCAAAGGATCATTGGTGATAACAAAAGGAGAGAAGGTAGGTACATTGTATTTATGTACTGGTAATACTGACTCTTATATAACTTTAGATTATAAATGAGTGGATACATCACTATGGCCTCATAGGCTTGGACACATGAGTGGGAAGGGGATGCAGATACTTCACAAGAGAAATTTGTTTCCACATCTTAAACAAATTGATTTGGATTTTTGTGAGAATTGTGTTTATGGAAAACAGAAGAGAGTCATATTTCTCAAAGTCGAAAAAGAAAAGAAGATTGAAAGATTATAGCTTGTGCATACAGATGTATGGGTACTAGCTCAGGTATCATCTCTTGGTGTCTCTCATTATTATGTTACTTTTATTGATGATGCAACTAGAAAAACTTGGGTTTAGTGCATTCGACAAAAATCTGATATTTTTGATACGTTTAAGAAATGGAAATCTTTGGTTGAGAATGAGACAGGAAAAAGGTTGAAGTGTCTCAGATCAGGAAATGGAGGTAAATATTGCAGCAATGAGTTTGATGATTATTGTTCATACCATGGGATTCAAAGAGAGAAGATAGTTCCAGGAACACCACAAGAAAATGGTGTGTCAGAAAGGATGAACAGGACAATCATGGAGCATGCAAGGAGTATGAGATTACATGTTGGTTTTCCCTTACAGTTATGGGCAGATGTTGTAGATACTTTTGTTTACATTATAAACAAAGTAACTTCAAGCACTTTGGATGGTATAATTCTATAGGAGGCATGGACAGGTAAAAAGGTAAAATATTCCTTTTTGAATACTTTTGGTTGTGAATCATTTGTCCATATTGATAAAGAAAAAAGAACAAAGCTTGAGGAAAAATCCAAGGAGTGTATCTTTATTGGATACAGTGTTAATGATTTTGTTTATCACTTATGGGATTATGAAAATAACAAAATCATTAGGAGTAGATATTTCATATTCGATGAGAAGGTCATGTACAAAGATCAGTTGCAGGGAAAGAAACAGGAAAAAGAAAAACTAGAATACACAGTGCTTGATGAGATCATTGAAAAAGAAATTCCAAAGGAAATAGAAAATCATAATGTACAACAACAGGATCAACAGGTACCTCAAATTCCTTTAAGTGTTGTTAGAATATCTACTAGGTCAAGTAGACCCCATGAACGATACTCTCCTTCATTGTATTATTTATTGTTGACTGATTCTCGTGAACCAAAATCAGTCATAAAAGAGGCAATGCAGGTAGACACCAAAAAGAAGTGGGAGAAAGGCATGAAAGAGGAAATGGATTCCTTGGTAAATAACCAGAATTGGGACTTGGTTCAGTTGGTTGCAGAAAAAAGAGCATTGCAGAATAAATGGGTTTACAAGTTGAAGGAAGAAGATGGAGGAAAAAAGCGGTACAAGGCTAGCCTTGTTGTAAAGGGGTTTGCACAAAAGAAAGGTATAGATTTTGATGAGATATTTTCTTCTGTTGTTAAAATGAATTCGATTAGGACTATTAAGTCTTGTGTCTATAGAATATTTGCATCTTGAAGAGTTAGATGTAAAAACAAATTTTCTCCATGGGGATTTGGAGGAAGAGATTTCTATGCAGCAACCACATGGGTATGAGGTCAAAGGAAAGGATAATTTGGTATGTAGGTTGAAGAAGATCTTGTATGGCCTAAAGCAAGCTCCAAGGCAATGGTATTTGAAGTTTTTTAGGTTTATGACAGAACAAGGTTATAGTAGATTTCATTATGATCACTGTGTTTATTTTAAAAGGGTAGAAAATGGAAGCTATATTATTTTTCTATTGTATGTAGATGATATGCTTGTTGCAAGGTCTAATATGCAAGATACAAATGTTCTCAAGAAGAAATTATCTGATTCATTTGCAATAAAGGATTTGGGTGCTACAAATAAAATCCTTGGTATGAGAATAACAAGAGACATGAAAAATGTCAAATTGACATTGTCTCAGGGTGAGTACATAGAGAAGGTGTTGGAGAGGTTTGGAATGAAGAATGAAAAACCAGTTAGTACACCTTTGGCCAAACATTTCAAATTAACTAAGGAAATGTGTCACAAGACACAAGAGGAGATAAAATACATGTCCAGGGTCCCTTATTCATCAGCAGTTGGTAACTTGATGTATGTGATGGTTTGCACAAGACTAGATATTGCACATGCAGTGGGAGTTGTGAGCACGTATATGAAAAATCCAGGTAAAGAACACTCGGAGGAAGTAAAGTGGATTCTTAGGTATTTGAGAGGTATTGTTACTCATGCATTATGTTTTGGAGGCTCAAACATTGTTCTATAGGGATATCATGTTGATTCAAATATTGCAGGTGATAAAGATAACAGGAGAGGCACCATAGGGTATGCTTTTACTATAGGTGGAACAACAGTAAGTTGGGTTTCGAAACTGAAAAAGGTTGTTCCACATTCAACAACAGAGGAAGAGTATGTTGCTGCTACAGAGGCTAGTAAAGAGATGATTTGATTACAGAGGTTTATGGAGGAATTGGTAAAGAAGCAAAAGAATAGTAGGTTGTATATGCCATTCATCTTGCAAATAATTCAGCCTTCCATTCAAATACTAAGCATATACAACTCAGGTACCATTTCATATGATCCATCTTGGAAGATGGACATTTGAAGTTGGAAAATATACACACTAGCCAGAATCTTGCAGACATGTTAACTAAGGGAGTAACCAGGGAGAAACTGAGTTCCTGCTCAATTTCAGTTGGTCTTCAAGCATGAAGGAGAAGATGAGAAATTGTCCAGGTCCAAGAAGGATCAAATTCCAACATATACAACAATGGGGGAGTTGTTGAGATCAGTCTCCAAGTGGGAGATTGTTGGTTGTGGAGCCTGATTATCTTCCTAATTCATAGGTCTTTGTTTTCAGCCATGTTTATACCCCATTAAGACTTTACACCCAAGAAGAATGTACACTCCTCCACGTGGGGGAGTGAAGAGGGGTATTACCCCCCTCTGCGGGGTCCGAGGGAAAGTGGGCCCCCGACAGGGGTTTGGAGGTGAAGCCCCCAAAGGAAAAATTGCCTTGTAAATGTATATTGTAATTTCATTGTAAATATGGACCGTTCATTATAAGGTCATAGATCTGATGGTAAAAGTTATGTTAGGGTTTCTTTCCCTAGAAGGAAACCCTCTTTTATGAGGGAAATTTTTTGTGGCTATGTATCATTGCGAATATTGTATTATGAGTGAGGAAATTGTGAGAGAAAAAAATTAAGTTACATTGGTTGTGTTGTAGGTTGTATCCCTTCATTTGTTGGATAATAATAAAGAAAGGACCTGGAAATTTCTCTGGTGGAAATAGCCCACACTAGGTGAACCACATATATCTGTGTCTCTATTGTATTGTGTATCTTCTTTGTTTTATTTATGCATTTGTTTTATTTTTTTCTTTGTGATCCTGTTTTTCTAACATAAGACGCCCAGCTAATCATGGCGTCATTTGTGCACTACACTGCTACTACTACGACTCCTATGGGGACATCCTCCTTGTGACATTTCCAAAGGAGTGTACATTCCATCAACTTGGTTTCCATCCTAGTGGTTACATCATTGATCCTCTTGATGATTATGCCTTGCGAACCTCATTCTATCCCATGGGTATTTTCCATTTCCTCTGTGAGAACCTTCTCCTTCGTTATATCTTCCATGTATTGTGCGTGCTTCTCGTCATTTGATGGAAATCCTGTGATAAAGGAAATTAATTCTACAGCGATGGAGACTGACCTGTCCATCCAAAAACATATGCTACGAATAAATCTAAGTAATTTTTTGACGCAGTTGTTGACATATTTCCCCCTTCCTAAGTGGGTAATATTGAGAAAATTAAGTATCCCTATGTTGACCAGTCCTACTATTGGAACATATATATTTTTCTAAACTTTAGACTAAAAGAAGTTTCATTTTTGTTTAAATAAAAAAAAGAACAAGAACACATTGGACATCACCGTCGAATGAAGCCCTCTGATTAATCCAATGGTCTAAAATCTTTTTAAATATTGGAGCCATGCTTTGTTTAGAAATTCAAAACACTAAAACAGCTTCCAAAGTATCGGGTTTCAGGGTTTCACGATGTAAGCAGTTTGACATACAATGAACTTTGAAATCCCGATATGTGAAGTCGTTAAAGTTAGTTTACAAATTAAACCGATTTAATTAAAACGATTAAGAATATTTAACAGTAATTAAAAATTATCGTAATTTTGCATTTCGAAAATCCTGCCACAAACGATAGCTTAAAATCTTGATATGCAAAGTCATGAAATCCTTATTTAATTGTGATTAATTAAAAAAGTTTAAACATACCTAATATAATTTTAACCAGTAACATTTTGGGGAATCAGGGAATTATCACTCATCACGCCCAAAAAACCCCGAAGAATGAAGTCCCGAAAACACTAAGTTTTTAAGAATGTTTAATTTAACCCCTAACCAAAAAAATTAACGATATAAATTGAGTTTTCACACATTTTCATTTCGGGATATTTCAATCTTGTTACATCCAAAACTCCTAGTCGCGAATCGCTGAAATTTGGTAATATTTATTATGGACCAACGAAAATATTTTATAGCATAAGGCACGTATCTCCATTGTACTCCCCTCATTAAAACAAATAAATTCATCGTCTGTATAAGCACGCTTGAATTAAGGTAGACTGAGGGTGAATAAAAGTTTATGTTTCAAATTTCATTCTCACTTTCAGCAAAGTAGTAAGCTTTACTAAAGAAAATATTACGCCTTCTCTGTAACAGGCATTCTCTTTTTATCATAGGCATCATGGCACCCAAGAAAACATTGAAGAAGAGTGATGAGGCCGGTGAAGGCTCAAATCGGAACTTAGACATTCTGTATGATACCACACCACATGTTGTAGATTCAATCAGGTCCTAGATGCAGATTTTTGAAATCTTGGAGTGTGAAGTCATAAATTTCCCAGACGATTCTGGAGACGAAAAGACTGATAAGTTCGGAACTAAACTCAAAGTTATAGCAAAGGTTGAACTTCATAAAATAGATACATGGCCGAAGCTCATTCCATACAATGACATGATAAACTGGTCTTTGGAGAACACTGATGTGCAGACCAGAAGCATCATAAATCATCAAAAGGTCGTCGTCGTCTCTTTTAGGCCAAAACACATTCAAGTAATATACAAGCTATCCCCTGTTTCTAAATATATTTATAATGCTGCATTCGTAGAAGATTTTCAATGAAAGGAATGTGCATAATTCGACCGAACCTACCCAAATATAGTTAAAACATGGTGGGGAATTCCAGCGAAATTTAGAGTTGATTCTCATGGTGTTTATGCCACCACATCATTAAATGAATATATGGTCTATATATCCATGATTTTATGTAGACTATTTGGAAGGAAAATCCCTACTCATTTCCCAATGGAATGGGTATCAATCATGCATGAGGTAGCCGAGGGTTTCGCTTTCATTTGGGCTAAGATTATGTGAGATAACCTAACCAAAGAAATTGTTGGGTACCAAATGGCGAAGTCAAAAGGCCAACCTGTAGATTTTTATATGTCTGTGTATGTCATGGATGACATCTGTTACATAACTCCATTTCCATTGATGAATTGGAACTGGAACCCAACTTACACATAACCTATCCATTTTTATCATTCTAAATTATGGCAAGAAAAGGTAAAAGAATTATTTTATGAAATCTGTCATGATGTTTTGATTCATGTGCATCAAACAATATATGGTTATCCCCCCCTATTATCACCAATTCTTGTAATGGGGCTTAAAAACCCATCAAATGCATTTTATCCAAGGTTGCAGCCATAAGCACAATGCGCAGCACGTAGAAGAAATTCATTTCAGGTTAAAAATGCAAGAATCTGAATGGCTTCAGTATCCAATGACGAGGATTCATCGATGGATCATATCAATGACCATTGGTTGATCGTGATCATAGAGTTGTGCGAAGCTTAGCGCAAGAGATAGTGCCCATATCGTCGAAATGATTAGGGTCGTCCAACCAAGGGGATAGGTGGCAACAGATTAAGCATGTCGTGAAATCAGGTTTCGGGAGTTTTGGGGGCAGAGTTCTTAGAACTCGTGATACACGAAGTGTCGATGCCCCCGGAAGGTCTAGCCCCGGGACATAGCCAAAGGACATATGGATGAGCTAAAGGAAGGAGCTAACACAAGTTAAGCCCCGTCACAATTTCAACAACTGGGAGTCTGAAGGACAAGGGGTCGAATCCTCCCCATCGTCGATACACGAAATGAAAGCCCCGGGAATTGGGCCCATGTTCCTAGCACCCAGTCACATCAAGTAGGCCTGGGGACAAGGGGCTAGCACTCGTTGCTTAGTCGGATTTTTGTATTGACAAGGGAGCAATCATGGTTGTTCGTATTGAATCAAATATGGTCATTGATCTCAGGGTATATGATTTTGTGAATCTAGGCATCAAAGATCCTAGAGGCAAGGGGTGTGGGAACTCCCGAATTTGGAAACCCCAAAAATTTGTGGGGAATAGGCGCATGGTCATGGCCCCAGGGTCACATGGAGTGGGGCCAAAGAAGAGGAGGGCCACATGGCCAGGTTTGTTTTATGAAATGGATCATGGCCTTCAGTTTTTTAAATCCAATCCAACCATCGATATGGAGGGTTGTTTCGCAAATTTGGGGATCGGGAAATTTGAAGGCAGGGGGAGTAAAAATCCCCTAAAGAAGAAGTCCTAAAACACCTTGGGAGTTTATTTTTGGCCCGTGATATTACCTCGAGGTCAGGTGGAGCAGCAGAAAGAGCTGCAAAAAGGGCCAAAACATCGGTTAGCTATAGAGAAGGGTCACCATGTTCTCCAGATGCCAAATCATCTCGACCTCCTCTAATCGAAACGGAGCAATTAATGGAGGTAGGTGCTGGTAGCTGAAGCTTCAGTTCAACCATGAATAAAAAGTCAGAAAGGACTGTCCAGGGGGGGCAGATCAGTTTTCCCAAGGTCACCCTGTCATAAAAAAAATCATGTGAGCCATACCGAGTTAAGGTGGCGTCTGACGAAGGAATTCTGGCTAAGTCTAACTGAAGAGATGAAATGCCTTGAGGGTTCAAATACTTCTGCCGAGGAGGGGAATTTCTGAGTATATACAGGGATTTTTGTAATTTTTAAAAGGGGATGGTGGAGCTAGGCTCTCGTATTGTAAGTTTTGATGAAGCATTGGTCCCTCTGGTTATGTATCTTCACTTGAGATTTCTTGTTTAATGAAAGTCAACCTATTTCCATCTCTTTGTAAACACTGTGCTAAAACACTCAGAATTCGAGGATCCAATTGAGGGTATTTGTGTTGTTGTGATGTGTGTTGATCATAGCAATATTATCACCAGTTTTAAGCAATATTCGTGTGCTATCCTTGTTGGATCATGTTGTCATTGATGCCAATGGTTTGATTGATTGATGTTAAGTGATTGATTGATGTCAAAGGATTGATTGATTGATGATTTATGACCAATTTATATGTATTATCCTTGATGAGAATGATATATGTCAAAGTGAAAACCAATTTATAAATATGAATCATTGATATGATGCATACATGAAGATGGATCAATGATTTGTCATTGATACATGATAAAGATGGATTCTTTGATATATGCTGCATAGTTTGTTTGATGAAAATATGACTCATTATTGTCTTATCATGATTGATAAGGTGCACAAATGGATGAACTCCAAAGTGATCCCCTTATGGTGAAATCCCTCATGGAAAGATGCTTTGCGGATTGAGTTATCCTAGAAGAATGGTTGGAGGACCCATGCTTGTATACAGAAATAATGAGATGAAGATCAATGAATTTGTTGGTGAAACTATCCTAGATGGATAGTGCTTGTCATTCAATTTCCGGTGGTATGTGGAATGTCACATAACTCCTCACGGTTTGAGAGTTATGGCCTTATGAAGTTGGAGGACCCCCATATGAAAACTTGAAGCCCCCAAGGTCAAAGAAGTCAAAGTGACCTAAAAGAAGAAATAATTATTTAAATGATAAAGAAGTGACAAAATCAAGAAGGAATATTTAAATGATAAAATATTGGAGAAATTTATATTTATGGAAAGTGGTTAAACCTAAAATAAGGAAAATGGGTTAAGTGACCTAGAGGATGAAAGTATAAATAAGATAGCTATGGTCTCTTGTAGATCATCCTTTTTGTGGATCAATGGAGAGCTTCTTGTGAGAATATCTTTTGGAGTATTGATGGAGAGCATCTTATTGGTGTGGATCTCTTGAGCATGATTGAAGATCTATTCTGATAAAGAGAGCATGAGGAGGATCTCATGGACGCATAAAAGTTTCGGCAATATTGAATATATTGACAGAAAAATTCTCAAAACTTCAGAAACCATAGTTTTTTATGCATACGCGAGTTTTCTATGTATAGGGTGTGTATACATTGAGGTATATGTGGGTTGGTTGTGTATAGGGTGTGTATGTACGCGGGTTGTATGAGGAAAAGGAGAGTATAGTGGATAGAATGATGAAGACTTGTGTTTGAGTTGGTGCCAAGCTCTTGGATGATGAGGCAGGTTCCAGATATGCATTCTATGGCCTCAGATCTATCACTGAGACACTAGTATGGTTGTATTATTGTCTTGATGGATACTATTGTTTGATGTGTTGTGAATGCTTAGGGAATTCTTGGTATGGTCTCTATGATGTGGTTCATTTTGGTTGATTTGGTTGATGGAGTGAGAAGTACTCTTCTGATTCAGTAGTGACATGATTTCTATGGTATACCAGTTGTTTATACATGATTGAGATAGCATTCATATTGATTTGTTATGGAGCATGAGAAAGCTATTGGAGAGATTGGATGTGTTGTGACTGGATGGTGGTCAGATTGGACAGTCAGAGACATAAGAGAATGATACATTGTTTGCAGATGATCTGAGTTGATATTGAAGGACAAACCCTAACAACTCAGAAGGTATACGCAGGTTGTTGTATACACTAGTCGTGTGCATATGTGGGTTGTAGTGAGCCAAGGTGTGTGCACACACTGGTTGCACTACTGACAGGTCGTGTACCTATTGATAGATTGATATATGTTGAGGATTGTTGCCTCATCTCAGTTGGTGTTGAGGGTGTAAGATGAGTCTTGCATTATAGAGCTGGTGCTCTTGTAGAGTTGTACTCTATTCAGTTGTTGCTGATAAACCCTCGGATTGTTGTCCATAATAAAAAGAAAAATTGTACATACATCTTGTGTTCTTTGTGTTCCTTGTGATGATGACTTGTTGATGATATATTTATGATATATTTTGTTGATATAAGTTCACATCTAACTGGTTATTGAATGAAAGCAATGGGTAATGAATAAATGTTGAATGTCAATTAAGGATTTTTGTGTAAGAGGGAAGTTTCGGGAAAAAGAGCCTCACACTCATTCACCCCCCCCCCCTCTAAGTGTGGTGTGTCCAACAATCCTTTCCTTTTCACACTAAGTATTTCGGAATTGGAGGATCCAGTTGAGCTATTACAGTAGCATTGTGATGTAGGTTTGATCACTGTGCTTTTGTAACTATGTCATTTAGGCACATTTCAGTGTCTTGTTTTTCTTCTCTAAGTTGTTGGAAGGTCGGATGCCTATAGCAGTCTCGTTCACCATTCTCACCAATCCTTCCCTCTACTCATTTTAATATCAACTTACTAACGGAAGTTAGATCAAGACCTCACTTGTTCATGCATAGTCTGGTCCAGTTTTTTGAGTTAAAGAGATACTCTCCTGGGTCTGCGCCCATTCGACCACCCCAATTTATTCATTTGTGACATACAAAATTGATGGGTATTAGGCTTACCTTTGTTGCAATCCAGATATGACTTCTGGTGCTAACATTTCTGGCGTCGTTGTCGGGGACAAAATTGAAGATTTTCCCTGGGATAGAATGACACTGAGCCTTTGATTATGAAGGTGCATCGGGCATCAGAGCCCTCCAAGATTGCTACTTTGCACCTGGCAACTCCACTGAGGTGACTCCACTGTCTCAGCTCCACTATTTCAATGTGGCTACTTCTGGATACACCTGGAAGCCCTTGAGAGAACTCAATGATCAAATCTAGTCTTTGATGGTGAACAAAGACTAGACACACTCTTACTACATATCTTTCACCTAAAGACTCCATGGTTAAGGGATCGATTGGCAACTCCACTGGTTAGTAATGGACAAAATCTTGGCTCAAAGGTTTTCTCCTTTTGATTTTTCTATTGTTTATTGTTTTCCTAATGTTGTTCCTACTCCATATGAATGGGATGATTATGCCTATATTTAGGGGGCATGCAAAGGACAACCCTGCTCATCATCTCCATGAGTTTCATGAACTCATGCATCAGTGGGGAATACATCATGAGGATGTATTATTGAAAATGTTCATGTACTAGTTAGCAGGGGACGCTCGTGAGTGGTACCATTCATTACCCCATGCTAGCATTTCTTCACTGGGAGGATTTCATGTAGCCTTCAATAGGCTCTATCAAAGGTATTATTCCTCTGAGTTTTTATGCTATCATTGTTGTGAGGGATATGAAGGCCACGATCAAGATTTGGCTGATTATGATAGAGCCTGTGAGGATGAAGACAAGGAGGGATATGATTCTCTGAGTGAGCTGATGGAACTGGTAAATCTCTTTCTGCAGAGATCACCGAGCAGCAGTTTGAAGAGCATTTCTTTCCCACAGGTCATGTTTATGATGAATATGAATCTGACCCTCGGGAGAGCCAAGGAGAAGAAGAAAAAGAACCAGAGGAGAAAAAAAAGGAGCAACTTATCTCTTGTTCAAAGCATGTTAAGGAACAACCACCACCTAAGATCAATCATCCTACACCTACCTTTCAACCCCCTGGGCCTACCAGAGATATTCAACCACGTGTGAACAGTTGTGTAGTAGAGGAGGCTTCTTGTCACCAATTTTCTGGAGTTTTCCATTGGTCCTATGAGCCTATGAAGGAATACATGGAGTTGTATTTCCTTCATGATTTGAAGCCTCTCAGCCTCATCTCATCAGCACTAGGAGGAGAGCTGAAAGATGTAATTGTTCTGTTGTCACAATTACATCAATTGTTCTCAATCATCAACATAGTGAAGCAGCTTCCATTCAAGAAGTTACTGGAATGGCTATGGTGGAAGTTTGCTTTCACCTAGCCCCATGTACAAAATAAATTAGTTTAGGATTGTACATAAATAAGCTCCTTGAAGCATGTGTGTTTCTTTTTTTTTTTTCTTTCGGCCTGTATTTTCGGCTGTATGTTTTGAGCTTGAATCCCTAGCCTAACAGAAGGTGATTGGAACTGCAAATGAGTTCTTAGAGAATCTCAGGGGTGACTCTATCCCCCATAGAGCCAAATGTTATCACTAATTCTTATAATGGGGCTTAAAAACCCATCAAATGCATTTTATCCAAGGTTGCAGCCATGAGCGCAATGTGCAGCACGCAGAAGAAATCCATTTCGGGTTAAAAATGAAAAAAAGCGGGTAACTTCAGTATCCAATGGCGAGGATTCATCAATGGGTTAGATCAACATCCATCGGGTGATCGCGATCACAGAGTTGCATGAATCTTAGAGTAGAAGATAACGCGCATATCGTCGAAATGATCGGGGTCGTCCAACCAAGGGGACAAGTGGCAGCAAATTAAGCATGTTGCGAAATCAGGTTTCGGGAGTTTTGGGGGAAAATTTCTTAGAACTCATGATACACAAAGTATCGATGCCCCTCGAAAGGTCTAGCCCTGGGACATAGCCAAAGGACATATGGCGTAGCTAAAGGGAGGAGCTAACACAAGTTAAGCCCCATCATGATTTCAGCAACCGGGAGTCTGAAAGACAAGGGGTCGACTCCTCCCCATCATCGATACGCGAAATGAAATCCCCGAGGTTTGGGCCCATGGTCCTAGAACCTGGTCGCATCAAGAAGGCCTGGGGACAAGGGGCTAGCGCTCATCGCTTAGTCAGATTCTTGTATTGATGAGGGAGCAATTGTGGTTGTCCGTCTTGAATCAATGTGGTTGTTGATCTCTGGGTATATGATTTCGTGAATCCAGGTATCATAGATCCTGGAGGCAAGGGGTGTGGGAACTCCCAAATTTGGAAACACTGAAATTTTCTGGGGAATAGGTGCACGGTCACAGCCCCAGGGTCGCATGGAGTGGGGCCAAAAAAGAGGAGGAACACATGGCCAGGTTTGTTTGGTGAAATAGATCATGGCCATCGATTTTTTAAAGCCAATCCAACCATCGATATGGAGGGTCGTTTCACAAGTTTGGGGATTGGGAAATTTTAAGGGAAGGGAAGTAAAAATCCCCGAAAGAAGAAGTCCTAAAACACCTTGGGAGGTTATTTTTGGCACATGGTCTTAGCCCGAGGTCAGGTGGAGCAGCAGAAAGAGTCGTGAAAAGGGCCAAAACACCGGTTAGTCGTAGAGAAGGGGTTGTCACGTTCTCCAAGTGCCAAATCGTCACGGCCTCCTCTGATCCCAATGGAGCAATTAATGGAGGTAGGTGATGGTAGCTAAAGCTTCAGCTCATGTCATATAAATGATATCTCAATCATGTATAAACAACTAGTATACCATAGCAATCATGTCACTACTAAATCACAAGAGTGTTGCTCACTCCATCAACCAAATCAACCAAACTAAACCACATCATAGAAGCCATACCAAGAATTTCCTAAGAATTCACAACACATCAAACAATAGTATCCACCAATACAATAATGTAACCATACCAGTGTCTTAGTGATAGATCTGAGGCCATAGAATGAAGATTTGGAACTTGCCTCATCATCCAAGAGCTTGGCACCAGCTCAAACACAAATCTCCATGATTTTATCCACTCCACGCTCCCTGTACACAGTCAGTCTGCATGTAAACTCACCCTATACACAGCCAACCCACGTGTACACGCACCCTATACACAGACAGGCCGTGTGGACATCAGAAAATAGGGTTTTCTGTGAATCCAAGAATTTTTTCGTCAAGATCTCTGACATTGCCGAAACTTTGATCCATCCATGAGATCCTCCTCTCACTCTCTTCCTCAAAATAGATCTTCAATCATGCTCAAGAGATCCACACCAATAGGATGCTCTCACAAGAAGTTCTCCATCAATACTCCAAGATATTCACAAGAAGCTCTCCATTCATCCACAAAAGGGATTCTCACCACATGTACATTTTACAAGAGATCCTAGCTTCTTATTTATACTTTCATCTTCTAGGTCAGTTAACCCATTTTTAGGTTTCTTAACCCATTTCTAGGTCACTTAACCTATTTTCCTTATTTTAGGGTTAACCACTTTCCATGAATAGAAATTTCTCCAATACTTTATCATTTAAATATTCCTTCTTGATTTTGTCACTTCATTTTATCATTTAAATAATATTTCTTGATTTTGTCACTTTACTTTATCATTTAAATAATGCTCTCTTCTTTTCAATCACTTTGACTTCTTTGACCTTTTGGGGCTTCAAGCCATCATATGGGGGTCCTTCAACTTCATAGAGCTGTAACTCTCAAACCGTGAGGAGTTATGTGACATTCCACATACCACCGGAAATGGCATGTCAAGCACTATCCATCTAGGATAGTTTCACCAACAGCTTCATTGATATTCATCTCATTAATCCACATGCAAGCATGGGTCCTATGACCGTTCTTCTAGGATAACTCAATCTGTAAAGAGTCTTCCCATGAGGGATTTGACCATAAGGGGACCACTTTGGAGTTCATCCATTTGTGCACCTTATCAACCATGATAAGACAATAATGATTCATCTTTGCATCAATTCACCAATGCATCATATATATCAACTATGAATCATGTATCAATGAAAACTCATTGATCCATCTTCATCAATGCATTATATCAATGATCCATCTTTATCAATTGGTTTCCACTTGGACATCTATCATTCTAATCAAGGGCATAATATAAATGATCCATATTTATCAATTGGATTTCACTTGGACATCTATCATTATCATCAAGGGCATCATTGTTCATCAATCATTAATCAATCAATTACTTGACATCAATCAATGACATCAATCAAACCAAACCATTTGCATCAATGACGTATGATCCAACAATCTCCCAAATAATCAAACCATTGGCATCAATGACAACATGATCCAACAATCTCCCCCTTTGGCATTGATGACAATACCAACATTGATGTCAACTCCAATTACCAATTATTGATGTCGACATGTAGACAAGGCATCCTCTTCATCAGTAGTCAATGTGACTATCTCTCCACATCAATCTTTCCCATCAATAGACATCAATCACATCAATGTGATTATCTCTCCCCCTTTGACAT
>JZKD02S0082777.1:156674-169472 GCA_000966675.3 Picea glauca
ACTAGGAGGTATAATTACAACTAATGGCCTAAAGATGACATAAATAAAATAACATTACTAATATAATATGCCCCAATTAAGGGGTAATGAGCCAATATTAGGGCTTAACATTCTCGCACCAGTCCATCCCAGCTAACCAATGAGAAACGGACCAAGCACAGGGATGACATCGCAAGTGCCAAGCTTATCCCACACTTTCTACCTACTTACTTACCACCTCTAAGCGATGCCATCAACCGTGAAAGTGTACCTCGAGACTTTGAGTACACATTGATCACCGCGTACCTTCCTAAAGGGGTGCGCGCAGTTCATGTTGATCGGGATAAGCTTGCAGAACTGAAATTTAGTGATTTTAACCTTGGAGATCGTAAATTTTACAACATGTTAGCTCCGCATAAGTACTTAACCAGGACCAAAGGAAATAATTCTAATATTGTCCCACAGTCATGGACCCAGAACCTAACACAGTCCACACTTCTTAATGTAATGAAGATTCCACACTTCGGCAGACACCAGGAAGTCAAAGCATTCGTCAAGTTGTTGTTGTCCTGCTATCACAGAGGATACTTATGGTTGGACCGCTGCATCACTGTGGATCTGACCTTGATCAATCAGATCACAGGACTTAGTATGCAAGGCCCTGACCCATAGGATGTTTACCCTAGAAATACCTCAAACCGAGCACTAGAGCAGAGGATAAAAGAAACTTATGGAAATGTCGATAAAGGAATGCGAGGCTGCAAGGTAGCCTCTATTCAAAGTGGAGCAGTGCACCTTGCCTATCAGTTGATCATGGGAAAGATAGTTCATAAGAATAGACCAACACAAGTGATGGATTCATAGTTGACCTCGCAAGGAAGTGCACAGAGGGACTACAGATGAACTGGGTGCAATACCTTGTAAACCAGCTAGAGCTTGATTACAGAGAAGCGCAATACCAAGGGTATGAGTTCCACTTTAGTTGGTTTCTCATACTAATCACTTTCATCGCCTGGGATCTACTAGAAGGTACCACTTTTCCAAACATCGAACCCTTCAAACCATTGGCTGTGAATTTTTGTATGTTGTGGTTCTCCAGCGACATGAATAAGCAGTGGCAGTCCAATGTTGTCTTCCATGCCTATTACAACCAATTGAAGAATGCAATCCAGTCTACACTGCACCTCACCCAAAACACACTTCATAGGTTTAGACCTTTGATAAAATTCAGTGTGGACCACCACTTCACCTATATCACAATGCACGTTGATGAGCACAAACATCAGCTCTAGTTGTACTACAAGTTGATAGAAGAAGACTTGGAGAAGATTACCAAGGAATGGTTGGCGTACCTCCTTGTTGCAGTGGACCCCGTAGAAATGTTCGACGTGGATAGCCCTGAAGCTATGTCAAATATACCTGGACCAAGCAAGACTAAGAAGGATGATGAAGTTCAATATTTCCATAGCACATCCATGAAGACTACTTCGATATCACCTATGCAGGGAGGTGATGGTGAAGAACTAGGTGGCACAGAAGTTGAGAAAAACAAAGGCGATATTACTCCACCGCAAGAGGAGGAGGATCCCTCTAAGAAAGGGAAGATTACCCCACCAAAGCCCTCATCCAAAAAGAAAACTAAGGCCACCCAGACTACATTTAAGACTACCCTCACACCGGATGACTTCGACTTCTTAATCACTGCACTGAATGATGCTTCACTAGAGATCGCGGAAAATAAAGAAGCAAAGAAGGAGGAGGTATTCAGCCGAATCAAGGGTGAACTTCAAGAAGTGTAGCAGGCACTCTAGTCTAGTCAAAAAGTTTCTAATGTGCCCTTAACAATTGGAAGAACAGGAATAGACGATGAGCCCACCCAATTACACCAGATTGTCGATAATGTCGAAGCTCGCCTTTGATGAGCTCAAGAAGACACAACACAAGCCACCCAGGATTTGACACAAGTACAGAGCGCACTCGTAGAACAATGGATTAAGGCAAAATGGGAAAATATTTCCCTGCAAGTGAAGTGGGATGAGGAAAAATCACAGTTACAGTAGAGCAAGGACCAGTTGCTAGCAGAGCAACTTGAAGTACATGAAAGGGTTCACAAAGCACTTCACTATGTGACGGTCATAGAAGTGAAGATTGAAGAACGTGTCCCACAATAGGTGGCACAACTTGAAGAAGTAATCCAGCAACTTCATCAGCGCATCACAGATCTGGAACATGGTACCGTGTCTGAGACTCCTCAAGAAATAAGAGATCTAAGGGAGGTAATTGCATGTAGCGTAGTTGGTCAATTAAAAACCTTTGCCTTGGAATACAAGCAGTTGAGCCCTAGAAGAACCCAGACTTATGAGAACATCACAGAGAATCCATAGTCGCAGGCATTGGAGGCGCAACTCCAAGAAGCAAAGAAACACGCAAATATGCTACAGGAACAGTTGAAGGCCTTGACCCCATTCGAAAGAATGAAGAGATTTCTAGAACACATCGGCCAACAACAAGTACACACACTACAAAGTAAAGTGATGGAAGTCTCCCAACGACTTCAACCAATCTAAGAAAAGGCATGTCAAATTTTCACTGAAGTTGAAAGCCAGGGAGCCGAGCTTGAACAGGTTGTCATCACCGCAGAACAACACCTGGAAGGGCCAGTAAACGATGCAGTGATCCACGAGTTCACTGAGAAAGAGGTTATCTCATTGTAGTAGGTCTAAGTAGATTGAGCCAAGCTCAAGGCATTCGAGGCAGAATTGATCAGACCAAAGTGACTCGGGACGAGTCACAGGTGAGTGTTGGAGACTTGTTGGCCCTTGACCATGTTTTGAGGAACACTTGGTCATATTTGGCTATTTTTGAACTTAGCTATCCTGTCAAAGATGGAGCACCAGGAAAAGCAGAGATCACAGGATCTCGGTCCACTTTTGGGCCCTTTTAGGGTTTTGGGTTAATGTAATGGGAAAGGGATGTCAGCCCGTGGGTTTACCCACGCTTAGGCCCACTTTTGTAATGTATAAATAGAAGGATGGGAAATGTAAGAAGTAGTAGATGTGATTGCTTAGTGAAATTGGTAGTGCATCTATGTGATGTTGAATAAGTGCTCTATGCGAACTGTGTAAGGCTTGCAAGGCTAAGTGCAAGTTACTGTGAGGTTGCTATAGAAAGCTAAGTGTTGTAATGCAAGGAAGAAGGATCTAGCGAACTGTGCAGATCTTATGTCCTATGAGAAGAAGGGTTTTGGAGGCTTTGTGTTTGTAACAGATTGAAGACGATAATAAAGAAGAATATCTTGTGGACGTAGCCCCAGGGTGGGGGTGAACCACATAAATCTATGTGTTATGCTCTGTGCTTTGATTCAATGTGTTTTTTCTTATGCTATGTGCTTTGATATATCCACTTATGCTCTGTGATTCTTAGATATATATGATTGTTAGATATAATGTGTATGAGGATGCTTAGTGTTGATCTACTGGATCTGATCTGGGTTACTATGATTAAGTGCTGAAATACTGTAGATCTGAGTGTACACCACGATTCTTTGTGCTATCTATGAAATATAATAAGGGTTGAATATCGACGAATGATCGATGCTAAGTTCTCTGTAAATGATATAATCACATATCTTTTTCCCAGCTAAGGTTGCAGACACCTGAGTCTTGCAACCACCCATGCCTCTACCTCGAGTGAGACTTCATCTGCTTCACAGGTGTTACCGAAAGGGCCGATAGTTAGGGATTTGTTGGTGCACTCTTGAGCATTGAACCTTGGGTCTGCCCCTGTGCCAACATCTATAAATTGAACCATATACAATCCTTAAATACATTCATTAAAGAGAGAAAAGACACTCTGGAGAAATTTCACTTCATATTGAGTATGTATCCCTTTGTCCTTGAAAATTTGAACTTTGTTTGTTCGGCCCCCAAGCTCTTCCTATATTGAGAAGGAAAAACTCAATTAATACTACTACTTGTGAGCTTGCCTTGGTAGAGGATTGAAGTGGTGAAGGCCCAACTGGAGGGAATTAGTTTCTTTGTTTCGATATGTGTCATTGTAGAATTTTGTCACATATGTACTTTTGTTGATTACATTAATAAAAATACTCTTTTCTCGTCCAATTACATGTCACAAATATTTTAATTACTTTACATGGGAGTATTTTTTATACATGTTAATGGATTATGCTAGTTTATATGATAAATTTTTATATAATTTCCATATGATTGTGTATCTTGGATGTTGAGGACAAGTTTCAGGTATCAAGCTTTGGATCGTGAGCTCAACTGTAGTATTCTTTGAGCATTCAGATGAGGTAGGATTCCAAACTTCTCTTGTTAGAATTTATATTTATCTAGCATACTTGATACTAGAGTTTATTTATGGGTGTTTTTTCGTTTGTTGTGGTTTACCCCTAGCCATAGAGATATTTTCCTCATAACATAATTGGTGACTCCACTGGGGATGATCTCCCTTTTGGGGTATTGAGTGTTTTTTCTTTTTCATTGTTCTATGTTTTCCTAAGTTTTTGTGTCTCCTATTGCTTTACATCCTTCAATTCTCTTTGTATCTAAGTTTCTTGTCCTAACCCATGCCCGAGCAATGTCTTCTTTGGCATATGTGAGTTTTCCCTTGATAGTCGTGCATGTGTTGTCTATATTTAGGGTGTGTACATACACCTTTGTTCCATAAAAAGTCGTGTACACTATCTTTTGATTATTTTTTTCCCATTTTAGTGTTTGTTGAGTGAGTTTTGTTGCTTGCTGAGACTTCTTGGGTCCCTGTTCTAAATGTTGAGTACCTATAGAGTGGTAGGAAGTTATGTTATTGGTGAATCTTTTGAGAGAACTCATTTCTTGTAATTTTTCACATTTGTTGTCCTTCCATTCCAGTCTGGGTAGTTGCTTCTTGGTGTAGTTCTTGGATCATCTCCTTGTTCTTATAGTAGGGTTTGACTGAAAGGTTGTTTATTTAGTTCTTGCATTTTCATTTCATTATAGTGAAAATACAATTTTTTTTTTCCTTTTTTTCATTTTGTTTAGAGCATTTGCACTTTTGTTTTCATTACATTAGTTCTGGAATGTTAGGAAATATTGCATTTCATTGAAATTGTAGATATTTCATCCTAAGAACATCATTTAGAAGAATACCATCTCTTTGAAAATAAAGACTAGTACTTAGCAGTGTTTTTATATTTGCTTCTTTTTATATATGTTGAGTCATTATACCGTTAGTTTCACAATCACACCTCTTGATTAAGAAAAAGGCATTAAAATTAATGTTGAATAATTAAAATTGATTAGAAATGATTTTATTTTTCAAGGTACACAAATAAGTGTAGGATATAGGGCCTTGGAATAAGATTTTGTGAGTAAACTTCTCCGACACTATCTAACTCAATGTATGTGTGTAAATAGGGAGTGGCGAAATTCATTGTTTAATTGGTGTCCTTGAGAGGCTCCACTCACACTAGCATTAAGCACAAGGTTTCCTGAAGTTGGTTGCAAAGATAGCCCTCTAATACCTTCCTAGCATCAAAGATAATTTTTGGGTTCTATTCGTATCTGGGGGTTTCTCTAGTACATCTACCTCCTTGAGAGGCAATGCTTTCGATACTTTGGGCTTTTCTACCCTACCCATATGGTGGACTAGACATATGATTGTTCTCCTGAGCATTGGTTATACTATGGTGTCTTTAGTTTCTTTACCTAGGGATCCACATAGGTTGCTTGCAGGGGTTATTATGTTGGTACCATGAGTCATATAGGGATCAGATGACACACAAACTTTATGGAGGATTTTTTCTTTGGAGGAATCTAATCAACTGTATTGTGAAGCCTATGAGAGTCCTTATAACTAATTTTGTTACCTCCACTCTATTTTTTTGGAGTCTCATCCCCTCTTGGGAGATGCATACCTTCTTTAGTCTAGGAGGTCCCTTCAGCCATCATATCTCGTTTATTTTGGCCTTTAGATTTATTTAGGAATGTGTTATTTTTTTATTAGTTGGCCTTAGTATTTTGTATTTCATCATGCGTTCTGAGCCATCATAGAGCAAGACCAGCCTCCCTGCCACTCTCGTCGTCTTTTGAATCAACCACCACATTTTGGTCCTATACCGAAGTTTCCTTATCAAAGGCATATAATTAATAAATGTGGTACATATATCTCCACCACCCATATTCGTGATCGGCATACCATGAGTATTGATTTAGGTATGAATGTATCTGGAAGCCCTTCAACTCCATACTCCACTATGGTTAGTGGAGTTCCCTAGACTTTTTCATCCTCGATTGCTTGGATTTCGGAGAATCCCTCACTTAATACTACCCATCCCATGGTCTCTACTCAGTCCATGAGGATGAATCCATTTTTATTCATGGGTGGTACACCTAATCATATTACTCATTCAATGCCTTGGGACTCTAATCCTTTCTCTTTTTGTATGTTAGATATGACTTCACACTTGTCATCCTTCGTTTCGACATCTAACGTAAATCTTAGTCTTGGGTCTGGGGGCACGACACCTCCTTATACTCCTTTCACATTTGGTAGGGGTCATATCCCTCAACCACTCTTATGGTAGGAAGTTGGAATCCTCCTTCCTCCAGACCCAATCCTAGCTACAATCCTCTAGGATGGAGTGAACAAATGGGAGGTGCTTTTACTTCTTATATCTCGTCTGTCATTCCTTCTTCCACAATGCCAATTACTATGAAAAATTTCTCATGGAAAACCTCCCTCTTATTGATATTATGGTAGTTGTGAGAGGTATTTACCTCCACACGTAACCTCGATGAGAATAGAATATTCCGAGAAGAAAGAAGAAACCCTAAAGAATTGGATATAACCCTAGAAGACAAGTCAGATAAATGAAATATTTAATATTAAGTGCTTTAGCCTCCAAAATGAGAATTTGGCCTAGATAGTTCAGGAAAAGTAGTATAAATACAAGAAACTAGATCTCATTTGTCACCTCACCTCTCATAACTGCATAAGTCCAGTGGTGCACAAGTTTGAAGAAGAGTCACAGTTGTAGCTGCTGCAACTGGGAGATTTTGGTTTTGACATGGACTTTATCTTGGTTATGGTTTGGAATTTCTTCTTGGCCTTTTGGTTATTCTTTATTGGTACGTTATCCCTGGAGAGAGGTGTGCTACCTTGATTGGTTATTAAGCCTAGGGTTTTCTTCTAAAATAATTCTCTGTCAAGGTTAAGGTGCTCGGGGATGGATTCGACCTATGCTTGGGTGACAATATTTCTATATTGTCTATGGTTAAACGAGCACATCCATTACTTTGTAATAGGTTATGGGCCCACATTATCTTCGGACAGTCTAACCGTTGGAATATAGATTGGGAGGATTTTCTCAGTTGCAGTTGCAGCCAATTTTTGTTGCAGCAATGAAACCCTAACCCTCTTGTTGAGGCACCTTAAGTAAAGAGATTGACCTAATTTATGGATAGCCTAGTGCACCCTAGCCTAGCGCACCTCCTAGTATTCTCAGCAAGCTAAGATGACAAGTTTGATTTTTTGGTCAAAGTAAAAGGTTGACCAAGTCAAAGCAATTATGACTTATTATATGAAGTCAGAAAACAAGTTAGAAGGGGCTTCTAACTTTAGAGCATGGAAGACAAGGATTGACCTCATCCTTTCCAAGAATAAAGTGTTGGATATCGTGAAAGGAAAGATCGTGGAACCATAGTTCGAATAAGGAAAAGAGAAGGAACCTTAGAACATTGCAGTTATGGAAAAGTTCAAAGATAGTGACATAAATTCCATGAATATCATAGTGGACTCTATAAAATACCACTTGATACCCTACATCTCCCATCTTGACTCATTTAAGAATATGTACGATGCCCTAACAAACCTCTTCTCAGTCAGAAACATTGGACAAGTAATGAGTTTGAAGAATGAGCTCTGTGRCATGAAAATGAATGATGATGACAACATAACATCATACCTTGTGAGAATCTCTCAGTTAAGATATCAACTACAATCTATTGAAGAAATCATTTCAAAGAAGGAACTGGTAAATATAGTACTCAATGGCCTTCCCAAGACATGGGATGCATTTGCCGCAAGCATGAAAACAAGAAATGAGTATCCCACATTTGAATAACTTTGGACTTGTTGTGCACAAGAAGAATCAAGGATTAGTTAAAAAGAGAAACCCCAAAATAAATACGATGATCAAGATTTCACAACAATATTCAAGAACTTCAGGAATAAAAATAAGTTTGGCTCAAGGAAGAAATCAAATCAAGTGAAAGATATGTCAAAAATACAATGCTTCAACTATCGAAAATATGGTCACTACAAGAATCATTGTCCCAAGTTAAAGAAAAGGAAGGAAACACATGAAGCATCAGTTGCCGAAGAAAGGGAACCCTTAAAGAAGGCCAAGTAGGATAAAACAGACTTCTTCTTCTAATACAAGGTAAAAATATTCTTCATAATTCCTATACATACCATGTCTACATGATTTCTATACATATCTTTCATAACTATTTCTTAGAAGATAAGATGTTCAAAGAGAAACAATACCTATGAAAGAATAACAAGATAAGGATTTATATCACAGTGACTACAAGTTAAACAATACACATGAAAAGATGAAGTACATCGACAACCCCTGGTAACAATTGATGTGGAAGCTATTAACATAAGAAAAATCTGCAAGATAAGTTGAAATCAGAATCAAACTTGAAGAAACCTGGAAGAAGTAAAAACTGAAAGAAGTCAACAATCAAGAGGAAATTAGAAAAATACTTGTGACACTTTGCAGAAGGCAATAAGGATGAAGACGGAAGCGTGGACTCTCTTAGATGGAGGGATCCAATTATATAATTCCAAAAGAAGAGAATGCATTCATGCATGAATAAAGGATTAGGAGGGAGATAATCCTAAATAATATGATCCATTGAGGATTATGAAGTATCTATCCATGTTCCCATCAATGGTAGCAACCATGAAAAGAAGCACATGTTCAGTTTGACTTTAGAAGAAGTTTTCTTCGAAAATAAGCCTTAAAGTATCCCTAGTTGTCCATCCACATCCATGATCCTATTATGAAAGGAATAATTTGAAATCTTCAGGGCATGGAATATATAGAAAACTCCATGGACCCAAGAGCTAAAGAGAAACATGAAGAAGAAAATGAAGATTACAAGCAAGAAAGAAAAATCTAGAACAAGCAGTCAGTATATCAAGAATCACAAGACTATTAGCTTGGTCTGAACTCACTAGAAACAATCAAGCAGAAGAAAAGGAAGTTTTGATGAAGAACAGTGTATGGAAGACTTATGAATGGAAGCATTGTGAGATCCAAAACCAAAGGTTCTCCCATATGGAGGAAGAAGACTATGATGATAGCTTGTTCCAGTAGCCAAACATACCTCTACCTGATCCATTATATCTTCTGCAATATCCAGGGGTTGGATTTTACATCAGATGAATGAAAAGATTGTTCTCCAGAGTAATTGAACAAAGAATCGTATGAAGAGAAACCTCAAGGTTTTGACGTATACTAGAAAGAAACTCTTGTATGCAGATGGAAGAAGACAACTTGGTGCAGAGCCTCCAAAGAACATCTAAAGCGTGCTAAAAAACTTTCTATATTGTATCAAAATGGTTACTCATAAGTCCAGGATGATGGATTGTTAATCTATGACAAACTCTCATGATGACAGAAGAATTTCCACTTGGATATGTTCCAGTTTGAACCTTGCCACGATGTTATGAGATAGCAAGAAACAAAAGAGTTGAATCCAACTATGATATACTATAATGATCAGAGATATATGAAGCCTTCAAATAAAATTAGTGTTCCAGAAAGACTGAAGTACATTGAGATTAAGCATTACATTCTCCATGATGAAGTCTAGAAAAGAGAAGTGGTTCTCCAATATATCTCCATAGATGAGAAGATAGCAGATATTTTGGTAAAGACTCTATCCAAGATGAAAACGTTTGCGTACTCAAGAAATAAGTTGGAGCTCGTGGAGACGACTTCCTTATTGAAAAGGGAAGATATGACTCCCTGGTTGGGAGGGAGCACTGATGTGTTATTTATTTATGGACAGTCATTTTTTAGTTCGAAAAATGTTCCAGGATGAGAAGTTCCTTTCAAGTTTGGAAAGCGGTTTGAGATTTCTGACAGACTGGCATTTTCAAATTCGGAAAATGGTCCAGATCGGACAACCATTTTCATAATTGATGCAGGAGCATCATCGGCAAGCATGCATGGTAGGATAGCTCGATGCCTGGGAATCATTTCGGAATATCAAATGCTGGGAGTTACTACGAATCTTTTGGAGCTAATTGGAAAAATGGAAGAAGCTCAAACGCTTAGGATCGGATGATCACGAGTGATCTGGGAGTTTCACTCCAAGTTTTGAATGTAACTAAACTTAGGTAGCAGTTAGTTTTTCATTTTTGAGGTAGATGAGTAGTCAGGGGGAACCCTAAGGACCCGCTAAGTTAAATAGAGGTTTTGTACACCCAAATGAGGCTACTGCGAGTTAGTAGGAATTTTCTGATTTTTAAGTTATTGTTTTGATATTAGTTGTAGTCATTTACTTTTGAATGAATATGACAGAGGAAAATTGACTCAAATGCATAGTATTGTTACTATTTTCAATTATCTATTATTGAGTTTTCATAAATGAATGAATTTCATTATGAATGGATGAAATAGTGAATGTTAGTGTAAGTTTCAATTGTTTCTCTTATGTTGAGTGAGTGCAAGGTGTTCACATCGAACGCAAGGAGTGCATTGACGGAGTCTGTTTTGAATCTGAATCTCAGAAGAGATAGCATGAAACTTTCCCTTTGAAAGGAGTGCAAAGAGACTGTTGCAAGGTGTGCAAAGTCACCCGCAAGAACCAAGTCTTGTGTAAGAATCTGCTGCAAAGAGTGCACAGATCCGAAGTTCGGCTAAGTGTCGAAGGGATTCCATAAGATTCAAAGGATCGAAAGTTTAAATCTCAACTCCATCACATCCATTGATCAAAGGAAATATTTGGACCATCGATCTAGTGCCATCGCGATCTCGGATATCGGGAGAACGGAGGTAAGGAGACTCCCAGAGTCGTGAAATGCGAAATCGCGACATGCCTTTCACTCAAACGTGTGGTCACTGCCAGCGGTTAGGTGAGGAAAGGACTTAGCTAGGGGAAATCTAACACCTAGAAAAATCATTGATCGGGATATCAAAAATTGCAAGGTCGGGGTTGGCTCAATTGAAATCACCCAAGGTCCTAGACCACGAAGTACCTTTTGGGTTAGGCCTGTAGTCACAACCGGTGATCACGTGAAGAAAGATCATGCCTAGTGCTTGTTCTCACGAGCTGAGTTACCCATAGGACTTGTGGACATTTTGTGAGGATTCCAACAAGGAATCAAAGAGTTGTTCCAGCTCGAAGATTGAGAAGATCCAGTGACCAAGAGGTCAGTAGACCCTGCTGAGGTGGGGCACTGCATCAAGTGGTATCAGAGATGATTTTATTCTGTATATTTTAGGTGAAGGAGATAAAGGATATGAAATAACTTGAGTTGTACTCTATGTGTGAGAGACAGTCAACACAATGCCACTGAGAAGATGAGAGGAACAACTTTTATCCAATCGGGTTGTAGAGAGGGAGATGCGAGAACTTCGTGCAAGATTGGAGGTAATGGAGGAAGTGCACAGAAGAGCACCTGATGCTGGAGACATCAGTGATGCAGAGAGTGAAGAATTAGAAGTCGAAGAAGTTGTAGGAGATAATGTTTCCGAAGAAGGCTTGCTGAGAGAAGTTTTTATATTGGGAGCTAGAGCCAAGATAGAGGTCCCAATGTATGAAGGAAATTTAGATGTTGAAGAGCTGTTGGATTGGGTACAATCCATGGATAAATATTTTGAATATGAATATGTCGATGAAGAGAAGAAGGTGAGACATGCTGTCACCAGACTCAAAGGACATGCAACACTATGGTGAGCTGAACTGCAAGCTGAGAGGAGAAGCAAGGGAAAACAAAAGATAAAGAATTGGGACAGAATGGTAGCCAAGATGAAGGAAAAATTCATGCCCAAATATTACCAGATCAATCTGTTCAAGAAGCTGCAGAACCTGAGACAGAAGGACATGACAGTCAAATAATACACAGAGGATTTCTACAAGCTGGACATCAGAGTTGAACAAAGAGTGGGACGAAGAAAAATTTGCCAGGTACATAAATGGCCTAAGATATGAAATCCAGGATGATATCATCATGATGTCAGTAAGGACAGTGGAGGATCCTTATCAGTTTGCATTGGAGGCAGAGGAGAAGTTGGCCAGAAAACAAAACCAGTGAGGTAGAGGTAAAAGCATAGTCCCGAACAAGGCAAGGGATTTTCCCATGAAAAGGCACAAAAATCCAAAGATGAGACTAAGAAACCACATAGTCACTTGGAAAGAGGAGGAAGTTCCCGAGGAAGATAAGATGGTGGAAGAAGTTCTTCTAGAGGAAGAGGAATAGAAAGAGGAGGAGAAGTGAGATGTTACAGCTATGGAAAGGCAGGACATAAGTCTTAGGAATGTCCTGAGAGAAACAAAGAAGGAGAGGGTGAAGCTCACATTTTCGAATCACAGAGAAGAAATGTTGAAGCGGAAGGAGAAGAGGATGGTGTTGATTAAGGTTGGTTGTCATTGATGTCAACCCTTGAAGAAATACCTGTAGCACAAAGGTTTGGGTAATAGACCCAATAGTGTTTGATGTAAATATGACTCATTATTTTTTTTTCATGGTTGATAAGAAGTAAATATGGATGAACTCCAAAGTGGTCCCCTTATG
>JZKD02S0082777.1:184894-200954 GCA_000966675.3 Picea glauca
CTTGGATATTATTGTAACAGAGCGCTGCTCGATTGGAGGTTTCCCCCTCGAAGAGGCCTGTGAACATTTCTATCTGAATCAAGTGCTATTTCTGTTGCTATTTCGTATATCATTTATGTGTATTGTGAAGATTATGTTGGATATTTTACTGTTATTCTGTTATTTCTAGCATTCCGTTTTTGTTCTGCATATTTTATATATCTGGTATCTTGCAGTCTTATTATGCCATTTGGCTTAACAAATGCCCCAAGCACTTTTATGAGATTGATGAATGAAATACTGAAATATTTCATTGACAAGTTTGTAGTTGTATATCTAGATGATATATTGATCTTTAGCAAGAATAAAGAGGAGCATTTGAGACACCTGACACTAGTGATGAGAAGACTACAGCATGAGAAGTTGTTGATAAATCTGAAGAAGTCCTCTTTTATGAAGAGAGAACTCATTTACTTGGGTTTTGTGATCTCTTCAAATGAACTGAAGATGGATCTAGAAAAGGTGAAAGTGATCAAAGAATGGTCATCACCGAGAAGCATGTTTGAGGTAAGAAACTTCCATGGATTAGCAAGTTTTTATAGGAAATTCATCAGAGACTTCAGTGGAATTTGTGCACCAATGATGGATATAGTGAATAAGAAGCACAAGTATTTTAAGTGGACAGAGGAGGTCGAGAGGAGCTTCAATACACTGAAGGATAAAATAACAGAATGACCAATACTAGTCTTGCCAAATTTTGAAAATACATTTCAGGCGAGATGTGATGCAAATGGAGTTGCAATTAGAGCAGTTTTGAGCCAGGATAATAGACCTGTTGCCTATTTCAGTGAGAAGCTAAATGAGACTAAGAGAAAATACTCCACATATGATAAGGAATTTCATGCCATAATTCAAGCCATGGAGAAGTGGAGACATTACCTTGTCCCACAAGAATTTGTCTTGTATAGCGATAACCAAGATTTACAATTCATATCCAGATAGGAAAATTTGAATTAGAAGCATGCAAAGTGGATTGACTTTATGCATAATTTTACTTTTCTCATAAAACATATTGTTGGGAATGCTAACAAATTTGTTGATGCATTGAGAAAGAGATGTTTGATTCTGTAGGAATTTTAGGTGAAGACATTGGGGTTTGAACACCTTAAGGAAATGTACAATGATGATCCAGATTTCGAGGCATACGAAGCATGCGTGAATCCTATGTTGAGAGATAGGATCCAGTGGGCATAGTATATGATTCAAGAGGGATTTATATTCAAGGAAATTAGTTATTCATACCAAAATGTTCAATGAGGGACAACCTTTTGAAGGATAAGCATAGTGGAGGATTGGCTGGACATTTCGACCATGATAAAACATTCGCATAGTTGAGAACTTCATACTATTGTCTAGGTATGAGGATAGAAGTGGTGAAATTTGTGAACATATGTAGAATCTACCAACATGCAAAAGGAAAAAGACAGAACACTGGATTGTATCAACCAATGCCAATACCAGAAAGGCCTTGGGATGCGATAAGCATGGATTTTTTGTTAGGACTGCCAAGAATGCAAAGAGGATGTGATTCCATATTTGTGGTGGTGGATAGATTTTCAAATATGGCACACTTTATTCCATGCCAGAAGACCAGTGATTCAACACATGTTGCAAATCTGTTTTTCAAGGAAGTTGTGAGACTTCACGGCCTACCCAGAAGCATCGTCTCGGATAGAGACACAAAATTTGTTGGTCATTTTTGGAGAACATTGTGGAAGAAGTTGGGGATGAATTTTTCCTTCATATTATCTTATCACCCTCAGAAAAATGATGAGACTGAGGTGGTAAATAGAAGTTTGGGAAACTTGTTGAGGAGTCTTGTCACTGAGCATCATAACTAGTGGGATCAAATTCTGCCACAAGCAGAATTTGCATACAACGACTCGCCAAACAGAAGCACTGGAAAGAGCCCATTCCAGATATTTTATGGAAGGTAACCAAGGGAGTATCTGAGTTGAGAGACTTAGGATAGAATGAGATCATAATCCCTGGAGAAGAATATTTTGTTGCATAAATGTAGAAGATCCATAGCCAGATCAGAGGACAATTACAAAACTCTAGCCAAGAGTACAAGCCCAAAGTTGATCAACATCACAGAGAACTTCAATTTGAGGTAGGATATCATGTTTTGTCACATCTCGGGAAAGAAATGTTCTCTATGGGAACATATAACAAGTTAAAAATGAAGAAGATAGGACCATGTAAGATCTTGAGGAAGTTTGATGCAAACGCCTATGAGATTGAGCTACCAGATGATGTTGGCATATCACCCATATTCAACGTTGCAGACTTGTATCCTTACAGGAAAGATGACACAGATGAATCAAAAGATCAAGATAAGATTCAGTGGGAGAAACAAATGCCTATAGCAAAAAAACCATAGATGGAGAAGATCGTTGATCAAAGAATTGGCAAGAATACCAAGAGGAAGACCTATCTTGAGTGTCTGGTTAAGTGGAAGGGGCACCCAATAAAATATGCCAGTTGGGAAAATGAAGTTGATATCCAAAATCATGGTAGGTTGGTGCAGGAGCTCATGGACAAGA
The DNA here is from genome assembly GCA_000966675.3 of Picea glauca. Classification (NCBI taxonomy): domain Eukaryota; kingdom Viridiplantae; phylum Streptophyta; class Pinopsida; order Pinales; family Pinaceae; genus Picea; species Picea glauca. The sequence continues at coordinate 187,480 of JZKD02S0082777.1, forward strand.
GTCCATGAATTTTTGTCCAAGGGGAGTATGATGCAGGAGCATCGTTAGCAAGAACACATGGCAGGATAGCTCTACGCCTGGGAATCATTTCGGAATCTCAAATGCTGGGAGTTATTGTGAATCTTTTGGAGTTGATTGGAAAAATGGAAGAATATCAAACACTTAGGAGCAGATGATCACGAGTGATATGGGATTTTCACTCTAAGTCTTGAATGTAACTAAACTTAGGTAGCAGTTAGGTTTTCATTTTTGAGGTAGATGAGTAGTCGAGGGGAACCCTAAGGACCCGTTGAGTTAAACAAAGGTTTTGTACGCCCATATGAGGCTATTGCGAGTTAGTAGGAATTTTCCGAGTTTTAAGTTATTGTTTTGATATTATTTTTATCCATTTACTTTTGAATGAATATGACAGAGGAAAATTGACTCAAATGCATAGTACTATTACTGTTTGCAATTCTCAGTTATTGATTTTTCATAAATGAATGAATTTCGTTATGAATGGATGAAATGGTGAATGTTAGTGTAAGTTTTAATTGTTTCTCTTCTATTGAGTGACTGCAAGGTGTGCACATCAAATGCAAGGAGTGCGTTGATGGATTCTATTTATAATCTGAAGCTCAGAAGAGATAGCACGAAACTTTCCCTTTGCAAGGAGTGAAAAGAGACTATTGCAAGGCAAGCATAGTCACCCGCAAGAACCAAGTCTTGTGTAAGAATCTGCTACAAAGAGTGCACAGATCTGGAGTTCACCTAAGTGTCGAAGTGATTCCATAAGAGTCAAAGGAGAGAAAGGTGAAATCCCAACTTGATCACAGTCGTTGATCAAAGGAAATATCTGGATCGTCGATCTAGTGCCATCATGATCTCGGATATTGGGAGAACGGAGGTAAGGAGACTCCTAGAGTCGCGAAATGCGAAATCGCAATACGCCTTTCACTCAAGCACATGGTCACTGCTAGAGGTCATGTGAGGAAAGGACTTAGCTAGGGGAGAGTTAACGCCTAGAGAAATCGTCAATCGGGAAATCGAAAATCACAAGGTCGGGGTTGGCTCAAGTGAAATCACCCAAGGTCCAAGACCGCCAAGTGCCTTTTGGGTTAGGCTTGTGGTCACAGCTGATGATCATGTGAAGAAATATCATGCCTAGTGCTTGTTCGCATGAGGTGAGTTACACATAGGAACTGTGGATATTTCATGAGGATTCTAGCAAGGAATCAAAGAGTTGTTCCAGCTCAAAGATTGAGAAGATCAAGTGATCGGGAGATCAACAGACCCTGTTGAGGTGGGGCACTACATTAGTAATGAAAATGGTTCGATATATTGTTGATGTACCATAGACAGTGATTCCTCTTATGGATAGTGTGGGGGAATGGTGTAGGATATTCTTTCTTCTTGGAAGTCACTCTCAGTAGTGGTCAATTAAAATGGTTTGCCTCATCGGGCAATCATTCTTTCGAAGGTCACAGTTGTGAGAAGTTTCGAAGAATGGTTTGTTTTGGAGGTTGGTTCAGGACAATCATTTCCTTAGAAAATGGTCTAGACAGTCATTTCCTAGGGAAGACTCATTCTCTCCAGGTTTCACTTTGTTTAGTGTTGGAGGAATGACCTAGTTAGGTGAATGGTCTAAGTTCATCAATTAGGGATAGACATTCCCTAGGGTAGACTCATTCTCTCCAGATTGCACTTTTTTTAGTGTCATAGGAATGGCCTAGATAGGTGAATGGTCCAGGATCAAAAATTAGGACATTTATTATTCTATGCTTAAGAAGAATAGTCCAAATATATCATGGTTGATGTTTTACTTTCTGAGGGTAGATGCTCTTCCATATCTCACAGATGTGAGTGGAAGAATGTCCCAGATGACTCAGTTTATATCATAATATTGTTTTTTTGTGTAGGTTGATATCAGATGATATGATTTCTATGGAGACAGTATGTCTCTGGACAATAGATGTATGCTATTGTGGTGGATGCGTTCCACTAGTTGTGACTATGCGTCACTAATTAAGTAGTTGTGTGCTACTTGGTGTGGTAGTGTATCACTAGATTGTAGTTGTGTACTACTATGGATACACACAGTTGTGTTATATTGAATGACATCATTATGATTTCCATGTAGACTATCACTAGTGTTGAAAATAATTATCAGTTAGATGGATAGTCAGTGTGCTTGTGGAAAGACATTCTCCAGGCAGAGAATGGTATAGATAGAACATATTTTTGGTAGACAGGTAATCTCTCTCTGGATAATGGTTCAGGTTGATAGTTTTTTGACATGACATGGACTAGTATTTTCCTAAGGCACAGATTGTGGCCCGATTAGGAAAATGGTTCAAGACTGATATTTTCTAAGGCATATAGGTTGAGACGGATCTCTATAACTTGATTAGAAAATAGTCTTAGATTGACATTCCTATAGGAATGGTATTTGTAGTCCATGGATTTTAATATCTGTTGGGATATCCATTCTTCTAGGGCATATGTCTAGATTAGAAGAATGGTCCTTGTATCACTCTGTGGAGTGAGTGACTTATTCATCATCACGCCTAACTACTCATATGGAGTATGGTTTCAATATATGATGCAATTGATGCTATCAAATGACAATGTTAATGGTGCTCATGATCAAATCATGAGATAGCTTATACGTCCATGATGATGCTATCAGTTGAATGGTATGTTTTTGCTCAAGACCATTTCCTTCAATACCTCCCTAGCTAGGAGGGAGTGTTGATATTATGGTAGCTATGGGAGGTATTTACCTCCACATGTAACCTTGACGAGAATAGAATATTCCAGGAAGAAAGAAGATACCCTAAAGCATTGGATATAACCCTAGAAGACAAGTCGGCTAAATTAAATATTTAATATTAAGTGCTTTAGCGTCTAGAATGAGAAGTCAGCCCAGATGGTTCAGGAAAAGAAGTACAAATATAGGAAATTGGATATCATTTATCACCTCACCTCTCATAACTACATAAGGCCAGTGGTGCACAAGTTTGAAGAAGATATACAGCTACAGCTGCTGCAACTGGCATATTTTGGCTTTGACTTGGACTTTCTCTTGGTTATGGTTTGGAATTTATGCTTGGCCTTTTGGTTATTTTGTCTTGGTACACTATCCCTAGAGAACCTTGATTGGCTATTAAGCCTAGGGTTTTCTTCTAGAATAATTCTTTGTTAAGGTTAAGGTGCTCGGGGGTGGCTTTGGCCTATGATTGGGTGACAATATTGCTATATTTTCTATGGTTAAACGAGCACATCCATTACTTTCTAACACATCTAGCCTCTCATGCTTCATCAAGAGGGAGTAAATTTTATGGTATGGGAAACCCCCCTCATGGAGTTCCTTCGTCTAGGGTAAAAATATATCCTCACATCAATAACCCTTATCATGTTGTTTTCTCCTTGCAAGAGACTTCCTCGATGATGATGCCTTTACAAAATTTTATGAATCGGTTGGGAAGAGGATACTATCCTACTGTATAGAGCCATGGTGTATACCAAAACCATTCTTGGCCTATGATCTCTCAAAACAAACCTTTCCCAAGAGCATGGGCTCAAACATCGCAACCCTAACTTCCTTTTCTGGCCATGTTAAATCTACTAGACTTGTCAAAATTGATGAATTACCTAGTGTATCATTATCTGTAATGGTCCCCCATCCCTAACAAGCTTCCCTCTGACATTACGAAGTTTGAGGGAAATACTGGTGAGGACCTAGGTGATCATGTGACTACCTTTCACCTATGGTGCTCGTCTAACTCCCTTAATGAAGATTATATTTGTTTGAGACTATTTCAAGGCACCCTTACAGGGGTTTTCTTGAAATGGTATATCGAGTTACCTTGGGGCACTTATGGAACTTTCCATGAGTTGGTCTTGGTTTTTTTCAACCACTTCCAATTGTCATTTTTTTACTATGCCGACATAGAAATTTTATTATCTTTTTTTCAAGATAAGGCCGCCCACATCTCCAATCATATTCAAGAGTGGTGTGTATGGAAGAGGTTGATTAAAGCTTAAATTCCTCCAGATTTTATGTCGGAATGGTTCCTCAAGTCCTTATTTCCTTACATTCCAAAGGATTTTTCTACATCTGGAGTGACATCTGAGGAAGAGGTCATATTCAAACCCCAACAGTTGGATCTCATATATGCTCAATATGGGATGCTCTACGAAATTATCCATGACACGCTGCAATCGAATTATGATCCTAGACAAAAGCATGGGCCTCATGCTAACAACGTCATAGGCTCTACAAGTGCCAAGACTATAGACCAGGTGATGAGCCAGCCAAAATATTTACTCTTAACCCATATGCAGTAAGATAAGATACGACTTCATCATCACACACCCAGTCAACGGATGTGCATTATGTACAGATGAAGAACCCAAATGGTAACAAGCAACCTAGAGGGAATAAGAAGAAAGTTCATGGTAATAATCGTAAGGGTGGGAATAATAATAATAATAATAATAACAAAGGAAAGGATGACAAAAATAATGATAAATCTAATAATAATGTTGGTGAGGGAAAGAAATAAAGGAGGAAGGTGAAGTTTCCTTGTAAGCTTTGTAAAGACGATCACCTTACCCACTTGTGCCCAAAAATTGAGGAAGTCTTGAGGCTCATAGCACAGTAGCCTGTTGTGTTGACTAACCCATTTCCACATAATCATAATATGTCCTCAATATCCTCAAACATAGGAAATGCATTAGTTGGAGGTCAAAATCCCCCGACACATGATGGTGGTTGTCAATGCATCAATATGCTCCGATATGAGGTTAGTGTAGCCACTAGGACTTTTGATTATGGTTCTTTGCAACCTATTTCTGTTCCATAGTATCCTCCTCTAGAAACTCCTTTGCATATTAATAAGCCTGAACCTCTGTCTCATATTCTGGAAGGATTTCTTAAGCACTCTGCTCACAATCCTAATGCCAGATCCGCCCAAAATTAGTCGATTGTCTAGGATTTGGGCCAAAGATCGTGTGCGATGTCGACTTTGGAGGTGCTCCAGATGTTTACTACATAGAGGAATGCCTTACTATCTAAATTGGGAGCTCTAGAGTTGAGTGTCTCAAAGGTTATCAAGATTGACGTCACAGATTTTAATCCTCTCTTACCTTACCATGTGGTCTTTCAAATTCATGTAGAATATATGGAGATAATTGTTAAGCGTACTGTCATAGATAAACGTGCTTCAACAAGTGTGATGTCTTTATCTATATGGAAAGCCATTGAATATCCCCCACTTTATCAGTCCATTACCATGTTGAATGCATTAGATGGACGTTCGTTCATACCCCACCACATTATTCCTACCTTTCCAGTTCAGTTAGGTGGTAAAACTATGCAGGTTGAGGTCAAGGTAGTTGATGCACCACTCATCTACAATTGTTTACTGGGGCATAATTGGAATTACACTATGACAGTCATTGTATCATCGGTATTCCACATTTTATTATTTCCTTACAAAGGGAAGATAGTGATAATCGACCAATTGCCTTTTGTGCACCCTAGTTCAACTACATCGTCAGGATCTTCAGTCCCCGTTATTGATAATTCTCAGCAAGAAACTGAGAATGTTGGTGTCAAAATGTATTCCTCCTTGAAGGGAACTTTTGATTTCTCGGCACCAATATTATAAATTAATGCCATCTCTGGTGAGTCTTCCTCGTCATTGAGGTTAGTTCCTTTCCGTACTTCATATCTTAATGACCCATGGACTCTACCTTCTTCGAATATGTTGTATAAATCTCATTCTCACATCGAGATGGCGATGTCGTTGTCCATAGTAGATATTGTGTATCAATATATACAAGAAGCTATTTCATACCCAGATTCTTTATCCTCCTAGATGGAAGAGGTGGATCCCATCCTAGATCCCATATGGGATGCACACTCATCTATTTCACATGACTACCTCGATGATAATTTACCCTCGGATGAAGCGATCTTAGAGGCCATGTCTAGTCCTAACAGGCCTTGGGACGACCTTCATCATAGATCTTGTTTTCTCCCATAGCTTGAGAGGATTGAAAAGGATGACTTTATGTCCACCCTGAGTGAGATGGTTGGTCACATCATGGTTCTGTTAGATACGCATGGTAAATATTCACCATGTTGAAGGAAAATATGGTGAATATTTCCCCTACCATTGTGATCGACATCTATCGAACCCCCGGTAAGATCAAAAACATATATATCGACGTAGATTGTTCACCTGAAGAAATTCATATCTACATTGATCTATTCAAAGAATTCCTAGACATATTTTCTTGTTCATATGAAGAGATGTCAGGGATCGACCCCAGTATTGTCGAACATGAAATTAAAACTTATTTTAATGCTAAACTTGTTCGACAATGAATTAAAGAGGTAAATCCTAGGAAGGCCCCCATTATTAAGGTAAAGGTGGAGAAGTTTCTCAACTCTCACGTCATCTACCTGGTTCCCTTGACTGAATGGGTATCCAACCCCATTTCCGTAGATAAGAAACAAGGAACCGTCCATGTATGTATGGATTTTAGGGACCTAAATAAAGCTTGTCCTAAAGATAACTTCCCCACTCCCTTTATTGACCAAATTATTAATGAGTGTGCTGGAAGCAAAGTCTTTTCTTTTATGGATGGATTTTCAGGTTATAATCAAATTCAAATTAAAACCATGGATCAACATAAGATAACATTCATTTGTCCTTGGGGTAAATTTCCATACCGTAAAATTCCTTTCAGTCTTAAAAACGTCAGATCAACCTTTCAATGTGCCATGACCTTCGGGTTCCATGATATTAAGCATATAATCAAAGTCTATCTTGATTATATCACTACTCACTCTCGAAAGAGGGTTGATCATTTGACTCACCTTCGACTAGTATTTGAAATATGCCACTATTATCACATTTGGTTGAACCCTCATAAATGCATATTTTGCGTTAGTTTTGGCCACCTTTTTGGAGTCATAGTTTTTTAGCATGGAATCATGGTGGATCTATGAAGGTTGAGGAAATACTTCAATTTCCTCCCCTACACAATATTCGACAACTTCAGGGTTTACAGGGGAAGGCTAACTTCATGCGCATTATGTAGCCAACTATGCCAATATAACTAAGGGTTTCATTCTTCTCTTGAAAAAGGACACTCCGTTCATATGGGATGAGTGAGCCCATGAGTCCTTTGATGCTCTTAAGAAAGCCCTGGTATCAGCACCTCTGTTGAATCCCCCTGACTACAATAGACATTTCCTAATTTATATTTCCTCATTCGAAGGGATGATTGGTATCGTTCTTGTTCAGGAATATGAAAATCTCCATGAGCACGGTATCTACTACCTTAGCCAGAATTTAATTGGTTCATAACTTAAGTACTCACACATAGAGAAGCTATCCTTGGCAGTCGTGCATGTGGTTCAAATATTACATTACTATATCATGCTTTGCAAGACTATCGTGGTTGTTGATATCAATCCATTTCAATACGTACTTACAAGGTGTATCATAGGGGGGAAATACAATAAATGGATTGTTATTTTACATAAATTTGATCTTTATTTTTCCTCAGCGAAATCCAATAAATTACTAGTTTTTGCAGAACTAATGTTAGACTTCCCCAAGATATATGAGGATATTTTTTATGATGATTCATTTGTTGATGAACATATATTCCTTAAATCATCCTCGGACCCCTAGTATGGATATATTCTAATCTACCTTCAAACTATGAATCTTCCCCAGCATCTCTTGAGAGGCGAAAGATGGCGTATACGCTATCAGGCCAAAAACTACCTCATTATCAGGGACATGTTGTATCTTTGAGAGGTAGATAATATTTTGCGTCATTGTTTGACTCGCGAGGAATCTAAATCCATTCTCAATGGATGCCACAGTGGGGCATGTGGTGGTCACTTATTTTTTCTTGTGACAACTCAAAAGATATTGCGAGATGGTTAGTTTTGGCTGCCAATTTTTAAATATTGCATTGAAGCAGTCAAGAAGTGTCACCCTTTCCAGGTGTCCACTTGTAAGATGTGCTCGCACCCTTCCCCTATTCACCCAGTCATTATTTCCAATCCCTTCACCAAGTAAGGGATGGAATTTATGAACTGCAACCTAGCCTCATTTGGGGGGCACCATCATATTATCATGGTCATGGATTATTTTACTAAATGGGCTAAGGCAATTCCCACCATTAAATTTGATGGTGAGACTGTAACATTTTTCATATTAAATCATATTATAGCTCAATTCAAAATCTTGAAGGATATTTTCATTTATCATGGTAGTCACTTCCAAAATGATATGATGATAGAGTTAGCATCTACATTGGGGTTTAAACATGATCATTCATCCCCCTACTATCCCTAGGAAAATGGACAAGTAGAGTTTGTGAATAAATCTCTCAAGACCATTTTGCAAAATATTGTCAGGTAGAGTAAATCTAACTGGAATGTGATGTTTTTCCCTACACAAAGGGCATATAAAACCATAATAAAGACTTTGACTAGTTTCTCACCATTTCAATTAGTCCACGGAGTGGAGTTGTTCCTTCCCATTGAATGTGAAATACCTTATCTTAAGTTGGTCGTCAAGCTCCTACCTGACATGACCAATCTTGAAGAATGCATTGTACACTTAGAGCATATCAATGTGCAACATTGATATGCCACTGTATCCATCGAGGAAAATAAGTGACATGTTAAGATTCAGTATGATAAGTTTGTCCGTCCTCGATAGTACACTGAGGGTGACTTGGTTCTTCTATATGACCAAGATAAGGAACCACTAGGGGCAGGAAAGTTCAATCCCATGTGGCACAGTCCTTATATCACATGATGTGTCCATAAATGGGGTCTACCTTAAAAGGTATTATGCTTGAGCCTTTGAGATCAAGCGTGGCCTTTGTATACTAATGTATGTTAGTGTATATATTTTTCTCTTTATTCTTTTGTGTCGTCGGCTTGCTTATTGATTTTTCCCTTGGTTGGCATATTTCAATGGAATCTTTGATGTTCTTAGGATTCATAGACAATGTCAGACATCATACTTAGAACATGGCTTTCGTTTCTTGGGTTATCTATTCACCCGAGGGACAAATTTTATTGAATAAATCGGTGAATGCGGACATAAACTAATCTCCCTAAATCCACCTGGATCTAGAACAAAACAAGACAGGGCATGACATTTTCCCTAGGTTGCTACCATTGAATTTATCACCAAAGAAGGAGTGTATGACATACCTTTATATATCACTTCCTTATATCTGTGTTGTCCCTTCTTCGCTTCGGTGCTCTTGTGAGATCATATTTGTAATGACAAAAACCAACCAAAGTGAAAGAAATAATTGCAGATTCACTGGAGACCTAGACATGTGATCAAGGAGTCATGTAATAAAATGATAATGATTTTATGGAAAAGAAACATGTCACTATATCATATTAAGTAAAAGTGTAAGATACAACTGGATTTCATTAATGTCGCAAGTTCCCTTTCGGTGGTCCTTTGTTCCAACACACACATACACTTGCTCTGAATTTGCATGAAGATAATCCACAAGGCTTGATGGACAAATGGAGGCCTCAAGCATCAATTGTATCAGGATTCTTCGCACAGTCTTCAGTCTATTATTTTCTCAATCTTGCTTGACCTTGCTTAACCTTTTCCATGAGAAATCCATTATTATATATGAGAAGATGAACTGGTTACTAGGATGAGGATGATCCCACCAAATCAGAAAATCCAGTAAGATCACAACCATACGAACACCACCTCACATTCTAGAAGATTGTCCTTCTAGAAACTTCGTGAAACTTCTTCCTTTCCTTAACTTCAAGTGTTGTCGCACCCTTCCTATATAGCAGCATATGGAAATCCTGCAGGCTAGGCATAGAGAAGCCTGCAGAAATTCTTGATTTCTGCACTATGTACCACTGTCATGTGCCTTGTAGGGGAAGATCTCAACCATTTTCCTCATGTGAAAGATTGTTTTGGAAGCTTGAACAGATGCCTATGGGGTCGTCATAAGAGAGACCAAAATAATGTCTAACCAAATTCCCCCCAAAGTATGAGGTTGGAACATGTGATAGCTGAATACTTTGTGAAATGTTCTTGTGTGTCAGAATTAAGGAGCGCACCAATCAGGAACCTCCAAACAATCAAACATCTGCATAGAATTATACCATTTCTGAGGTAGGCATTCCCATGCTCAAATTACAAGTGATTGAAATCATAAATGCAAGGCATGGCCACTGATTATACATTGTGGATCCATGTCATCAAAATTCTACATAGCCACCAGAAATACACCGTGGATCTATGTATTAGAAAGTGTAAATTCAGACACAGGCATGAGACATACAAAGTGGATCTGTGTGTCAATTCAAATCATAAATACTCCATCGCAACCTGGGCCAAAAATATAAGATCCAGGATCTTCAATTCCGTCATCTGTAAGTATGAATCTAACCATGTGATTACAAGTGTTGAATTCGAACATGGTAGAAACCACTTGATTACTGGTCATTGATGAAAACTGTTAACAAGTGTGAGGGAAATCGCCATTGATGTTAATGAATCCAAAGGTACCTTAGTACAATCCAACGAATGTGAATAAATGAGCTGAAGTTGAGCACTCAACGAAATCTCTTGATCAGGGACCAATGATGTGAATCCACTATCGAGAGCGAAGAAACCTACCATTGAGGCATGTAGGCTCTAAGGTACTAAATGATTTCTAATTCTTGTTCCCGGATGATGAGTTGAAGTCAATAGGAAAAAGACTCGTCAAAGAAGGGCCATGATGTATCCACCATCAGTGACATGAAATAAGTAACATATTAAGGTTATATCAAAGTATGAAAATGATTTGAAACTGACACAGGGAAGGCTGACATGGTAAGAAATGACAATGTAGATGGTCGACTCGAAGGAGGGATTTTTTAGACTTCTCTTGAACATATGAATGACATGACACTAGTCTTGGCAGCATTGACTCAAAGATGACCCAAGATATGAATTTGAATAAGGCCAGACGAGAGACAAATGGATTTCCCAACCCGGATTCAAAATATGAAGGGGGTTTCATGTTCAAGAGTGACTAGTACTACCACTAACATAGGTACAGAAACACATCTCTTTCCCAAATTTTCCCCCACCATTTTTGGCGAGTACCTATTTATTTTTACGCAATTTTGAGGAGGATAACATATGCTTGTAATGTAAGCTCATCCTTCAGACGATTCCCTCGGAGTATTTTTAACGAACCCTAAGAAGGAGTGGTTCAGTCCCATGTGGGTCTTTCGATGTTTGTTTAACGAGTCCAAAGATAGAAAACTTAGGAGTTTTTCATGTTTATAGAGTCTGAAAAACACTGTAAAGAGGACTCTCTCTCAGTTCCCTTTTTGTAAAATAGTTCAACGGGACCGAAAAAGTGATAAACTATCATCCATCGAACGTTTTATTCAAATACTTTCATGAGCATGAACAGAACAAGGTCGGTCGACAATATTTTCATTTTTATGAAGTGTGAAAAGAGCTTAAATGATACTCCATGTGTGTCGCTTTTCATGTTACCAAGACGAATATGAATGGACGACAAAAGTATACTCGGTTGTGTTCTCATAAATTTTCGAGCATGAGAACGAACGAACAGTGAACTCAAGGTTTTACGAAAAAACCCTAAAAAGTATCGATATGTGTAATGAAGAGAAAACAAATTACGGAACAAAGATCCATACTCCATTAATCAGGACTCTAGTCTTCTTCCTGCAAGAAACAAGACACTTGCGAGACTATTAGTTTTGAGGATTTATAACCAAACACATTTATATAATATAAAATATTATGCAAAAGAGTAAAAAAATGAAATAAATAAGAGTAAGAGTTCTCTTTTACCATTTCATTTGTATTTGGTCAAGAACTTGTCTAAAAGCCCATTTTTCACCCCTTACTTCGGCAGTCGATTTCGAGGATCACAGGCGATCAATCGACGAACGGTTTCCGTGAAAACAGTAAGTCCTTCATCTAATTGGGCAATTTTTGGGCCGGTAGGCATGCGCTGGGGGCGTCGCAAGTGGCCAATATTGGGCCCTGCAGAAATCAAGGATTTTCGCAGGTGCCCAATGGCTCACCTGCTGAAATCTTGCACTGTAACTGAAGCTCATTTGCGGTGGCTAGAAACCAAAAAATAAAATCAAGCGTTGAACCAAAAAGAATTCTAAAAAAGTTGGATAAGGGTGTTAATTGTCCTCTCTCACTTCCATGCAAGTGTTTGATTGCAAAAATGTTGGAATGGAGAGAATGTGAGCATGAATATGATGACTCTATGGCTTTGAATGATCCTGGAACCATTTATTCTCTTTGGTAATGTGGCCTATTGAAGTTTTTCAAAATCCAGGGCATGAGAGCCCAACAGAGACTATTAGAGTACTTGGTCCATATGTGGGATGTAGAACAACAAGTATTCCACATGGGTGTTCATGTCCTCTCCTTGGAAATTGAGGATATTTACTTTCTGACGGGGCTATCCTGTCATGGGGCACATGTGACTCTGACAGGGGGTCGATGTGGTGGCTTACCGATGAGTGAGTATATCCATCGACACTATGAACCGGATGCCAAAAAGCGCAAAGGTAAAGTGGCTATCTAAGGTGTGTGGGATCTGACTCTCAGAACCTTCCTCTTTACCATTGCACGGATGGAAGGAAGCACGTCGCCACACATGGCACTCCAGAGTTATTTTCAATATGTCATTGAATGTCTGGAACCTCAAGTATTCAATTGGTGTGACAGTGTGCTCCGTAGTATGAAGACACAACTCACTAAAATTAAGAGAGGAGACTAATACATTTTTGGTATGGGTCCATTTTGGTGTCTTTATTCTTAGAAAGAGTCCCTCATTTTTGGCTACAGGTAGAGTGGGGAATACCAACCCCATGAGACCCAAGAATGAAACGGTGGTGTGACCTTATGGCTCGACACATAGTGGGCCCTATTATAAAGTACAATGATGCATTTTTTGACTGGTTAAGGCCCCAAATCTTGATGATTGATGATTATGCGTATGTCAGCCTGGAATTTCGGGATGATCCTGACTTGGCTCTCCCTGAGGGATATCAGTGGGGAGATCTAGGTAAGAAATACATTTTGTTCTTTATAGTGTTTTGTGGTTTTTTAGGATATTAGATGTTTTTTGTGTTTTTGATCTAAAGACTAATCAGAGACTTTTGACTATCTAGATGTAGGGACGCATCAACCTCCGAGCACATCTCCGATTCAGAGGTGAGGAGAGGCACGTGTGGTAGCAGGGTGGGAAGTCGACGACTAAAAGGAGATGGAGCAGAACTTAGAAGGCTTGACAGCAGGCATCCCCAACATGTCGATTAAGGAGGTCCCGAGGTGTTATCAACACCATACTATAGGCATGTCCAGCTCACTTAGTCACTTACTTCATCGGGTAACATGGGAAGTAGTGTG
>JZKD02S0082777.1:202404-237996 GCA_000966675.3 Picea glauca
GAGAAATATTGTATTTGGAGCTGAAGCTCATTAGGAGGAAGCCCCCTCGAAGAGGCAAGTGAACAAGAGAGGATCCCTTCCATAATAGGATCCATTGTATGGTGTTTCCCTACCTTAAGGGTTTGATAGTAATAATAAAGTGTGGTTTCTTCTATCTTTATTTGTGGCTCTATTGTGTATTCATTATTTGTGGTGATTATATTTGTAGATCTATTCAGGTTCTTAACAGGCTTCTACTGGCTTACTCTGCTTTTATATACAATGTGTAATGTGTGATCAGATTTATAAATGTCTCAAATGTTTGTCTAACACATAGTTAGCTAGAGAATCAGTTAATGTATTTAGACATCTATGAATGTGTTGATATTCAATATAATCAAAATAACATTCCAAGAGGCGAATTCGTAGATATACCCATAACAAAGTAGGATTTCAGATAGTGTAGACATTACTTAACTGGAGTACTACTAGTTGCGAATCAAGTCGTACAATGAAGTGACAAATCCCAAGTGAGATAGCATCGATCAATAATTCAATTATTGCGTTATATTCTGCGATATTATTGGTTGCACGACTGAGTCAAACACCTTGTAAACTAATAAGTTCATTCGAGGGTGCATAGATTTCCCAAGTAGCAAAAGCTAGGTTCTGAGTACTACGGCTAGCACCATCGGCGAAGCCAATATAGGGTAAAGAAGATGTAGACATATGGAAACCAAGCACAATGCAAGGTAAGCGGTTGGGGGTCGAAATTAAATATTGAAAAATGCACAAAAGTAACACACAAGAGTATGGTACAGTAAAAGTACAAGCAATCATGAAGAGACAGTCTAAGCATAGTACTTCTTCAAGTAAAGCCCATTTTTTGGTTCACTCAAAGGAATGCCATCATAATCTACTAACTCGTAAGCTCCCTTCTCTAACACTCATTTGACGATATATGGACCACGCCACATAGCTTCGATTTTTTTGGCTCCTAGCAGATCACGATCTTGTTCATAGAGGAGAACTAGATCTCCCTCAGAGAAAACACACGGCTTGACATGCTTGTCATATTGGTCTTTTACGTGTTTCTTCTAGGTTTCAATAACTAGGGTGGCATCATGACGTTTCTCGTCTAATTGCATAAGATACAATAGATGTTCCTCTTTGGCAGAGGTGATTGGGAGAAGTTCAGAGGCTAGCTTAAAAGATGGTATTTCACATTCAAACGGGAGAACAGATTCAATGTCGTAGACTAATTGAAAGGGGGTAATTCCTGTAGAAAACTTCACAGATGTCCAATAGGCCCATAATGTTGAAAACAACATCGCGTGCCAGGTGGTCTTGTGGATTCCTATTATCCGATGAAGCATAGTGATAAGGATTTTATTTATTGCTTCAACTTGGTCATTGGCCTATGGATAGTAGAGGGTTTAGTTTTCATGTTGAAGACCCAACTTGTTAGTAATTTCAGACATCATAAAGTTTCGAAAATGGCTACCATGATTAGTAATGATATCTTGTGGGATCCCGAATCGAGTAATAATATGATTAAATATGAAAAGGGTTGTAGTTTTCCCAGTATTGTCGAATGTAGGCATCACCTTGGCCCATTTTGTAAAATAATCCAAGGCTACAATAATGTATCCATGCCCCCCGACCGAGTGAGGGTTATAGGTCATGAAATCAATGCCCCATTTCGTGAAAGGTCCAACGAAAACTATAGGGTGTAAGGGAGCGGGGTGTGATCTTATTTTATTATTGTACGTTTGGAAAGCATGGTATTTTTGGATGGTGTTAATACAATATTTAAATAAATAAGGCCAAAAATACCTTTCTCGTAAGATCTTCTGGGCAGTAGCATACCCAGACATGTGACCACCACATGCTCCAGAGTGGCAGTCAATCAAATCTTTCTCAACTTCATCATACATGAGACATCGTCGGAAAATGGAGTCAACCCCAAGGAAATAAAGAGTGTCACCAAGGATAACGTACTGACGGGATTGGTTGATCCATATGGATATCGATGGCCACCCACCTTTTCCAACTGGCTCAAAACAGTTTTCTGACAATTTTGGCAATTTACTATTTTTAGCAGTTTTAACTTCCGAGGCCATTTTGAGGGCCTAAATGAATTTTTTTCGGGATCGAGCTCCTCAATGATAGCCAAAGGCATCATTGAGCCCCCAAAATGAATCTCATCAACGATACCTTTCCAACGGGCTATCACATGCCTAAAATGGAGATCGTATGCAAAAGTTACGACCCTAGGAAGTTGATGTACTAACTTACCCAAACAGGGCCCACATGACTTTTGGCGCTTTATCTCCTAGGGTTAGGTTTTTGGATGTATAGGGTTTTTGGCATTCTTTCTTATTGTAAAAATGCCTTCAGGGCCTCATTGTAAATTTCTTCTTGCGAATGCATGCTTCTGTCAGATCTCTTCTCAGAGATAAGCCGCCACCATTCCAGCAAGCTTGTTTCCACTGCATTTTACAGTTTCATCCTATTTCATTATTGAATAGAAAACCAATTTTATTGTATCTCTGTTATTTTGTGTTAAGCACCTGTTAATAATCTGTATTCATTTTTTTCTTCTCATAAAATCCGTATCAGTGGTATCAGAGAGGTCTGCTCCTTGTCATCTTAATGCATGTCCCTAACAAGGTCGGAGTACAAAGAGTTGGGTCTCGAGCTTGTTTCTCTTGAGGAAAGAATCTCTCGCACACCCAAGTGACCTCCCATGGAATGAGAAAAGAAATATGATGGAATAGGAGATCCTTTCAAACTATTGATTGAGGAATCCCTCACGTAACAAAGGAATGAGATGATGGATAGTTTCGCGCAAATCCTTCAGCGACTACCAACAGGTGACGCATCTTCTTCGAACGAAGGTGTCGCCCCATTCAAGGTACAAATAAACTTTGATATTCCTATATTTGAAGGTCAGATAGACATAGATGTTGTAGACAAGTGGTTGAATCTACTAGAAGGGTATTTCTCTATCCATAAATTTTTGAATAGAGAAAATATTACTTTTGCGCTCCTCAAAGTCATTCCCCATGTCAAATATTGGTGGGAAATTTTCTGTGAGAAAAAGGAAACAGAAGAAAACTCATTATTTTTAGTCGTGGCCACCTGGAAATCCTTCATGGATGCTATTAAGAAACAATACTACCCTATCATAATTTATGACAACTTGTATACCAAATGGAGTTGGACCACACTATGGCAAGAAAGAGACCAAGCAGTGCCAGATTTCACAAATATCTTCCATACCTTGCACACCAAGTTGGGTATCAAAGATTCGGAGTGAGATATGCGCTCAAGTATCAGGGTGCTCTGCATAGATAAATCCAGACCAAAATGGAATTTATGGACATCTCATCCTTGGGTGCGGCCTACCGATATGCCGTCAAAATCGAGCAGAAGCTCAAACAAAAGACACTGCAATTTGGGCCTGGGAACCCCTCACAACAAAAGCCAAAAAAGGGCAGCCCCAACCCACCAAACAAAGGATAGAGAAAATATGGACAGTATCAGGACAACTAGTCCAAGCCGCAAGCAAATGAGGACACTGTAAAGACAAATAAAGATACCGGGAAGTGATGCGACTTCCATAAGAGCCCTTGGCATAACACTGCTAACTTCCACTCAAAGCAGTTGCTTATGGCCGAAGTGAAAGCCTCTGAATCAGATGTGGATTCTAACTCTGAGCCAGAACCAGAAAGGAGAAGATGGATCATTGACATGGAACCCAGTGCCACCGTTGCTACCACTAAGCTCCAGCCTGGTGAACCAGACGAGCCAGAAGAAGGAGAGAGCATCTTCCATTCACAGATGTGGGTAAAAGGCACCCCATTGCACTTCATCATTGATAGCGGTATCCAGAAGAACCTCATCTCAATAGAGGTCATCAAGCGGCTAGCCCTGCCAACAATGCCGCACCCACAACCCTACACCATTGGATGGCTCCACCAAGGAAGCGATCTCCGCGTCAGCCAACAGTGTCGACTGTCGTACGGAATCAAGCCCTTCAAATATGAGGTATTGTGTGATGTTTCTCCTCTCGAAGTTTGTGATGTTATTTTGGGCCAACCTTATTTATGGAAATGTCATGATGTATATGAGTCTAGGCCTCGTAGTGTTATATTAATTTGAACAGGAAATTGTATAGGATACCCTAGGTAGTCCCACCTAGTGCTATTTCCTCGATCTCTGCTAAGAAATGTAGGAAGGTCATATCTTAGACAAGAAGTTTCTCGTCTTCGTGATTCGCTCTCAAAATAAGAAAAAGATCATAGCCACATCCAGGGTCTCTGTGGTCGACCTCTCCACACATTAGAAGCAAGTAGATAAGGTTGTGGAAGAATACTTAGATATATTCTCGTCACTTACACGGGTACCTCTGCACTGCCAAGTCAAGCACCCCATCGATCTAACCCCTAGTGCACCGCTACCCAATGGGCCAGTCTATCATCACTCTTTGTTAGAGAATGAGGAGATCAAGTGACAGATCCAAGAACTACTCCACAAGGGGCACATCAGGCCCATCTCATCACCTTGCAAGAGCTCAATCATGCTAGTACAGAAGAAAGATGAAACCCGGTGACTCTGTATTTATTACCGAGCTCTGAATAAAATCACAATCAGAAACCGGTACCCGATTCCCCGAATCGATGACTTCCTTAATCAACTCACAGGGGCCAAATACTTCAATAAGATTGATCTGAAGTCTGGTTACCACCAGGTCCTGGTAGAATAGTCATATGTATGGAAGACCACCTTCAAGTCAAAGGAAGGCCTTTTTGAATGGTTGGTCATGCACTTTGGTTTAACAAATTCTCCAGCCACTTTAATGAGGATGATGGACGATATCCTGCGACCATTCACCAATACTTTTGTAGTGTTGTATTTGGATGACATTCTAATTTACAACAAGACTTGAGCCGAACACTTGCAACATATTCAGCAGGTTCTGCACACCTTGTGGCAGCACAAGCTATACGCCAACTTGGAAAAATGCTCCTTCGACATGGACAGGGTCCATTACCTAGGCTACATCATTGATCAGCATGGCATACATGTGGATCTATCCAAGATCCAAGTCATCTGTGACTGGCCAGCCCCAACAACACTCACTGAGATTCGAAGCTTCTTGGGCCTTTTCAATTTCTACCACAGGTTTTTGTTGGGTTTCTCCCATATTTCATGGGCCCTCAGTCAAATAAACAAGGGTGGTGGTAAGGCGAAATTTTCATGGGATCGGTCCCAACAACAAGCGTTCAATTATTTGAAGCAGTGCTTGTGCTCAGCCCCAGTACTTTCACTACCAGACCTGCAACATCCCTTTGAGATCGAGACAGATGCTTTAGACTATGTTGTGGGCATCCTTCTCACTCAGCACGGCCACCCCATGGCCTATCATAGTGAGACACTGTCAGATACTATCCATAAGTACCCTACTTACGACAAAGAAATGTACTCCATGGTGCAAGCATGCCGCCAGTGGAGACATTACATTATTGGGAAGGAAACAGTCATCCACACTGATCATAAGCCACTGTAGTTCATGCAGACACAGGGAAAATTGCAGAATGACCACCATCAAAAGTGGTCCACATACTTGCAGCAACTCCACCTCAACATCAAGTATAAAACAGGAAGCATCAATCACATCGTTGATTGCCTTAGCAAACCACCAGTCGTGGCACTCACCACGGTGCTAGACTCTTGCGGACATGAGACATCTAGATGGCCCCAAATCTATGAGACAAACCTTGACTTCACCACCAGCTACCAAATGTTGGGTGCAAATGAAGTTGTCAATAATTTCCATATTCAGGATGGGTTGTTGTATCGTCTGGGCCATATTTGTGTTCCATCAAGTGAGCAAGTGAAGCTGATCTGGGAAGCCCACTACATTCGGATGGTAGGACACTTCGGCATCAAAAATATAGTGGCGGTGCTACAAAAACATTTCTACTAGATGAAACTTCAACAGGAGGTCAGCAAGTATATCAGGTCCTGCACTGCCTGCATTATTGCCAAACCGACCAATAAGAAACAGGGCCTGTACACCCCTCTTCCTACTCCTAACAGGCCATGGGAATCCATCTCAATGGACTACATGTCGGACCTCCCATCCACCAAGCGGGGAAATGACTGTGTTTTTGTGGTTGTTGATCACTTTTCTAAGATGGCGATTCTGGTTGCCTACAAGAAGAGAATCAAAGTAGAGGCCACTGCCAAGATCTTCTTTGAACGAGTCTGGGTACATTTTGGAATCCCATAAACTATTGTCTCAGATCAGGATAGTCGATTTCTCGGCACATTATGGTCGAGCCTCTGGTCACCGTTGGACACCAAGCTCACCAAATCCATGGCCTTCCACCCCTAAACAGATGGCCAAATCGAGGTTGTAAATCGAATGATTGTGCATATCCTTCACATGTATAATTCAAAAAACCCTCGCACATAGGATGAAAACCTTCCCTATGTCCAACATAGCTACAACCGATACCTACATAGCTCAATCAACCACAACCCCTTTCAAGTGGGATTGGGATTCCAACCATTACGTCCCATAGATGTTGTACTTCCCCTTGCGGTCACCTCAACCGACTCATCTCCTGATCTAGCTAAAGCTGACAAAGCCACCCAATTCATTGAGTGGATCCAGTACATCCGCCAACATGTTTAGGATATCCTACAGAAGTCTAATGACAAGTACAAACAATGCCATGATCAACATCAGGTGTCGCATAAGTTTCAGATGGGTGACAAAGTTTGGTTGCACTTGCAGAAAGAACACCTTATAGGACCCCATAGAAAGCTTTGCCCACTTTGTTATGGGTCATACACTATCACCAAGTTCATGGGGGATAATTCTTTTGAGATCAACATTCCTCCTTTCCTTGGCCTGCACCTAGTGTTCAACGTGGATCTCCTTCACCCTTATTTCCCACCATTATTGGACACCTCAAAAGTAGTAAAACAGCTGAAACCAATAGAGCTCAAACCCGACTACATACAATGGGAATCCAATTATCATATTGTGGACAGACAGATCAAGGGCACTCGACAACAAAGGATCCATCTTTATCGAGTCATCAAAGCAGGGCAGCTTCTGCACCAAGGCAAGTGGCTCACCCAAGGCCAAATTCAACAAAAATTTCCTCATCTGATGGGGGACCTCAATGTAATGGAGACCATTTCTTATTAAGGATGGATAATTGATCTAGATGGATATCAGTGGCCACCCACCTTTTTCAACTGGCTCAAAATAGTTTTCTGACAATTTTGGTAATTTACTATTTTTAGCAGTTTTAACTTCCGGGGCCATTTTGAGGGCCTAAATGAAGGTTTTTGGGATCTATCTCCTCAATTATATCCAAAGGCATCATTGCGCCCCAAAAACAAATCTCCTCGACTATACCTTTCCAACGGGCTACCACACGCCTAAAACGGAGATCGTATGCAAAAGTTACGACCCCGGGAAGTTGATGTACTAACTTACCCAAACGGGGCCCACATGACTTTTGGTGCTTCATCTCCTAGGGTTAGGTTTTTGGATGTCTAGGGTTTGGGCATTCTTGCTTATTGTAAAAAGGCCTTCAGGTCCTCATTTTAAATTTCTTCTTGCGAATACACGCTTCCATCGCATCTCTTCTTAGAGATAAGCCGCCACCATTCCAGCAAGCTTGTTTCCATTGCATTTTACAGTTTCAGCTTATTTTGTTATTGAATAGAAAACTAGTTTTACTATATCTCTGTTATTTTTTTTTAAGCACCTATTAATAATCTGTATTCATTTCATTATGCTCATAAAATCTAGATGATTTGTAATGTATGCGACGACTTTCAGTGCCAGACAAATCAGGCCGGAAAGTTTGAGTTTGGAGATAGATAATGATGTCTCCATACCAAAGGTCATCAGAACTGATCAGAAAAATGGATTCATTGGGTAAATAATTCTCTGCTACATTCTCTGTCTCAGTGCAGGGAAGGTCACATATCAGTTCGGCAAACACCAAGGATTTCTTAGACTTGGCATGTTTTAATTCTAAGTCAAACTCCTGGAAAATTACTATCCATTTGGAGTATTTTTCCCCTAGCAATTGGCGTGTAAGAATGTGTTGCATGGGGTTGCAATCGAAAATTATAGTGGTCTTGCATAGTAAGATACAGTGAAGAAAACCTTGGACAGCTTGAACAGCTACCAAGGCCAGTTTTTCAACATGTAAGTATTTGGCTTCTGTAGTCATGAGACTCCGACTCAAATAATAAATGACATGTTCATCGTGTGAATCATCTTCTTGGACTATAACCATGGCGATGGTAGAGTCTGAAGCAGCGATATAAAGGAAGTAATATCGACTATAATTGGGTGGGAAAACTAATGGGGTACAGGTTAGAGTGGAATCCCATACGAACTCGGAACCTTTCTTTAGCAGTTGAGTAAATCTGAGCGTTAATTGAGCATAGTTTGGGATGAAATGACATAAAACATTTTCCTTCCCTTGCAAACTTTGAAGCTAGCGAAGTGAAGAAGGAGGAGGGAGATTGAGGATCGCCTCGACCTTCAAAGGATCAACCCTGATCCCCTAGCGTGACACGATAAAACCTAGAAGTCGACCGGACTCCACACAAAAAACACATTTGTGTGGGTTTAAGCATATATGATAGAACCGACAATGAAGGAAAATGGCTCGGAGGTGTGCCAAATGGTCACTACGATACATGGAATGCGTCATTAGGTAATCTAGATATGGTTGTACAATGTGCTTGATATCATGAAAAGCATAAGACATGGCACGTTGAAAATTTGCACCGACATTCTTTAAACCGAAGGGTAGTTTCCGGTAGGCAAAGGTGCCCCAAGGACAAATAAAAGTGGTTTTTTGTTGATCCAGGGGAAAGATGTTGATTTGATTATAGCCAGAGAAACTGTCCATTAAAGAAAATATTTCACTCCCAGTGTAATCGTCAACAATCTGGTCAATGAAGCGGGTGCGAAAGTTGTCCTTAGGACAAGATTGATTTATATCCCTATAATCGACATAGACACGGATCATACCTTGTTTCTTGTTAACCGGAATGATATTGGATACCCAATCAGTTAAAGCCACAAGATAAATAAATCCATCTTTAAGAATTTTTTCGACTTCAAGCTTAATAGCAGCTGCTTTATGGGGGTGGACCGGACGAAGTCTCTGCCAGACGGGTCTAGCACGTGGGTACGTCTTAATTTCGTGTACAACAATATCAGGGTCAATACCTGGAATTTCTTCATAGCTCCAAGCGAAGATGTCACGAAATTATTGGAAAAGTGATTTATGGTGACAACCTCATCAGTAGAGCATGAAGCTTCGATGTGAACATTTTCAATAACTCCAGGTTTAATGGATATGTCGAGGGGGATGGTGGGCGAAATATTACTTAATTTCCCTTCATATAGCACGTCGTGTAATGTCTCGAGAATAGAGGAAGTGATAGCAATAGTCGACAGAGTCGAGATCCGTTGGTAACTCTCAATGGTGTGTTGTTCGAGGAAGAGAATGGAAAGATGATGCCCATCATCCCAAGGGGTGTTTTCCATCAACATAACCAACATAATCATCTCATCTATGGGAAAAACAACGTGGAACGGGTTAGGAGACGAATCACCAAGAGACGGGGTGAAAGGGGTTGCCGATTTAATGGCTTGATAAATGGATTCAACTAGACTTAAAGGCATTTGGTCGTTGTAGTGAAGATAATCACCATGTTCGGGTATGATCCATGAGTCGGAAGACGGGTGAGTTTGGAAAACTGAGGTGGAAATCATGTTGATCAAGGAAACCAAAGGAGGTGGAAGATCGAGAGGTGGGATCGGGAATGTGCCCATCAGAGTGGAATCTTTAAGTAGGCCCACACCAACATTCTCATACCCAGGCGGTGTCTTCGCAAAAAAAGGTACGTTGCTAGTATGGGTGTCAAAGTTGAAAAAGGCTAGCTTGTCGACAGTGATGACTTTTCCCTAATGTGGAAAACTTAAAACATGAAAAAGGGTAGACACAATAGCACACATCACATCAATCTAGCTACGGCCAAGTAAGAGGTTAAAATCGAGAGGTGCATCAAAGACCTTAACTTCAACGTTGACTGATTTTACTTCCAACATAATATACAATGAAGGAAGTACGCCATAGGGTTTAAATCCAGAGCCATTGAAGGATTTAGGCGTGTTATGTGATTCAGTAAGAGGAGGAGATTTGATGTCTTTCCAACAGGAAATAGACATGACATATGTGGAGGAACCCTCATCAATAAGAGTCCTACAGATGTTCTTTTCGGAGACAACAACTTTTATTTGGAATGCTATTTGAGGGGGGAGTCTTGGAATGTGATCTTTGAGGTCAAAATTTATCAAATTTGTATCTGTAAGATCAATTCCACCGATATCCTTGAGCAGTGCCTTCCGTTGAGTAGGGAAACTTTGAAGGACTTCAAGAGTTGACATCGCAGAAGGTGCTTGCACCAGATCTTCTACAATACTGTAGTTGTGAGCAGCACGTGCATAAGGGTTGAAGGTGGAATTTTGAACAACACCCTTTGGGGGAGGGCGAAGAACTATATCGAGACTCGGTCTTTCGATATGACGAGGACCATTGGGAGGTGAAGTTGAAGGAGGTTTTTGAACCAATGAAGGTGGTATATCGTCAACCTTCTCCTTTGAGGAAGAATAATATTTGGATTGAGTGGTCAGTGTAACATCATTCTTTCTGGAATCACCAGTACACATGAGTACATAAGAAGTAGTGGAGGGAGAGGGTTGGTCATGGATGACTAGTTGGACCTACTGTTGAGAAGGGAAAGTTGAGACAAAATGATAGGTGTTGGAGGTTTCGCGGTCCCTTGGAGGAACTTAGTAACCGTGGCTCGTCTTGGACAATCTCTCATATAGTGATCATCACCACAGATAAGGAAAGGGTATCGGGGTTTTCACTTATCCTTATCGTCAACAAGTTGGGTTTTGGCTTTCTCAGACTGTGGGTTATTTTTTTCCTCCTTATTCTTACCCTTCCCTTTTTTAGAATTATTCTTTCTGGCAAAGGTAGATTGAACAGAGTTAACCTCAAAGGTTTTTCCGATGGGAGGAGTAGGAGATGGAGAATTTTGAACATTAGAAGCATTAGAATTGGGGTTGGTGGGAGAGTCTTGGGTATTTTTAGGTTGAGCATGAAAATTTCCAATCACACCGTCAGTCGCATGAGAAGCAGCAGGGGTAGTTGAAGTAGCGATAGTAGAAGGGAGAGGTGCATCAGGGACTAAGTCGTAAAGAGTACCCATCTGTGAATAAACAAGGTCGAGGTACTGAGTGTGACTGATAGCATGTTCCTTGGTGACAACTCCACCCATGCAAATATCACGAGAGATCTTATTCACGAATGATTTCATGAACCACTCTGCCAATAACTGAACGGGAAGATCGAGTTTGATCAAACGTCGTCTTCATATCCACTCATCAATGCGATCAGAGATGTGAGTTTATTTAGTTTGTTTGAAGGAACTCAGGATCTCGGTTCATGTTTCATAACGGATCGGTAATTGGTAGTGTGTAAGGAAATCCATGGCCAGGGTATTAAAGTCAGTGAAGAAACCTCGTGGTAGTTTTATATACCACTTTGTAGTCGAACCTGTGAGAGTTCATTGGAAGAGTTGTAACCGAATGGAATCATTCATCAAAGAGTTGGATGAACACCAAAGGTGGAAAGTCATAACATGGTTGTTCGGATCCTCTCCCGATTTACCGTCAAATTTTGGGATGTCGGACGGTAATTTGGCTAGTATCAGGGGCTAGTGGGGAGAATGCAGGATAGGATCATTCAATATTCTAGACAAATCAAGTAGACTCAAGGTGGCTAAAAAAGGTAATTGTCTATTCACAGGAGGATACTGGTAACTTCGGGGAGGGAGTCTCGTTGGTAGACTAGTAAGACCATAAGAAGTTTGTATGTGAGGCGAAGGTCCTAATAGATTTGGATGTGTGTGTGGAGGCATGTAGCCCATAGGGTTGTACTGATTGGAGATGTTCCCTTGGGAAGGGACACTAGATTGAACGTTCAAACCCCAAATGGGATTGGAATAACCTAGGTATGACTGGCCTGAACTAGGGGGTATAAAATATCTAACCTGAGGTTGTTTCTCCCCAGATGATTGTGTATTTCCTTGAATAAGAAGATTCCAATACTGGGCTAGTGATCCAGGGATGTTATGTCCATACTGTGGATTATATCCTCTGAGTGGGGATTTTCCTCCAAGTGAGGATGATGCTCCAATTTGGGTTTGACCTCCAAATTGAGTTTGTTTCCCTGGGTTATACTGTCCCCCAATAGGAATCTGATAACCAGAATTGAATAACAGAGTAGAAATTCCAAAGATAGTAGAGTCATTGGGTCTGAATCCTCCTATAAAAGGTGGATTAGACCCTTTGGAGAGGAACCGGGATGGTGTCAGAATAGAACCGAAGAATCATTATACCCAGAAGGAGTAAAGACTCCAGAATCTCTGGATGGAACTTGGGTAGGAATGGGGATAGAAGCATTCAAGGAATTATACCCAAGAGGGAGTGATGGGATTTGTCTAAATGAACGTGGTGTACCAATAAGAGGTTGGCTAGCCGTCGTGTTCCTGGTGGGGATAATCATATTGTTTGGAACCATTGTGGAATGGGCCTACTGAAGAGGGATAGTTGAGCTAGGACCAGCCTCTGAACCAGCGAAGAAATAACAATTTGTATTGTTAAAATTATCTAGAGGTATCGTAAATGTAGTAGGTGTTTCAGGTGGTTCAGAAACGATAGGTATCTCATATTATGCCTCTGAACCAGCGAAGAAATAACAATTTGTACTGTTAAAATTATCTAGAGGTATCGTAAATGTAGTAGGTGTTTCAGGTGGTTCAGAAACGATAGGTATCTCATATTATGCCTCTGATCCAGGAGGGTTCCTTCTAGAAGTTGGAGTTTGAGATATGTCAATGGTCCAAAAAGGATCCTCATTTTCAAGGCCAGTAAGGATTTAAGTTGGTATTCCAGAAGTGTCAATAACAAGTTCTCTGGATGAGTTTAGTCAGAGAATACATCTCTCATATCCAGGAGGTAAGAAGAAAGCATCCAAAGAATCAAAAACAATTTGAAAACTTTCTAAAGAGTCAGTTCTCTCCACTTGTGAAGGTATGTGGTCCTGGATCGCACTTTGTTGAGGAGAGTCCTCCAGTGGATTAGGGAGAAATGGTTGGGAAACTTCTGAATCTTCTGGAGGTATTTCATCCTACGTGAACAGCGTGGAGGGTCAATGTTGGTCGAATTGAAAATTTTACGGAAAAAATCTATGGCCAACTATGTAAGCACGCATCACTCTCTAGTAGAATCTAGGAATCAAAACCAAACAAACAAAACCTTCTAATCCTGAAGTCACTAGTTGGTGATGAAATCCAATGTCATGAAATCAAAACAAGAAGAGGTTGGGCTAGGGTGGAAAAGTTACGTTGACGACCTGCTTAACGGACTTACACCATGTTGCAAGATCCCACACATAATCGTGGGTATACCCTCCAAGGAGCCTAAGTGAGTCTAGCCAATGTTGATTCTAGGTACCGTGAAGACTTTCCCCTCCACAGTCACCTTGTGTAAGACACTAAGAAGATAGGCAACTAAGGCTACCAAAAAAAACAATGATGTCTGGGGAGACAGTCAATAGTCTGATCCACGCACAATGGTAGGGTATCTAGCCCGAAATCAACTTGAGAGGATTCCACTCATCATTGTGGGTATACCTTCAAGTGACCCCCATAATACATGCAATCTCTACACCGATATCAACAAAGCAAGGTGAGTAACTCTGTCGATCTCAATGCGACCTCAGGTTTGATCCTTGTGTGAGAAGGGCTTCCCAAGACAAAATGTTGCAAATGGAATTTTACACTCCCTATCACAAGATTCTATTGTGCGTTTTGTGCTTTGGAGAGTGTGTCTCACTGCATATTCCAAAGCTCTAGCCTAGATACTGTTGGTGTAAAAAATCCCTAGAAAAAATTACTAGTTAAATTTTAGATTTTCACAATATTTTTAAAGGTTGTCGTTACTCAAGAGGGAGATTGGAATGAAACTGATGTTGTGTAAGACCTTGACCAACAATATGAAAATAGAAATGACTGATGAAAATTTTCTTTCAATGAATTCTATCTACAGTAGGGAGAAGGTGTTTCCGGAATAATGTAAACTACGAAATATACTTCCTTTTTCTTTAAATGAACACAATTTCAAACAACCAATAAACAATAAAGTTTTTCAATGTTCTCTTCTTTTAAATGTAATCAATTTTCGTGTGTATGATTATTCAAAAGAATGGATAACTTCAAAGTATTCCTTTCTAAGGCCAGACCAAGGGCATGGCAGAGAAAAGACAAGAAATCCAGGAAAAACTATACCTTCAACAAGCACCCAAATCGAACTTTCAATGAAGGCGAAAAATAAAAAAATGACGAGAAAGTATTTCCTCCAATGCAAATGAAGAAACAACTTCTCAGACATCAAGAAATCTAGAATATGTAATCAATCCAAAACTTCAAATCCAATCCAAGATTTTTAATCGAACAAGCACTCAGATACAAGCTCAGAGATTATACTCTTGTTGTTAAAAATAAAAAACGAAAAACTGGAAAATGACTAAGAGAGGTGTTCAATCTCCGAAAACCAATCAACAGCAAGTCAAATGTTTAGAAAAAATTCATATGTTGGTATTAAAAATCCTTTTCAGTTGGTTAAATAAAAAATTGGGCACCAACAGAGGCTAAGACCCAACTCAAAAAATTTCACAGACATCGTCGCAGGCTGATAGCATATCACAGTGCGGAAATCAAGAGTTTTCGTAGGCCAAAAATGGATAGGGTGTGGAAATCCCGCACTAAAGAAAACAACCATGGTGTGGAAATTGGAGGTTTCCATGGGATATGTAAAAGGTACAACGCGGAGGTGTTTGTAAATCAAGAAATTCTAAGAAAAGGGAAAAGGATCTAAGTAGATTTTTAAATCCATAGAGTCTAAATGGATCTCCCATAGACTCAAAGACTGATTTCAAGTGAAAATAATAGGTAAAGAGAAAATGGCCAACAAAAACCCAAAATCAATTCATATCCCCGGTGGAGTCACCAATTTTGTTATTGAATAAATCGGTGAATGCGGACATAAACTAGTCTCCCTAGATCCACCTGGATCTAGAACAAAACAAGACAGGGCATAACACTTTCCCTAGGTTGCTACCATTGAATTTATCACCAAAGAAGGAGTGTATGAAATACCTTTATATATCACTTCCTTATATCTCGGTTGTCCATGCTTCGCTCTAGTTCTCTTGTGAGATCAGATATGTAATGACACAAACCAACCAAAGTGAAAGCAATAATTGTAGATTCAATGGAGACCTAGACATGTGATCAAGGAGTCATGTAATAAAATGTTAATGATTTTATGGGAAAGAAACATGTCGTTGTATCATATTAAGTAAAAGTGGAAGATACAACTGGATTTCCTTGATGTCACAAGTTCCCTTTTGGTGGTCCTTTGTTCCAACACACACATACACTTGCTCTGAATTTGCATGAAGATAATCCATAAGGCTTTATGGACAACTGGAGGCCTCAAGCATCAATTGTATCAGTATTCTTCACACAGTCTTTAGTCTATTCTTTTCTCAATATTGATTGACCTTGCTTAACCTTTTCCATGAGAAATCCATTATTATATAGGAGAAGATGAAGTGGTTACTAGGATGAGGATGATCCCACCAAATCAGAAAATCTAGTAAGATCACAACCATACGGACACCACCTCACATTATAGAATATTATCCTTCTAGAAACTTCATGAAACTTCTTCATTTCCTTAGCTTCAAGCGTTGTCGCACCCTGCCTATATAGCAGCCTGCGGAAATCCCGCAGGCCAGGCATAGAGCAGCCTGCAGAAATCCCGCAGGCTAGGCATAGAGAAGCCTGCGAAAATCCTTGATTTCTGCACTGCGTACCACTGTCACCTGTGGCTTCATTCTAAAAATGTGCCTTGTAGGGGAATATCTCAGCCATTTTACTCATGTGAAATATTTTTTTGGAAGCTTGAACACATGTTTATGGGGTCATCATCAGAGTGACCAAAATAATGTTTAACAACAACTACTATCTTCAGGTGGCATTTGTCTAGGGCCATCAACGAATAATGTGGTTGAGTATAGAATCATTATAGAGATATTGCGTCATGTCATTTCACATGGTGTTAGATCCTTATAATTTCACCTGGATTCCCAGATATTTGTATGTAAATTGAATGACATTTACAATGTAAGAGATCCTACATTACTCCAACATTTCCTTCGGGTACAACTTTTGGAACGATATTTTGATTTTATTACTTACAATCATATACCTAGAAGTTCTAATAAAGTATCTAATGCATATGCTAATTACATTTTATATTGGAATATGTCACATAACAAAGTAAAGAAAACACATATTCATACATTCATCCATTGTAAGATATACAAGTAAAGTCGAAGACCATAATATTTTTTATATTTCATCTTTTAAGTCCAAAAAATATGGTGTCATAGTACAAATTGGGCTTGTAGCCCTAAAAATACATATATGCCTAATACATCACATAACCATGGCATATAAGCTTAAGGTCCTAGATGCATGTCATGATAGCAAACTATGGTGTTTTCAAGACGTCAAAAGATTCTCACCCATGCATGGGGTACACCCACTACCTACCTCTGCATCGCCTCTGGCAGATCCTCCACCTAGACCATAGGAATCATGTGCATAAAAAAAGATAGGTTTTCTTGTACATTCTAGAGAACTCTCTCTGCATCCCCACCTACCATCTCATCTCCTCGACCCCTATGTCAATGTCGCAGATATCCATCTAGTCGTCGTGGACCTACGTCTGTGTAAAATAAATAACCATTAATACATGATACCATACAAAAATATTTTTGTTTTTGTTTGCATCTATCAAATTGAAAAATACAAAAAAATGAAATATATAAAAATCAATTCTCGTTGATCTCTCCAAAGGTGGATCCTAGTGGCAATGGCATGTCATGGTCCCCTCGATAGTGAATCCCCTCATAGGGATAGTCATCGATGGCTATGATCTGTCATCACCACCAGTGAAAGAAATCATCATTTTAGGGGGTGGGAACCCTACCACCTCTTATATTCCTCATCACCTCGGTCCCCCATGACATAGCTGGATCGCATAGATCATGTGGAATAACCTCCACTCTAGGGCTTAAAGATGGAACTCTCTTGAAGAAAAAACTACACAAAATGGATGAAAAACTGAAGTTCCTCATCCTAACAAGTTTGCAATAAGTCAATTGTCTCTTCATGTTGGCCAGTAGTGAGGTGGACCAATCGTAAAACGTGGGTATCAAACACTCCACAGCATAGAACATGAGTGGCCTCGACACCTAATGCAATGAGTCTAATCCTAATATCCATGTGAGTACTAGGATGATGATCTTCAAACTTGAGTTCTCAATCACCCTAATAGGGAGTTGGATCCCCACTTTCTTTTTGTCTGCAATGTAGTAGGTGGTGATGTACTCCTCCATAGTCCTCCCACCTCCATCCCCTTGAGCTTTGAGATTCATCACCTCGCCTCGACGAGACAACCCTTTAAGAAATTAGATATCATCCACTTCAACTCTCAATGGTCGGCCATCGAGATTGAATTCCTCGGTCTAAGAATCCCAATAGATTATAAATGTTTGGAGAAACCTCACTTGGGCCCTCATTCCTTTTATGGCCCAAAATTTATATAGCCCACATATTTGCAAAGCTTGTTGGGCTTGTTATCTCCATTTTGTGGATAACTAAAGAGATGATGTCTTGAAGCCCTCAGGTTGAAGATATGGAGTACTGAGAGACTACATGACCAACAATACCCTTTCAACAAATGGAAAACCCACTCACCACTATTGAGCCACTAAATTATCATTATTTCTATCATTTCTTGACACATATTTCATCCATTTCTACCATTCTTTATCACGTCATTTATCATAATTTATCATATAATTTCATTTTATAATTATTTATGCTCTTATGGGTAAATAATATTTGTTCTCCTTTATTTTTAATAAATTGAAGATTACTATGCATGATTTTGCTGATAATGGTTTATTAATGATTTTTTTATAAAATCACTCATGATTTTATCCTCCAAGATCTCTTCCAGATTGCAAAAATGATTTTCAGTTTATAATCAAATATTCCAACTCAGAAATCCATTGGAATAAGAAGTGACAGTTTTGCATTGGATGTTTCGGGCAACTGAAGAAGAATCTTGAAAATACAACACATGGGTTTTGTGCAGAACATACCAATTCAGCTTCCCGTCAAGCAGTTTTTCCAAAATTTTATCTAGATTGAGAGAAACAAAAGGTTCTTTGAAGATGATTTCTGAGATTTGTTGTAGTGGTCATTTTCTAAATTCTTCCAATTGCAATGCCATATTCAACTTGTTTCAGTTGATTGATGATGGAGAGATCTTCCAGATTTGATATTGTTTATTCAGATTATGTGATCAATCCAAAATTGTAATAGGAAATCATTTTGTAATCCATCTAGTTGTAATTTCCCTTTCCCCTATGTGTATTTAAATGAAAACATATTAGAGGGAGAGGGGGGAGAATTATGGAATTGATGGAAAATTATTGAATTTGAGGCAAAGCTAAGAACTTCATTCTGGTGTAATTATTTCTCACATATATTTAAATGAAGGAAGATGTCCATTGATTTTTGCATCTATTATTTGTAATTTGATTTGAATTC
Organism: Picea glauca; assembly: GCA_000966675.3. Classification (NCBI taxonomy): domain Eukaryota; kingdom Viridiplantae; phylum Streptophyta; class Pinopsida; order Pinales; family Pinaceae; genus Picea; species Picea glauca. The sequence goes on from JZKD02S0082777.1 coordinate 221,269, forward strand.
TTTTCAAGGCAGAACTGACTCTTTGGCAGGTGGGCCCACTGCCTTGGATGAGGTGATGCCTTGAACATCAAAACTAGTTTAGTTGTGTGCTTGTTTCTTTGAATTTCAATTTATGTTTCTTAAATAAAATTTCTTTTTCTTCAAGTAATTTGTTGGCTACTGTATTTTCTAGATTTGATATTTCCTACAGTTTCTAGATTAATTTATTTCTCTAGATTAGCATTTGAATTATGTTGGGAGCAATAAGTTAAATTTCCAATTCAGCAAGGCATTGTTTACTTTAGTGTTGATTCAAGTTGTGTGATTAGCATAAGTCTTCTTTCCTATCACTTGATTTATGCTTCTTAAATTTAGTATTGATATTTAAGTCTTGCATTTTATTTCTTTTTGAATGAGCTTGATAGTGTAGAACATAATCATGTAGGGACAATGTTAGTCGTGGGTAGTTTATTGCATATATTTTACAGATTTCCTTGAAAGAAAAAGACGTTACTTGGTTGATAATTAATGTATAGGTGATTAGTTGTTTCTTTATTAAGCAATTAATTGTCCCCAACATTTTGGCGTCGTTGTTGGGGAGCCAATCAAAATAGCACTACCACACTAATATATGGTTGTAGATGCATTCATGACTCCGATAGGGTCGGATATCAAAACCTACGCAAACACACTAGATAACTTGTGGAGAGGTCTTCCCTTTGTAGGTAGTTTCAGGTCATATAGCATGCACGATTAAAATTAGGAACATTAAAGTTAAAAAATTGAACTTTTGATGTAAGCACCACCCATTCCGCTAACCAATTGACAGGAACATTTGAAGGAGGAGCCTCAAAGTATCACATAAATAAACTATTATATTTTGGAAAGAAATGGTACACACTTCTACTTTCGAATTCCCTATCATAGATCTATAAAGAGTGACAGAAATGCACATCATTCCCCCATCCGCTCTACCAAAGTTTCATGGTTTGGAAAATGAAGACCCTAATACATTCTTAATTGAGTTTGAAGTAATTTGTAGAGGATATGATTATTTTACTAATGCTCAAAGGTTGAAAGTTTTTCCTCTTACTCTAAAAGGAGCAGTTCTTCCATGGTTTGTCAGCCTTGGTGGAAACTTCATTCAAACATGGGAGGACATGAAGAATGTATTCTTGAAGAAGTATCAAGACTATTGCAAGACTAATGAAGATATTTTCAATATGATATAAGGGGAATATGAAATCTTGGAAGACTATGTGGAGAAATTTCAATACAACCTTCAAAAATCAAAGCATAAGCATTTGACAAAAGAGATCTTGAAAAAAATCCTACTCAAACGAATTAAAGACACATTTTTAGAACTCTTAAATCTGATGGGAAAAGGAAATGTTTTTCAGCTATCATATGATGATATTTGTGAATTATGCATAACGTATTCAAGAGGAATCTCCAGGGTTGGTATGAATTCTAGAGAACTTTCTTCTTTCTCTTCCAAATCTGCTACAAAAACAAGAGATATAGGAGTTGAAATCAATGATTTATTTGAACATTTTAAAACCAATTTTATTAGCTCTCTAAATTCACAATTGAATGTTTTGCAGGTTAAGAAAAATCAAGAAAAAAGTGAAGTGTTTTTCCCTCAGTATCGAAAGAAACATCCCATGGATAGTTGTTCTTTCTTACCTAGGATGAAAACAACCTATCAAAGAGATCGAGAAGCTGCAACAAGCTCACAACCATGGAAATCGTGGCCTACATCCATGGTTCAAAACAATTTTTCTCCATTTTCTTACTTGCATTATTCATCATGGAACACTCTTATGTTAGGGAAGCCATGCCAACCTCACTATGACCCCCTCCAATCTTGTCCACAAGTTTGGCATGGCTCATCTTATGATTACATGACTAATCTCCCTCATCTTGTAGCATGTCAAACATATCATCCATACTCTTCACTACATCATAAAAATACTCCACTCCCTACACAAATGCATGTCCAATCCATTCCACACCCTCATAACAATAAATCAGTACAACATGCTTACAATGTTGAACTACAAAATTTCTCGACCCTTCCCACCCATCCTATTTCAACTACACCACTACATGACATTGATATCAAGGTTGGGAAGGATTTAAATCCAGAAATTGCAAAAGTCATGGAAGAACGTCATGATATGAAAACCATGGGAAATCAAGAGTGTCAAAGCTATATTGAAGATTGGTTTCACTCCATCATTTGTTTGCAACATCACTCCATACTTCGACAATTCTTGGCACCATTGTTTTAAGGGAAGATGGCCTCTCATACCCTAGTATTTATTAACATGGATTTTTATAATTTGGGTATGTATATACTCGAGGCCTTATTTCGAAAATGGATCCACTGGAAGTACTCTTATACATAGGCATATTTTATTTTTCAATGTAGATTAGGTTAGAGTAGAAAATAAAATAAGTACATAAATAAATTTATTTATAAAAAGCGTTTTGATTGTTGCAATATGTTGTGTAGATCAATATGTTGTGATTTCTTTGTGTATGTAGACATATTATATTGAAAATCATATTTCTGCAAACACTGATCATCATTTTGGAAAAAAAAAAAAAAGTTTGTTTATCATATTTTATGGCATGTGGGCTTGAGGAAATTACTAGAAACAAAGTCAGTACAGTCATGTTTTGAAGGATCAAATGGGAATATTTTAAAAAACTATTTCTATCCTAAGTTTACCTTTATGTCTATTTTCCAAATCAATTTGAATCACTCAATTTCGATTTGAAACAAAAAAAATTATGACCAAAACATTGACAGGGTGTCTAGTAGGTAGCTTAGGGACAGAGTTGGGACAGTCAGTTTTTGGAGGCCTAAAGGACTAGATTTTGAAAACCTATTTCTATGGTGTATTCTCTTATGAATCTAGTTTATAAGGAAATTTGAATCACTCAATTTAGATATCGCATGAGAAAGTTATGACCAAAATACGGACTGCCTATCGTAAATCAGCACTCTTACAACTTTGTTTTTGTTACTGTTCATTGGAGTATTTGACCCATTAATTCTTCTTATTTTAAAAACCTGTTTCTATTATATATATCTACATTAATTTACTTTCATCTCCAATTTCAATTAGCTCAATCCGTCATCAAATGAAAACTTTATTCTCAAAATATCAATTGTTGGTCTAAGTTGGGAAATAAAAACTAACTCTGTTATGCAGTTTTTTTTTAGTAAATTTGATATATCATCACATGGAATATTTAAAAAACTTCTTCTATTGGAGATATTTCTCTAAATTCAGTTTCATTTGGTGTTGGTGTCACTCAAATTGGATAAAAAACAAATAAGTTATGATTAAAACACTGTTGGTCGGTATGGTTAGAGACCGCTCTCCCACAGGTAGACGCTCATTTTTTTTACAGGTTCCAGGGGAATAAAGGAGGTTCATTTATGAAAAAGTGATTCTTGAAGAAAATGTTAATAACATAAGGGAATTTCATCCAAGAACATTTTTTTTCCCTCGAAACAACATTGTTCCACTTGAAATCACAGCTGTTGCAACTTAAGATATTTACTAATTTATTATTTTTCAATAAAATGTTGTTTATTTTCTTATTTCTCTTATGTTTTTGTGTCACGGGTGTTGTTTCCTTCAAAGTCACAGTTGTTGTTCCTTCATCAAAATTAAAAATAAAAATAAAAAAGGAGAAGTTCTTGAGTTTCATGTTGTTGCGCTACATCTATCCATTTTCTTCCCCAATCTTATCAAGTGTATAATTACCTCAAATCTAATATCAAAAACTCTTATGGTAAGTCTTGTCAAGAATGATTCACTGTTAATTCCTCATTATTTTGTAAAGTGACTATGATTGTTGAATGACTAATCCTTCTCCATGTTACCTTGCTAGTTTTTGGGAGGGATTTCCACAATCATGCTTGATACTTAATGTTCACAAGCTTAGAATGGTGGTTAGTTTTGTTGTTCCCTGTTGGCCCTCAACCAAGTTTTGAGGAATACTTGGTCATATTTGACCATTTTTGGACTTTGACAACCTATCAAAGAGGGAGTTCCAGGTGAAGCAGATATCACGGGATCTCGACCCACTTTTGGGGACCTTTTAGGGTTTTGGGTTAATGTAACAGGAAAGGGATGTCGGCCCGTGGGTTTACCCACGCTTAGGCCCATTTTTGTAATCTATAAATAGATACTTAGGAGGACAGTAGTAGTAGTAATAGTAGTAGTACATATTTGTGATGTATAGTTGATGGCTTAGTGCTAGTAACTAGATCTGTGTGAGTTGCTGCATATTGTAAGTGATATATGCATGATTGTAAGAATCTTGCAGATCTCAGTGCAAGTTGTTGTAGTTTAGTGCTGAGGTGCAAGGAAGACGGATCTAGCGAGCTGCGCGGATCTTTTGTCCTATGCGAAGTAAGGATTATTGAAGCTCTATGTTGTAACTTCTTAACTGAGATAATAAAGAAGAAGACTTTATGGACGTAGCCCCAGGGTGGGGGTGAACCATGGTAACTTTGTGTGTTGTGCTATGTGCTTCGATCTGATGCTAAATGCTTTGATGTGTTGAGATAGATCTAGTTATGCTTTGTGCTTATAAGATGCGAATCAATGTTAGATCTGATATATAAATCACTTAGTGTTTGATCTGTTGAATCTAATCTATATTTTTGTGGGTAAAGTACTGAATCATATTTAACCTGAGTATTCATTGTGAAGCTTTGTGATGTCTGCGAAGTATAATAAGGGTTAAATATTGATGAATGATCTATGCTAAGTACCTTGTAAAAGATATAATCACATATCGATGTCCCAGCTAAGGTTGCATACATATGAGTCCTGCAACCACCCCGGCCTCTACCTTGTGTGAGACCTCATCTACTTCGCAGGTGTTTCCAAAATGGTCGGTAGTTAGGGTTTTGTTGGTGCGCTCTTGAGCGTTGAACCCTGGGTCTACCCCCGTGCCAACAAATGGTTTCGTTGCCGGGACTGAAACTGTGATTGTTGGGAACTGAGGAAGAAGAAACTTTGTGCAAAAGGAAGCTCTGTGTGTAGATATGTTTCCCTAGTGTGCATCTTTTTACTCGACCTATGAAGCTTTGTGCAAGAATAAGGTCATATCTAAAGAAAGGAAGATTAGATTCGAAGAAAAGAAGCGATATCTGAACATTATGTACTCTAAGAAAATTAAAAGTGGAAATTTATATAAAAAAAAGAAGTCAAATCTGCAGAAAAGAGGTAAGATATGTAAGCCCTGTTCTCTAATAAAGGTAAGAATAGTCAAAATTTCTTAGATATGGAAGCTTTGTGCTCTGTAGAAGTAAGATAACTGAAGAAAAAAAAATTGTTTCTAGAGCATGGATCTAGGTATGTTTGATAGATTATGTCCTAGCTTTAAAACAAGGGCATTAATAGATGAAAGAAAGTTTGATATGAATAGATCTCATAAGTATAATGATAGATATGTTATACCTATGCATAGAAAGAATGTCTGGACTAACAAGTGGATAAAGGATCCTAGAAAGAATTTTTTGCAGGCTAGTTAACATGATCCTAGCGTGAAGTACAGAAGAAGTTGGGGATCATTTAAGAGAAAGAGAGGATTAATCCTTTGTTACAGCTGCAAAAGACCAGGACATCTTGCTAAGGAATGCCTTGGGAGAAAACCTAGTTGCCTCTATTGTAAGGCTATGGACCATGAAGTATTGGATTTCCCTAGAATGATTTCTAAAATTGAAAAGTTGAATATGGAGCAAGCAAACCCTGAAGGAGACAAAGAAACTAAGATTATAGAAGAAACCCAACAAGAATCAGAGAAAATATTAATACGGATAAAAGAAACTCTGAAGGAACATAAAGATGTATGATTACCAGAGATCTTCAAAGACAAGGAGCAAGTCGAAGCAAGAATAGGGGACTTCGACATTGACTGTATTCTTGATGAAGAAACACAAGTGAATATTATGTCAGAAAGAACTTGGGAAGCTATAGGAAATCCTACCATGATCCCTTCCCTAGGAGGAACAAGTTTATTCAGAAGAAATATATTAAACCTATGTGGAAGGCTCGCCCGGATACCTATGACTATCAATGGAACTTCGATGGAGGAATACTTTGATATTATTAATTTTATTGAAGATAGCGCCCCGTTTACCATGCTCATAGGAAAACCCTAGATTGATAGAGAACAAGCCAGATGAAAAGAGGAAGAAGAAGTTTTGAAACAGAAGAAGCAAGAGTTAAAAGACTTTATGACTAGAAGGATTGCACACTTGATTGAATAACAGAAGAGTCAATCGTAGATATTTAATCCTAGCAACCCGGATGTTGAGGTTAAGATAACGCTAGAGGATCTGCAGAAGATTGAGTTACCTATTTTTTAAATAGAAGAAGTATTACCCAGGAACCCTAGGAAATAATTTCAATAGCGTGAAGAAACTAAGACCACAGAGGATAAGCACCAGAATGGTAAAAGCATTACTGAGATGAAGCTCACTGGGAAGAAAGCTAGAAAGTTAAGAAAGAAAAAGGCTAATACTATAAGGTCACACGAAGTTCTAGAGAATACTTCGTAGAAAGAAACATTGCAGAATTGGAGCTTCGCCAAGATATCAAAACAACGACATAGAGTACTTCACCATGATGAAGCAATATAGTCATTGGGGATTATATATACGTTCGACTTCCGCTCCGAACGGGAAGAAAAGAAATAAAGGTTCTTCATCCAACCATTGAAAAGCACCATAACGGATCGAACAGGAGTTAATGAAGGATCATACCCATTGCAAGCAGACCATTCCTAAGTTTCCCTACTTAGTCCATCGTGCCACGCACCGAGAATACTTTTTGTTAAATGACAATTTGAGCACAAAACCTGAGATTAACTCACCTTGAGATCATTATCGTGTTTCCATACTATTCGTTGTAGTCCCTGAATTCCTTTTGCACCCAAGCTAGCTGACCCAAGCTTGTATGTCAGGTGAGCTCAGTGCTACTGAGAAAATAGTTGAAGAAGTTCTAATCGACTTAATGACTGAGAGATTCATGTCAGAGTGAGGAGTGTCTACAAGTGTATAGGAATCATCCTCGGGATCATTTCCAGCTTCCCCCTCCACTGCTCGAGCAGGACCATCCCGACCACCTTAAGAAAGACGATCTAAGCTCAGAAACGACCTCTCCACTGTGAATATGATCCCAAGTATCTTGCCTAGATATATCCCACCACTAAGAGGCACAGTGAATCAAGACACTGTACCCAGAGACTTCGACTATGCTTTGGTCATTGGGTACCTCCCAAAAGGAGTGCGCACAGTTCGTGCTGACCAGGATCAGCTCACTGCACTGAAATTCAGTGATTTTAACCTTGGAGATCACAAGGCTTACAGTATGCTAGCCCTGCACAAGTACCTAACTATCACAAAAGGGAGGAACCCAAATCTTTTCCCTCATCAATGGACCCATAACCTCACACAGTCGACCCTCCTTAATGTAATGAAGATTCCTCACTTCGGGAGGAATCAGAAAGTAAATCCATGCGTCAGATTGTTGTTGTCATGCTACCATGGAGGATACCTATAGTTGGATCATTGCATCACGGTGGATCCGATTCTGATCAATCGGATCACAGGGCTAAGCATGCAGGGCCCTGACCCATAGGATTTTTACCTAGGGAAGTCCACAAATCGCACTCTCTCCCAGACACATACGACGATGTAGAGAAGGGAACACAAGGCTACAAGGTAGCCTCCATCAAGAATGCAGCAGTGCGCCTTGGTTTCGAGATGATCGCAGGAAAGTTAGTTCGTAAGAACCAACCCACACAGGTGATTGGATTTGTAGTTGACCTCGCAGGGAAGTGCGCAGAGGGACTACAAATGAACTGGGCAAAGTACCTGGTAAATCAGCTAGAGCTTGACTACAGGGAAGCGCAAGACCAGGGGTATGAGTTCCACTTTAGTTGGTTTCTCATAATCATCACTTTCATTGCCTTGGAGCTACCAAAAGGTGCCACTTTTCTGGAGATCAAACCCTTCGAACCACTGACCGTGAAGTTCTACACGTTGTGGTACTCCAGCGACATGAACAAGCAGTAGCAGTCCAATGTCATCTTCAATGCTTATTACAACCAAGTGAAGAATTCCATACAGTCTACACCATGCCTCACACCGAACACACTTCATAGGTTTCGACCTTTGATCAAATTCAGCACTAACTACCACTTCACCTATATCACAGTGCACATTGATGAGCACAAACAGCAACTCCAATCATACTACAAGATGACAGATGAAGACTTGGAGCAGATTACCAAGGAATGATCGGTGGACCTCCTTGTTCTAGCGAACCCCGAAGAAATATCCGACGTAGACATCCCTGAAGTTATATTATATACACCTGGACCGAGCAAGACTAAGAAGGGTGATTAATTTCAAGACATACATAGCACATCCACGAAGACTACTTTGCTCTCACCTATGCAGGGAGGTGATGGTGAAGAACTAGGTGGCATGGAGGTTGAGCAAAACAAAGGTGAGGTTACTCCACCTAGAGAGGAGGAGGATTCCTCTAAGAAAAGGAAGTTCACCCCACCAAATCCCTCATCCCAGAAGAAAACTAAGGCCACTCAGACTACGTTTAAGACTACCCTCACATAGGAATTAGACTTCTTGATCGTCGCATTGAATGATGCCTCACTATAGATTGATGAAAGGAAAGAAGTGAAGGATGAGGAGATATTCAGTAAATTCAAGGGTGAACTTAAGGAAGTGTAGTAGGCACTACATCCCAGCTAATTCATTTCTACTACACCTTTGACAACAGGAACAGCAGGAACAAGCGATGAGGCCACTCAACTACACCAGATCGTAGAGAAAGTCGAAGCTCGACTTCGATGAGCTCACGAAGACACAGCGCAAGCCACCTAGGCTTTGGCATAAGTATAGACTACACTTATAGAACAAAAGAGGAAGGAATAATAGGAACATCTTTCCTTACAAGAGAAGTGGGAGGAGGAGAAGGCACAGTTACAGCAGAGCAAGGACCAATTGCTAGCAGAGCAACTTGATGTGTAGGAATGAGTTCACAAACCACTTTTCTTTGTGATAGTCATTGAAGTGAAGATTGAAGAATGTGTCCCTTAGAAGGTGACACAACTTGAATAAGTAATCCATCAACTTCAACAGCGCATCGTAGATCTGGAACTGCGTACTCTACCCGAGACTCCATAAGAAGTAAGAGATCTAAGGGAGGCAACTACCCATAGTGCAATTGACAGGTTAAAAACCTTGGCTTTGGAATGTAAGCAGCTGAGTGCTAGAAGTGCCCAGACTTATGAGAACCTCATAGAGAACCCTGGGTCTACCCTTGTGCCAACAAATGGTTTGATATTGGAAACGCAACTCCAAGACACCAAGAAGCATGCAGATACACTATAGGCGCAGCTGAAGGCCTTCACCCCAGTCGAAATAATGAAGCAATTTCCATAACAATGCACCACCCAACAGCAGGTACACATGTTTCAAAGTAAAGTGATGAAAGTCTCTCAACGACTTCAACCCCTCCAGGAGAAAGCATGCCAACTATTCACTGAAGTTGAGAGCCAGGAAGTTGAGCTTGAATAGGTTGTTATCACTGCAAAACAACGCACGGAAGGACCAATAAACGATGCAGTGATCCAGGAGTTCACTGAGCAAGAGGTTGTCGCACTACAGCAGGTCGAAGTAACTCGGACCAAGATCGAGACATTTGAAGCAAATTTGATCATAACAGAGTGACTCGGGATGAGTTACGGGTGAGTGTTGGGGGCATGTTGGCCCTCGACCAAGTTTTGAGGATACTTGGTCATATTTGACCATTTTTTGACTTCAACAGCCTATCAAAGAAGGAGCGCTAGGCGAAGCAGAGATCACGGGATCTCGGCCCACTTTTGGGGACCTTTTAGGGTTTTGGGTTAATGTAACGGGAAAGGGATGTCGACCCGTGGGTTTACTCATACTTAGGCCCATTTTTGTAATCTATAAATAGATACTTAGGAGGATAGTAGTAGTAGTAATAGTAGTAGTACATCTATGTGATGTATATTTGATGGCTTAGTGCTAGTAACTGGATTTGTGTGATATGTTGCATATTGTAAGTGCTCTGTGCATGATTGTAAGAAGCTTGCAGAGCTCAGTGCAAGTTGTTGTAGTTTAGTGCTGAGGTGCAAGGAAGAAGGATCTAGCGAGCTGTGTAGATCTTCTATCATGTGAGAAGTAAGGATTATTGAAGCTCTGTGTTGTAACTGCTTGACCGAGATAATAAAGAAGAAGACTTTGTGGACGTGGTCCTAGGGTGGGGGTGAACCACGGTAACTTTGTGTGTTGTGCTATGTGCTTCGATCTGATGCTAAATGCCTTGATGTGTTGATATAGATCTAGTTATTCTTTGTGCTTATAAGATGTGAATGAATGTTAGATCTGATATATAAATCGCTTAGTGCTTGATCTGTCGAATCTAATCTATATTTATGTGGCTAAAGTACTGAATCATCTTTAATCTGAGTATTCATTGTGAAGCTATGTGTTGTCTGTGAAGTATAATAAGGGTTAAATATTGATGAATGATCTATTCTAAGTGCCCTAGAAAATATATAATCACAGATCGGTGTCCCAGCTAAGGTTGCAGACATTTGAGTCCTGCAACCACCCCTGCCTCTACCTCGGGTGAGACTTCATCCGCTTCGCAGGTGTTGCCGAAAGGGTCAGTAGTTAGGGTTTTTTTGGTGCACTCTTGACAGTTGAACCTTGGGTCTGCCCCTATGCCAACATTCCCTTTATTTTTCATTTCAAAGGAATGATTGTTGTTCTCTTTGGAAATATTGTTATTTTTTTTACATTTATGGGTCTTTTTCTTTTCTTTTTTTTCTTCTCCTTGGTGAATGAGAAATATTTTTAATGTTCTAGGTCCTCTTTGACATAATGATTGAGAAGTCAATTTATTTTGGTTTATTTATAAACATAATATTATTTTTAAGGAATAATTATGCAAAGATGATTTCATCATGCCAACTTTCAACTTTCTTAAATTGTCAAGTCCGTGATTTCGTAAAATTTATGATGATTACCAAAAAATTGTATTTAAATCTTTCCATCATTATCTAATGAATTGTTACTCAACCTCAATCTTAGTAAAGAAAAATATATTTACCAATAGTAATTTGAAGGTTCTTATTTTTTGAGAAGCAAAATTACCCAAGTTGAAAATAGTTACTAAAAAACTTTTTATGCCATCCCTAGCTCTTAAGAAGCCGACATGCCACCCTATCTATTAAGTAATATTTTGTAGATCAACAATAAACATAGTTCAATTTTAAACATAAATAGTAAATTGAAGGATAGGAGGTCTCATCACGAGTCGGCCTACCATGATCATAGGTCCTAACAAAGTGACATTACCACCACTGGTCACCAAGCCAAGGTAATGGCCTTGAGTTGAAAACTGAAGGACAAGAGGTCTCATCACGAGTCGACTTGTTCACTTTTGTTAGCTCCCATGAATCGCATTGTTATTAACTAGTTCCCAAGCCAAAACAATGATCTTCATTAGAATTCTAAGTAAATTGAAATGCTCTTGCAACTATGTATTTATTTCTAATAGATGGGACAATGGCATCTCAATGGGCTAAAAAGGCATCCCTGTCGAGGCTATGGACGTTTTCTAGCAGTAGTGGCCATGCCTATGATATAGAAGTTAATTCAATACTATGATATACTTGGTTACCCTGTTTTCTTAAAACTAATTATCGACAAATCTTATTGTTTCATATATAAGGTTTGCTAGAAATCATGGTTCTTTGGGTAATATTTAATCAGTTCTTAGATAATGATGGTTATGGTTTATATCTATTAATGTGTTCTATATATTCACTTTACATATCAGGGGAGAAAAATTTTAGGATATTTGAGATTTGAAATTTTGTATCATCTAATCTATCATTCCTTTATTCTAGAAAGATTCATATCTTTCACCAAAGATAGTTGTTTTCCCCAAGCAATCACCATTTATTTGTATTTTAACAACACTACTATTATTTGGGGGTAGAATAAACAGTCCTATTTCTTATTATGAACAATAGGAAATTGATCGATCTTGAGAAGCAAAGACTGAGATAACTAATTCTCACAATTTTTGTGCCCATATAAACCAAAGTTGATGGGTATAGGGAATGTTTTTTGTTCTTGTAATTTTTATCCTCTTTTATATTCCATTTTTATCCATTATTATCACATGGAATTCATAACATGATGATGTCACTTTTATATATAATGAGGTAATTGAGGTGATGAAATATTGATTGAGGCTACTAATGATATGTGTTATAGAAATCTTGATGGCAGGACAACTAATCAGTTTGGGAGAAGGAAACCATGCTACGCTTTATGATTACTTTCTTTCAGCTTGCATGGCTTCCACCTTCCATATCACTTTTAGCATCAACTCATACTACAACAACTTCAACCAATATCAATCCATCCACGCCATTCCACACTTTCATGGAGGTAAAACTTGAGGTAAATAGCATAAGTTTTTGAATTTATTAAAAGTTTAGGAGAATGTCATGAAAAACCAATGAGCATTATTCACTCATATTTTTAAACCATTATTTCCATTTCTTTACCACTCTCCATTTTTCAAAAGACATCAAAGCTTTTATTTTGGGGGAGGTTATTTTTTGTTTCTTTACCTATCAGGACCATGTCATTATATTCTTTCTCACCCATTACTATCCTTATTTATTCCTGAAACCTCCCTTATTCCTTGTTGTTATACACCAAGTTGAGGTTTCAACAGTAATTGTAGCAACCACCTTAATTTGTTTTCTAGTTGCATGAGTACATGCTAATTCTTCAGTTTGGGGGAGGAGTTGTTATGCAGGATGGATGTTTTTTCATTTCTTCCTCATTTAAGGCATACAATTTCACTTTCACATAGTGCATAAATGGATTTTCGGACAACTTGAATATATTATTAATATGTACAAACCTAGAAAATATCAAGCTAAATCAATTTGTAAATTTCAGAAATCATGCACTGTCACTTACAACCATTTTTGTTGATATCTTAAAATCCATGCATCAGATTTCTTTGATTTTCTGTATCGAGAAGCATTAATATCGTAGAAATATGCTTGCAAAATTTTAGCAGGATCTGATTTTTAGGAAAAAATTGTTGTTACTTATATCATATTTTTCTACAGCTTCATATACATATGATTGAAAGTCAATGTGAAAATTGTTACAGCTTCACCAACATTGTTAGAATTGAATAACTATTGTTTTGGGGGAAGAATTTTTTTTTTTTTTTTCATCATGAGCTGGAGTAAACATCTTGGTTATTGAATTGCAAATTGGTTAATATAAAGGCATTGGGTTGCATGAGGACATGCAACAAGTTCAATTTGGGGGAGATGTTGGGCCACTAGACTATCATTATTTCTACCATTTATTGACACATATTTCATCCATTTCTAGCATTCTTTATCACGTCATTTATCATAATTTATCATATAATTTCATTTTTATAATTATTTATGCTCTTGTGGGTAAAAAATATTTGTTCTCCTATATTTTTAATAAATTGAAGATTAGTATGCATAATTTTGTTGATAATGGTTTATTAATGAATTTTTTTATAAAATCACTCATGATTTTAGCCTCCAAGATCTCTTTCAGATTGCAAAATTGATTTTCAGTTTTTATAATCAAATATTCCAACTCAGAAATCCGTTGGAATAAGAAGTGACAGTTTTTCATTGAATATTTTGGGAAACTAAATAAGAATCTTGAAAATCCGAGACATGGGTTTTGTGTAGAACGGACCAATTCAGCTTCCTCGAAAGCAATTTTTCCAAAATTCGATCTAGATTGAGAGAAACGGAAGGTTCTTTGAAGACAATTTTCTTTGATTTGTTGTTGTGACCGTTTTCTAAATTCTTCCAATGCAATGTCATATTCGACTTGTTTCAACTGATTGATGATGGAGAGATCTTCCAGATTTGATATTGTTTATTCAGATTATGTAATCAAACCAAAATTGTAATAGGAAATCATTTTGTAATCCATTTAATTGTAATTTCTCTTTCCCCTCTGTGTATGTAAATGAAAGCAGATTAGAGGAAGAGGGGGGGAGGGGGGGGGCGGTGGGGATTATGGAATTGATGGAAAATTATTGAATTTGAGGCAAAGCTAAGAACTTAATTCTGGTGTAATTATTTCTCTAATATATTTTAATGAAGGAATATGTCCATTGAGGTTTGCATATATTATTTGTAATTTGATTTGAATTATTTTCAAGGAAGAACTGACTCTTTGACAGGTGGGCCCACTTCCCTGGACGAGGCGATGCCTTGAACATCGAAACTAGTGTAGTTGTGTGCTTGTTTCTTTGAAATCCAATTTATGTTCCTTAAATAAAATTTCATTTTCTTCAAGTAATTTGTTGGCTATTGTATTAACCAGATTTGATATTTCCTGCAATTTCTAGATTTCATTTAATTTATTTCTCTAGATTAGCATTTGAATTATGTTGGGTGCAATAAGTTAAATTTCCAATTCAGCAAGGCATTGTTTACTTTAGTGTTGATTCAAGTTGTGTGATTAGCATAAGTCTTCTTTCCTGTCACTTGATTTCTGCTTCTTAAATTTAGTATTGATATTTAAGTCTTGCATTTTATTTCTTGTTGAATGAGCTTGATAGTGTAGAACATAATCATGTAGGACCAGTGTTAGTCATGGGTAGTTTATTGCATATATTTTGCAGACTTCCTTGAAAGAAAAATACGTTACTCGGTTGATAATTAATGTACATGTGATTGGTTTTTTCTTTATTAAGCAATTAATTGTCCCCAACAACCACCAGAGATGGTCACAAGTTTACAGATGGCATCCACCACACCATTTGGCTTCTAGAAGGCAGTGGGCCTTGCTCCATGAGGTACAAGTCAGTATTATGGTAAGAATCATTTCAATATTTAATCCATTTGATTATGGTGTATCTTAGATTGCTCTATATTTCATGATATGTGCTTGGACATTATGCATTTTTCCCTACTTCACCTTGGTGGTTGACATTGCGCCCTAGTAAGTGGTCTTCTTTGGGAATGGTTTTGCTACTGGGAAATCCCTTAATGAGCCATCGTACTATTCTCGACCATACTTACCATTTTCCATCATTTTTCCCCTTCATTTCCTTATCTCTTGGGATTTTAGGGTGTATTGACCCAAGAAGGGGTTGTCCCTCATTCTATGGGAAGAAGGTGCTAAAGGCCAAGAGGGGTTGGTGTTGGGTAAAATATAAAAGCCATATATGAACCTTCCAGATACTTCACCCAGGAATAACCCTAGAGAGAAATAAAACACTTATCTTTGAATAAAAGAGGACCCATAATATAACAAATAAATGCTCAAAAGGTATATTAAAGGACAGGAGGTCTCATCACGAGACAACCTATCACGTCCATGGATATCTAGTGGTATGACATTGTCATTATCTGGTCACCAAACAAGGGAAATGACTCTTAGTTGCATGGATGAGAGAAATGGGGTATCATCAAAATCCAACCTTCACATGTCCATTAGGAATTTTTGGGTGACATTCCCACCATTTGTTCACCACACCAACACAGTGACCTTCAACCTCTCCTTGTGCTAAAGAAAATATAAAGAAAGAAAGATAAAAGGAAAATGATGGGGTTGGAAAAAGTGCATTGTGGATGAAGGTACCACACACCCTCTACAAAGGCACCCATGAATGAAACACTAAGACCCCTAGTATGTCATGAGCCCTATTCACATTCATTCTTGACCCCATACACCTCATACACTCTACATGGCTTAGAGAGGGACCTCTTGGAGGATCTCATTGAACTAGGGAAAGATCTTGATCCAGATTTTATGAGAAGAACGAAATAACTACAGATTATTAACAGGTGATCAACACAAAATAACAGAGATACAGTAAAATTGGTTTTTTATTCAATAAGGAAATAAGATGAAACTATAAAATGCAGCAGAAACAAGCTTGTTGGAATGGTGGTGGCTTATCTCTGAGAAGAGATGTGACGGTTGTGCTCATTCGCAAGAATATGATTACAATGAGGCTCTGAAGGCCTTTTTACAATAAACAGGAATGCCAAAAACCCTAGGTATCCAAAAACCTAACCCTAGGAGATGAAGCGCCAAAAGTCATGTGGGCCCCATTTGGGTAAGTTAGTACATCAACTTCCCGGGGTCATAACTTTTGCATACAATCTCCATTTTAGGCGTATGATATCCTGTTGGAAAGGTATCTTCAAGGAGATTCATTTTTGGGGCTCAATCATGCATTTTTTTATCATTGAGAATCTCTATCCCAAAAACCCTTCATTTAGGCCCTTAAAATGGCCCTGGAAGTTAAAACTGCTAAAAATTGCAAATTGTCAAAATTGTCAGAAAACTATTTTGAACCAGTTGGAAAAGGTGGGTGGCCACCAATATCCACCTGGATCAATCCTCCCTCCTTAGGAATAAATTGTCTCCATTGCATTGATTTCCCCCATCAGATGAGGAAATTTCTGTTGAATTTGGCCCCAGGTGAGCCACTTGCCTTGGTGCAGGAGCTGACCTACTTTGACGACTTGATAAAGTTGGATCCTTTGTTGTCGAGTCCCCTTGATCTGTGTGTCAACAATATTATCGTTGGATTCCTGTTGTAT
>JZKD02S0082777.1:238046-284041 GCA_000966675.3 Picea glauca
CCATGGCCTTGGTGATGGTGTACGACCCATAACAGAGTGGTCGAAGCTTCTGATGGGGTATTTTAATGCGTTCTTTCTGCAAGTGCAACCAAACTTTGTCGCCCACATGGAACGTATGTGGCACCCAATGTTAAACATGGCACTGCTTGTACATGTCGTTGGACTTCTATAGGATATCCTGAACCTGTTGGTGGATGTGCTAGATCCACTCAATGAAATGGGTTCCTTTGTCAGCTTCAGTTGGAGCAGGAGATGAGCCGGTCGAGGTGATTGCAAAGGGAAGTGCAACATCTATGGGACCCAATGGTTGGAATCCTAACCCCACTTGAAAGGGGTTGTGGTCGGTTGAGCTATGTAGGGCTCGATTGTAGTTATGTTGGACATAAGGAAGGCTCTCATCCCATGTGAAAGGGTGTTTTGAATTATATATGCAAAGGATATGCACAATCATTCGATTTACAACCTCGGTTTGTCCATTTTTCTAAGGGTGGAAGGTCGTGGATTTGTTGAGCTTGGTGTCCAGCAGTGACTAGAGGCTCGACCAGAATGTGCTAAGAGATCAATTGTCCCGATCTGAGACAATGGTTTGTGGGATTCCAAAATGTACCCAGACTCATTTGAGGAAGAGCTTGGCAGTGGCCTCTGCTGTGATGTTCTTCTTGCAGGCAACCAGAATCGCCATCTTAGAAAAGCGATCAAAAACCACATAAACATAGTCATGTCCCCACTTGGTGAATGGGAGGCCCGACATGTAGTCCATTGAGATGGATTCCCATGGCCTGTCAGGAGTAGGAAGAGGGGTGTACAGGCCCTATTTCTTAGTGGTTGGTTTGGCAATAGCATAGGCAGTGCAGGACCCGATATACTTGTTGACCTCCTATCGAAGTTTCGGCTAGTAGAAATGTTTATGTAGCATAACCACTATCTTTTCGACACCGAAGTGTGATTCCACCCCACTATAGTGGGCTTCCCAGATCAAATTCACTCGCTTGCTTGATGGAACACAAATATGGAATAGATGACACAACAACCCATCCTGAAGATGGAAATTATTGACAACTGCGTTTGCACCCAACATTTGGTAGGTGGTGGCGAAGTCTGGGTCTGTCTCATAGAGTTGGGGCCATCCAGAGGTCTCAAGGCCACAAGAGTCTAGCACTGTTGTGAGTGTCGTGACTGGTGGTCTGTTGAGGCAATCAGCGACGTGATTGGTGTTTCCTGTTTTATCCTTGATGTTGAGGTGGAATTGTTGCAAGTATGTGGACCACTTTTGATGGCAATCATTCTGCAATTTTCCTTGTGTCTGCATGAAATGCAGTGGCTTATGATCAGTGTGAATGACTGTCTCCTTCCCAAGAATGTAATGTCTCCACTGGCATAAGGCTTTCACAATGGATTACATTTCTTTGTCATAAGTAGGGTACTTACTGATAGCATCTAATAGTGTCTCACTATGATAGGCCACGGGGTGGTTGTGTTGAGTGAGAACGACATCCACCACATAGTCTGAAGCATATATCTTGATATCAAAGGGTTGTTGCAGGTCTGATAGTGAAAGTATTGGGGTTGAGCACAATCACTACTTCAAATTGTCGAACACTTGTTGTTGGGACCGGCCCCACACAAATTTATCCTTACCACCACCCCTAGTTATTTGGCTAAGACCCCATGCAATATGGGAGAATCCCAACATGAACCTGTGGTAGAAATTGGCATGGCCCAAGAAGCTTTGAAGCTCAGTGAGTGTGGTCGTGGCTAGCCAGTCACGGATGACTTGGATCTTGGCTGGATCCACGTGTACACCAAGATGATCAATTATGTATCCTAGGTAATGGACCTTGTCCATGCCGAAGGAGCATTTTTCCAAGTTTGCATATAGCTTGTGCTGCTGCAGGGTGTGCATAACCTGTTGAATATGTTGCAAGTGTTTGGCCCAAGTCTTGTTGTAAATGAGAATGTCATCCAGATACACCACTAAAAAAATATTTGTGAATGGTCACATGATATCGTCCATCATCCTCATGAAAGTGGTTGGAGCATTTGTCAAACCAAAGGGCATGACCAACCATTCAAAAAGGCCTTCATTTGACTTGAAGGTGTTTTTCCACACATCTATTTGTTCTATCGAGACTTGGTGGTAGCCAGACTTCCGATCAATCTTACTGAAGTATTTGGCCCCTGTGAGTTGATCAAGAAGGTCATTGATTTGGGGAATCGGGTATCGATTTCTAACTGTGATTTTATTCAGAGCTCGGTAATCAATGCAGAGTCGCCAGGTTCCATATTTCTTCTGTACAAGTATGATTGGGCTCCCACAAGGTGATGAGCTGGGACGAATGTGCCCCTTGTGGATAATTTCTTGGATATGTCACTTGATCTCCTCATTCTCTAATGAAGAGCGGCGATACACTGGCCCATTGGGCAGTCAGATCGATGGGGTGCTTGACCTGGAAATGCAAAGGTACCCCGGTAGGTGAGGATAAGATATCTGAGTATTCTTCCATGACCTTATCTACTTGCTTCTATTGTGTGGAGAGGTCAGCCACAGAGACCCTATATGTGGCTATGATATTTCTCTTATTCTGAGAGTGAATCACGAAGAAGACAAACTTCCTCGTCTAAGAGATGACCTTCCTGCATTGCTTAGCATAAATCAAAGAAATCACACTAGGTGGGACTGCCTCAGGTATCCTGTACAATTTCTTGTTCAAAGTAATAATAACACTACGAGGCCTAGACTCATATACAGCATGAAGTTTCCATAAATAAGTTTGGATCAAAAGAAAATCACAAACTTCTAGAGGAGAAACATCACACAATACCTCATATTTGAAGGGCTAGATGTTGTACGATAATCAGCACTATTGGCTAATGCGGATATCGCTTCCTTGGTAGAGCCATCCAATGGTGTAGGGTTGTGGATGCGGTGTTGTCGACAGGACCAGCCACTTGATGACATATGCTGAGATGAGGTTCTTTTGGATACCGCTATCCATGATGAAGTGCAGTGGGGTGCCTTTTACCCACATATGTGAATGGAAGAGGCATTCTCCTTCTTCGAGCTTGTCTGGTTCACCATGTTGGAGCTTGGTGGTAGCAACAGTGGCACTGGGTTCCACGTCAATGATTCATATTCCCCTTTCTAGTTCTAGATCAGAGTCTAAACCCACATCTGATTCAGAGGCTTTCACTTCAGCCACCAGTGACTACTTTGAGTGGTAGTCAGCAGTGTTATGCCAAGGGCTCTTATGGAGGTTGATCCACTTCCCGGTATCTTTCTTTGTCTTTCTGGTTTCCTTCTTTGCTTGGGTCTTGGACTGGTTGTCTTAATACTTTCCATCTTTTCTTTGTCCTTTGTTCTATGGGTTGGTGCTTCCCTTTCTTGGATTTTGTTGTGAAGGGTTCCCAGGCCCAAATTGTCACATCTTTTGTTTGAGCTTCTGCTCAATTTTGACATCATATCGGTAGGTCACGCCCAAGGATGAGATGTCCAAAAATTTCATTTCTGTCTGGATGTATCTATTCAGAGCACTGCAATACTTAAGCACCAAATGTCTCTCTAAATCTTTGATACCCAGCTCGATGCGCAAGGCATGAAATATATTTGTGAAATCTGGCACTACTTGGTCTCTTTCTTGCCGCAGTGTGGTCCATTTGGTATACAAGTTGTCATAACTTCCGACAGGGTAGTGTTGTTCCTTAATAGAATCCTTGAAGGATTCCCAGGTGGTCGTGACTATAAATAATGAGGGTTCCTTTGTTTCCTTTTTCTCTTAGAAAGTTTCCCACCAATATTTGACATGGGGAACGACTTTGAGGAGCGCAAAAGTAATATTTTCTCTATTCGAAAAGTTATGGACAAACAAATACCCTTCTAGTAGATTCAACCACTTGTCTACAGCATATGCGTCGATATGACCTTCAAATATTGGAATATCGAAGTTTATTTGTACCTTGAACAGGGTGGTGCCTCCACTCGAAGAAGATGTGTCACCTATTGGTAGTCACCGAAGGATTTGCACGAAACTATCCATCATCTCGTTCCTTTGTTGCATGAGGGCTTCCTCAATCAATAGTTTGAAAGGATCTCATGTCCCATCATCTTTCTTTTCTATTTCCATGAGAGGTTGCTTGGGCATGTGAGAGATTTTGTCCTCAAGAGAAACAAGCTCAAAACCCAACTCTTTGTACTCCGACCTCCTTGGGGACATGCATTAAGATGACAAGGAGAAGACTGCTTTGATACCACTGATCTAGATTTTATGAGAAGAATGAAATGACTACAGATTATTAATAGGTGTTTAACAAAAAATAACAGAGATACAGTAAAACTGGTTTTCTATTCAATAAGGAAATAAGCTAAAATTGTAAAATGCAGTGGAAACAAGCTTGTTGGAATGGTGGTGCCTTATCTCTGAGAAGAGATGTGACGGTTGCGATCATTCACAAGAAGATGATTACAATGAGGCTCTGAAGGCATTTTTACAATAAACAGGAATGCCAAAACCCTAGACATCCAAAAACCTAACCCTAGGATATGAAGCACCAAAAGTCATGTGGGCCTCGTCTGGGTAAGTTAGTACATCAACTTCCCAGGGTCATAACTTTTGTATACGATATTTTATTTAGGCATATGATAGCCCATTGGAAAGGTTTTGTCGAGGAGATTTATTTTGGGGGATAAATAATGCCTTCATTTAGGCCCTCAAAATGGCCCTGGAAGTTAAAACTGTTAAAAATAGTAAATTGCCAAAATTATCAGAAAACTATTTTGAGCCAGTTGGAAAAGGCGGGTGGCCACCGATATCCACCTGGATCAGATCTACCCAATAGAACATCTCTTCAACCCTCCCATACTTAAGCTTGACAAGTCTCATAGTGTCTTTGAGTTGTTAATTGTTTGATATGGTAATATTTGATGCAAATGCTTAGATGGCTTCTTTATTGATTGGATCCACTTATCATGATGTTATGACTTGAGATCCTTGGAGGGCATGTCCATTTGTCTTTGTAGGACCTAGATGGTGGATAGTTTTGGGAGAACAAAACTAGTTTGGGCTTCCATAGGGATACAAGCCCACAAGTTGGATGTTAGGGGGTCGCATGCCAGATGAGAGAGCGTTGACTTAGACGGCCTTGATGATGACTTGGATGACCTAGCCCATCCATTACTTGCCAAACAATTTTCCCAAGAGGGGTAAAATGTGCCACTTTTGAGCATGACATCATGATATTGGGGGCCAGGGCTTGGTGGTGAGGTGCCACTCATTTACACTTGGACGTTTTGAAGAGAAGAGGGTTTTCACCATGATGAGATCACTTAAATGCTTGAAACATGGCCTTGGTAATCCCTTCCATGCTTCTCCAACACCAACGAACTCCTCAAAGTGGAAAAACGTCCCCTAAAGGGGTGACATCATCCTAGATTAGGGTTTAATTTGTGCAAAAGATGAAATTTTAAGTTAATTGTTTAATATTATTGTGTTAAGGGGGAAAGATTAGGGTTGTTTACCCCTAATATTGTGTTTTACGCCTTGTTTTGTGGACAAGCCATGTTTTCTAATTTTTGTATAAATAGAGATCATAAGATCTCATTTTGAATCATAACTTTCCTCTCACAAGATGGCTTAGTATTAAATTTTGAAACCCTTATCTCTTTTATCTCTTGTGCACTTGTGTATGGCTGATTTTATGAATGGTTTATGGAGGAAGGCATAGCGCTATCCTTGGATGATGCATTTCTAGCTCTTGTGGTGATTTGTCTTGGTATTTCTCTTGATCTTGGTATGGTTTTCTACTATTATTCTATCATTATTTCAAGTTCAAGTGTTTTGTGCTAGGATCTAGGTAGTAATTATAAGGGCATACACCCCCACCATAGCTTTCATCATTGTTATTTGCTTCATCTCATTGATCAAGGGTTTGCTAACATAAGTATAAGGGCATACACCCTCTTAGCTTAAACCCTATATTAGAGAAACTTTCCTTGGGAAGTAAAAGGGATTACACCCCCAAAGAGGTAGCTTCTCTAAGATCCTTGGGACTCCATTAACCCAATATTAAAGGCACTAGTCATTCATTTGTTGCATTGGAGATATAAAATTATTGCATTGGAAAACATGAATTTTGGTCTTTTTACTTCTTGCAAAAGTGGATTGTGTTCCTTGTGCCTTGGGCACCTCATAGCCACTAGGGCGTCCTCATCTAAGGGATACTTATTGATTATATTACAAATTTTCATCTTCATCCATTAGGGATGCAGAAACCCTAAGATACTTTCTCAAATAACTCTTTATTCAACCACTGGTTTTGGCTCAAATTTTGCACACTTATTCTACTTATCCTAGCACACTTTTGGGAAAATTTTGAGGGAGCTAGTGGCTGATTTTCTCACTGTAACAAAATTAATGTTACATACATAAGGCTGATATAATTTTATGTAGATAAGTGTTACAACATCCTTACCTTTTGTGCTAAGAGTATTGGTTTTTCATCTTGAGTTTAGCTAGTCAATTGCTAGTCTTTCTCTTGCATTTTTATACTTGATATTATAATTTATTGAGCATATTATAGTATATTTTTCTTGTTGATTTATACTTTCATCTATTTCTGCAAATTAGGGACAGAAATATTAACTTGTTTATCCAACTAACATATATTGTTGCAAGGTGTGTTTTCTTATGTCTCGGGCAGGTACAATCATTCGAAAAAACACTACACTTGTGGGGCATCCTTTTCTTGAATTACAAGGCATATCTCCCTACCCTTCATTCCATTTATACTTGACCTATAGGGGCTTCATTTCCACTTCCTTCCATCTCCATATCAATCCCCCTAGGTTCACCGGGGATCGCCCCCCTAAAGGGACCTAGTCACCCTTGAAGTGTGGTACATACATCGAGGTGACAATGGGTGTAGGATTCCCATAGTTGTAGCACTTGTTTCTTGGTTGGGTAGGGATTTTCCCAACCTACAACTTGTGCCATAACAGGGCCCACACATATCTTTATATTTCAACATCAACCTCCTCATTCTCCCTTTCCTTTCATTCAATCACCATCCTATAAAGGAAACATCAATTTTTGAGTCATTTTTTGTCAAAACAATTGTGCGCAGAGTTATACACGGGATACCATTATAATAGTCACGTATAGGGATTCTTATATGGAAGAAGGATTTTATTTTCCTATGTACATGAGGTCATGTATGCAACCTAGTGAACTATAGCCCGCATACACCCTATTTTTCAATTTACATCCTCTAATTCTCAAAAATCAAGCACTAAATCTAAAAATTAAACCATGGAAAGGGAAGAGGATAAGATGAGGAATTACTTGGTCCATACAGTTTCCAATTCCGTCAATCATAGCTCCCAGAATTTTCAATGGAAGATCAGAGGTAAAATGGCCTAAAAAGCACTATGTGGGTGAAAAACTCAAATGATATGGTAAATTTCTTTTTTTTTACTATTTGTAGAAAATTTTCATCCACTTTATATAGTTTTTTACCCTATCTTTCATATTTTTTTAAACCATATGAAATAATTGAGAAGTATAAGACCTGGTTTGAAGTGGTTTTGTCCATGGTTTCATGGATTTCCAGCATTATTTATCCCATTCGTCCCTCTGGTAGGTATATGCTATCACTGGCATATAGGGTAGGTTTCCACCCCACTTTGCATTTTGCATCGTCTTATGACAATGATTCATATGCCCTAGGTATGAACCCATTTCTTAGTGACACTAGGGAACCTTATGTTTTCTAATAGAAGTGTTGTTGTTAAATGGTAGAGACTTACCAAACATGGGTACCCTAGTTACAACACTTTTGTCATTTGGTGCCCATGCAAAAGTTACTCCATAGGTATGGGAGTCCCTTATAGTCCTGATATGCAATTGCGTGTGAACCTCATTAATCTTACTCAATTTCGTTCTGACCACTAATTATGGGACTCCCCCCAAGTCTTGGTTAAGCTCTTTTTCAACTCCTGAAAAAATGAAAAGATTGCCGAGTGAACTTTTCTCTTTCACACTTGTTAAATGGATTTGAAAGGACCACTATCTTGGTATAAGTTTAACCCTTTTCTGGACCAAATAGACTACTTATGAAAAATGAATAATCTAGTCACCATTGGCTAGAAGAGTTCTCTTGGGTATTATTTTATACTTTTCCAGGCCTAGGGGACTAAATCTATGAAAAAGGACAATTTTGAGTTAAGTTGTAATTGCATCACATTATCATGCCTGCATTGTTGAGCCTAATGTCGACCCTCGCTTTCTTGTTATAATCCTTTTTCCCTAGAAATTCTCAGCATTATCCAAGCAGTGCCTTACATATATCCTTTGCAGCTTGACACCCTTTACCTGTAGAGGACATATCCATGTTGGCCCTTGGTTATGGAAGAAAGTGGATATTAAGGAGGAAAGGTGAAGTACGAACGACGCGGAAGACACATTGATTGATTGAGATTGGGTTGAAGTGGCCAAAGAAGCAAAATAGAAGGAGAAAAGTAAGGGAAAATGAGTCATTGAACAAGAAGATCAAAGAAGCTAGATCAGCAAGGAAAATGGATCGTAGACAACTCAGCAAGTGGAAAAATCCATCGACGATTACTTTGGAGCACCTCGCGAGAAAGAAGGAAATACAGGCTGGAAAAGCCCTGAAAATGCAGGTCAAGTTGACCTAGGGTTTTAGACCTAGGGTTTTAGTATCTAGGGTTTTGACACATAGACGTTTGTCATTGTAATGTATAAATAAAGGTCTAGAGGACCTGGGATGGGTTGGTTGTCCGTTGTTTTTCGTTTGAGGAGAGTTCATTAATGTTGGTTGTTGTTAGTTTTGATTGTTGTGTTGAGGGAAATAGTGGGTATTTATTGTAAGATCTTCAGCTGGGTGCGAAGATCAACCCTGCAGTTGGGTGTGTAGGGAGGGGAGAGAAGAAGAGAAAGAGAGATAAATATACAAGCTAAGAGCGTAGATAGAACTGTATGTTTTCATATAATATCAAGAAAAGCAGTTATGTGGATGTATCCCTAGAGAGATAGTAAACCACGTATATATTGTTGTTCTGTGTGATTGATGTTGTGTTATTTTTCTTTCTGTTATTTTTTTATTACATCATTGTGTTAGATCTGAGATATAGTTTGCGTAGTAGGCTTAAAGAAGATAAAGAATAACTATATCTCTGTGTGATGTTCCTTTGAATCCACTTGCATTTCCTCTGGTTGTAGACACATGTGTCCTACAACCCCCTATTGCTACTTCGGGTGAGATTGCATCTTCTCCACAGGTGTTGTTGAAAGGGCCAGTAGTTAGGGCTTGTTGGTACGTTGTTAGAGTTGAACCCTGGGTTTGCCCCTGTGCCAAAAAATGGTTCCATTATCGAGACCGAGATATTCTTGAGGGAATTTCAAGGCGGTTTCCATTGAAGACAGACATTCAGAAGTGGATAGAAGAACAAGAAAAGGACTTCGTTGAGGCTCAGAATAAAAACCCTAATATAAGTGCAGAGGATTGGTTGGCAAGGTATATCTTTATCGATAAACATGAGATTTTCTTTGGAGGAATTCATAAGGAGTTATGCGAGTGGTCAGTCAGATTAGAATATACCTAGTTTGAGATCATATTTAGACCACCTATGGTTTGGACATTGACGTTGATCAAGAAGGTCAAGAGAGTTGATAATGTAATCTCAAGAATAGTAGATCACTGGTTTGATAGCACCATTGGAGGGTACATTAGTGAGTTTGCTATTGACAGAGTAGAGTCATATAGCCAGGTAGAGAGATAATTATTTAAGGGATTGAAAGGAAACTTTTTACACTTTTTGAAGTTGAAGATCAAGATGTTATTGCATTAGAAGAACATATTGAAGATACAGTAAGTGGGTCATATTGAAAATCTAATGTTCAAGAACTCGGACAGTGACAGCGACACAGAGGTTGGACATACGCGCAGTGGGAGAACCTTTAGAGAGGTCCCTCTGGTAAACTTGTTTGAGTAGAATCACAAACCACTAGCACGGGACAAAGGGTTCTATAGTGGAGAAAGAGAAGAGTTATTGAACGAGGAACATTTAGGGTCCACTAGGGCAGAGGAAGAGAAGACTGAAGAACCTCACCGAGAAGAATCAGAAACTTTAGGAACTGTGTTGACTGTCAAAGTAAGTACTATTACTCCTCCTGTTGTTTTAGTAGCATTAAGTAACCAAAGTAGTCAAAGTTATCAGAGCACTTAGAGCACTGTTACCAGCAGTTCAGTTCATACTTAGTCAAGAAAACTAGGGATATCTATGGTAGATGAAATGAGGTTACCTATATTTAGAGGAGATGGATCTGAAGATCTTGATCAGCACTGGTTCTTATGCGAGGCTGTATGGAGTATTAAGCAAGTCAATGACGAAGCAGTTACGAGATCTCATTTTAGTACTACCTTAAGATACTACGCACTGATTTGGTATATGAATTTCTCTACAGCGACTGCACAGCCTAAACCGTTGAATACCATCAAAACTGTGTTGAGTGTAGAAGTCAAGAAACCCAAGTCGGAGTTACAGTTCATTACCGAACTGAAAGAAATCAAATAGAGAATAGTTGAAACTGTTTGGTAGTTTGATTAGAGGTTTAAGACCTTGACAGGTCATTTGAGTTTTCAGATCTCAGATGAGCAAAACAAGGAATGGTTCATTGTTTCCCTCTTACCACACATCAGAGTTCCTCTGATGCAACAGAAGATTGTTTTGCAGGCTGAGGCATTGGAGATCGCCATGAAGCTAGAATCATCCCCTGTGGGAGAATCCAGCTCAAGTATGAGTCAAATGTTGAGTCAAATAACTATCTTATCTCTGCAGGTTGAAGATATGAAGAAAGATAAGGGAAAAGATAAAAGAGAAGACATTTGGTGTATCAAATGCAAATCCAAAGGCCATGATAAGGAGCATTGTCCCCTGTTTCATGAGTACTTGGCTTTTGGAGCTTCGATCCCTTTGAAGTAGGTTACTCTACCCTGGTGAGAGGTATGTGGAAATAGACATCACCCTTGTGAATGTTATTACATGCAAAAATATGTCCAGACACCTACCAACCTTTACTACACATTCTGTAAATTTGTGGGGCACGATGAGAAGGACTGTAGGGATTATGACCTCTTGCATGAAAGATCAAGGGATACATATAGGATTCAAGGAAAAGTGCAGCAGGAGGGAAACACTACGCAGTTTAACTCTCCAGGAAGAGGAAACTTCAACCCTCACGGTGGATTCAGAGGAAGAGGGTGAGAAGGAGGCATGGGTCAAGGTCAAGGTCGGATCATTTGTTATAACTACACACAGCCAGGACACTTGGAAAGGGACTGTCAGAACCCTTGTACCACTTGCAGCTACTGCAACTCATTTTAACATGTTATTGAAGATTGTCATGTGCTCTTAGTCAAACTTCAGGAGAGACGAGGAGGAAACCAACAAGTACAACTAATATCAGTAGAACCTCATGGAGAGGACCCCAGAGTCATTGTTATCACTAGAGGAGGCACTGTTATAGGAGAAGACAGAGTAACCCCAGGGAAAACCACAGAAGAATCAAGGGTCAAAAGAGCTGCAGAGAAGACACAAGTGTTTGATCCAAGGAAAGAAAATAAGACATTTGAATAAGCAAGAAGAGAATTTGGAAGACATCAGGCTTCTTCATCAAAGACACAACCAGAAGTGAGAGAATGTGGAATGCCTTTGGCATGTGATCAATCTGCTTCACCTGGAGAAGGACAAGAGGTAAGCAAGCTTATGGAATTCTTATGTACTTGCATTAATTTGATTAAGAATGAAAGAGTTGTACAAGAACTACAAAATTTGACCAGACAGTATGAGAGAGGAAGAGTAGATCCTTTGTTGAATAGAGCAGTACATCAAGTATCCAAAAAGAGAAGGACAAATAAGGAATTACACCTTAATGCTCAAATTGGAGACTATGACAAATATTATGTGGTCCTTGACTTAGGGTCAGAGTTCAATGTTATGACGAAGAAAAACCTGGGCACTGATGGGAAAACCTAAGATAATTTATTCCCATATCAGTCTTAGGATGGCTAATCAGCAGGCAGTAATCCCCTTTGGAAGACTAGAGCATGTCCCTGTGGACATTGGCGGGGTGAGGACATTTGCAGATTTTGAAGTCATTGAGATAGTTGATGATAGTTGTCCTTATCCTATGTTGTTAGGCATTGATTAGGATTTCAACAATTACATTGTTGTTGGCTTAAAGAAAAGAAGAATGACATTTGAAGGTGATGGCCTTAGGGTCATTTCACCTCTTGATCTTGATGAAGGTCGCGGATACACAGAACCCGTCAGAGAAAAAGACCACGCATACAAGCTAGAGAATATATATAAATTGATAGCAAGGCAACAAGATTACATTAATCCTCCAGCAGATGAGAATTTAAGCTGGCGAAGTGGCAGCGCATGCTCATCAGATTCGGAAGAAGCAATAGAGAATTGGTAGAAGAAAATGCATGAATTTTATGCGCACAGGTGTGCTAGATTGACTCGGGAAGTTCGTTGGAATGGCACAGAAGTAATAAATTTACCCACATTTGATGGTTTAAATCATTTAGAAACATTCTAGTTAGAATGTGAAGAAATTGTACCAGTACAACAGCGAATGTTGTCACTGGATGAAGCCTTGAAAGAAACACCAAAAATATGGTGGGTAACACATAAGAATAACATCGTGAACTGGGTGCAATGTCGCACTTTGATGACAGTGCACTTTTCAGAACAAGTAGAAGGGTGCGAAGTTCGATACACAGGTCAAAGTTGTCTGAAGGACCATGTGTGAAGTTGTGAGGAGGCCTAGAGCAGCATTCCTTGGGAACAGTGAGTGCATAAGTTCATCAACACTTTGGACACAACGCCTATTAATTAGTACCTTCAAGCATAACTGTGCCCCACCACTGCAGATTGGTACGGTATGACTTAGAACTTTGTAGCTACATTTTTATTTGAAATTCAGCACCCCTCAGTAGATCAAGCTCTACAAGTTGTAAGACACAAAGTCTTTGAGGAGGCACCTAACCTCCCTATTGAGAAATAAAAGGATGAATGGATTGTACCTCTTCAAAAACCGCAAGGCTATTACAATATCAATGTTGATGAAGACGATGATCTTAGGAATATGAAAATCACAGAAACAGAAGCACAAAGAGATATAGAAGGACCAAGTGTTGAACTACCTTTTATTGGATAGCCAATCAAAATCAAGAAAGTTAATATTGGGACAGACCAAGCACCTGATCTCGCAAATGTTGGAGATTATTGGGATGATGCCACTATTGATAAGATCACAGAATTATTGCATGAATATCAGGACTTGTTTCCGACCAAGTTCACCGACATGAAAGGAATTAAAGGGCCCATGGGATAAATGAAGATCCCCTTGAAATCAGATGCAAGACCAGTCAAGCAGAGACCTTACAAACTAAATCCCAAATATAAACAGAAAGTCAAGATTGAATTAGATAGAATGTTGGAAGCAGGAATCATAGAAACTATTGAAGAATCAAAATGGATTAGCCCGATGATGGTCCAAGATAAGAAGTCGGGAGAGACAAGGATCTATGTAGATCTCAGTAATTTGAACGATGCATGCCTACATGATTTATTCCCTACACCTTTTACATATTAGGTTCTAGATAATGTGGGAGGTTATGAATTTTACTCCTTCACGGATGGATTTTCAGGTTATCACCAGATCAGGATTGCCAAGGAAGATCACCATAAGACCAGATTTGAAACAGAATGGGGTTACTTCCAATACACAGTGATGCCTTTTGGATTGAATAATGCACCCGCCATATTTTCTAGGGTGGTGGTCGAAGCATTCAAGGAATTTTTACATAAATGTTTGGAAGCATATTTTGATGATTGGACTGTTTTTAGCTTATTGCAAAATCATATTGAATGTTTAAGACTAATGTTGAATAAGTGCAGCCAATGTCAGATTTCCCTGAACCTGAAGAAGTGTATCTTTTTTTCACCCTTTGGAGTGCTCCTAGGCCATATTGTGTGTAAGCAGGGATTGTTGGTAGATCCTTTCAAGATCGCCATCATTGTGGATCTACCTCCTCCTACTTTGGTTAGACAGTTGTGCATTGCGTTGGGACATACTGATACTACAGAAATTTCATCAAGGGATATGCATAGATAACAACACTTATGGAGAAGTTATTAAAGAAATATTGTCAGTTCCAATGGTCAGAGGAATGTCAGCAGAGCTTCGACACACTAAAACAGAAAATGGTCACTGCACCTATTTTGGTTTTCCCAAATTGGAGTAAGGAATTTCATGCGCATGTCGATTCATCATCTATTTCATTAGAAGAAATGTTAGCACAACCAAGAGCATGAGATATTGACCATCCGCTAGCCTTTGCTAGCATAAATATATCTACAGCTGAGATAAATTACACTACAACTGAGAGAGAAGGTTTATCCATGGTGTATGCGTTGCAGAAGTTTCGACACTACTTGTTGGGAGGACATTTTAAGATGTTCACCGATCACTCCGCGCTGAAGTACCTATTCAACAAGCCAATGTTGGGGGGAAGAATATGAAGATGGTTATTGTTATTCCAGGAATATGATTTTGAGATTGTGGTCAAGCCAGGGAGAATGAACAAGGGACATAACCACTTGTCTAGGTTAGAACATGGAGACGAACCAACCAATTTGGAGGATACACTACCAAATGCACAGTTGTTGGCCATCAAAAAGTTTGATGATCACTTGTATGAGATATTCCAGTTTCTATCAAGAGGAATGGCACCTCGCGAATATACATTCATTCAGAAGAAATAGTTGGTAGTTTGAGCTGCAGATTTTTCACTTATAGCTGGACATATTTATAAGATGGGACCTAATGAGATCCTAAGGATATGTGTTATGGAGGCATAAATACCACTGATTCTGGAAGAAGCACATGAAGGCATCACAGGAGGAAACTATGCAGGGAAAGAAACAGTGCAGAAGGTTCTTAGAGCTGGCCTCTGGTGGCCCACTTTACACAAAGATGCTAAGGAATACTACAAAGCCTACGATGTATGCCAAAGAGTTGGGAAACCTTCCAGAAGAGATGAGATTCCTTTAACACCTCATCTAACTTTACAGACATTTGAGAAATGGGCTATTGATTTCATGGAACCTATCAACCCACCAGGAAAGTGCACAGGAGATCGATACATCATCACTACGATAGATTATTTGACCAGATGTGCAGAAGCAAGAGCATTCAAGGAATGTAGTGCAACTACAGCTACACAATTCATATTTGATGATATCATAAATAGATTTGGATGCCTAAATATCCTTATGAGTGATCAAGGTACGCATTTTATCAATAAGACTATTGAAGCCTTGACTCAAGAATTTGAAGTTCATCATCAGAAGATCACACCTTACCACCCACAAGAAAATCGAACAGTCGAATATTTCAATAAGATCTTGGAGACAAAGCTAACAAATATTTGCAGTGTGAATAGGGATGATTGGGATTTGAGAGTACAAGCAGTGTTATGGGCATATAGAACTACTTGCAAGAAGTTGACAATGCAGACTCCCTTTAAGCTAGTCTATGGCCTAGACGCAGTGGTATCTATGAAATATCTATTTCCTAGCTTGATAATTGTAGCATTTACAGTTATGGATGACATGGGCATTGTGCAAGACAGACTTGCACAGTTGGTTGAATTGGAAGAAGATAGGTTCATTGCAGGTTTTCACTAGAAGGTACATAAGGAACGAGAAAAGGCCTATCATGACAAACATATGAAGAAGAAATCCTTTAAGCAAGGAGATCCGGTATTGGTATATGACAGCAAGTTCATGAAGCATCTAGGGAAGTTTAGGACACATTGGCTTGGGCCATATGAGGTTTCCTATGTTACAGAAGGAGAAGCTGCATAGTTGAATACTTTGGATGGAGAATGGAAGGAAGGTTTAGTAAATGGGAGCCAGTTGAAATTGTATTATGACAACTAGTTTCCTCACAACTCTTAGTAAAAGCATAAGAAGAAGGGTCTAGGTACCAGGTGCAGTTGAAACTAGGTACTAGACACAGAAAAGACAATTTGCACAAGGAAGGGAGGAACAGAACAAAGAGCATAGGCTGCTCCGCGTAGTCTGGAGTGGAAGAGAAACAAAAGGTTCATACTTGCAGTGCCTCTGGATGAGTCACATGTGAGTGTTGGGGGGTTGTTGGCCCTTGGTTATGGAAGAAAGCGAATATTAAGGAGGAAAGGTGAAGTACGAACTACACGGAAGACACATTGATTGAGATTGGGTCGAAGTGGCAAAAGAAGTAGAAAAGAAGGAGCGAAGTAAGGGAAAATGAGTCGTTGAACGAGAAGATCAAGGAATATAGATCAGAAAGGAAGATGGATCATGGAAAAATTAGCAAGCAGAAAAATCCACCAATGGTTTCTTTTGAACACCTCATGGGAAAGAAGGAAAAATAGGCTGGAGAAGCCCTGAAAACGCGGGTCAAGTTGACCTAGGGTTTTAGACCTAGGGTTTTGGTATCTAGGGTTTTGACACTTAGACGTTTGTCATTGTAATGTATAAATAAAGGTCTAGAGGACTTGGGATGGGTTGGTTGTTTGTTTTTGTTCGTTCAAGGAGAGTTCATGAGTGTTGGTTGTTGTTAGTTTTGATTGTTGTGTTGAAGGAAATAGTGAGTCTGTATTGTAATATCTTCAGCTGGTTGCGAAGATCAACCCTGCAATTGGGTGCACAGGGAGGGGAGAGAAGAAGAGAAAGAGAGAGAGATTTGCAAGCTAAGAGCGCAAATAGAACTGTATGTTTTCATATAATATCAAGAAAATTAGTTATGTGGATGTATCCCTAAGGAGAGGGTGAACCATGTATATCTTTTTGTTCTGTGTAATTGATGTTGTGTTCTTTTTCTTTATGTTATTATGTTATTGCATCATTGTGTTAGATATGAGATATAGTTCATGTAGTAGGCTTAAAGGAGATAAAGAATAACTAGATATTTGTATGTTGTTCCTTTGAATCTGCTTGCATTTCCTCTAGTTGTAGACACATGTGTCCTGCAACCCCCTATTACTACTTCGAGGGAGACTGCATTTGTTCCGTAGGTGTTGCCGAAAGGGCTAGTAGTTGGGGATTATTGGTGCGACGTTAGAGTTGAACCCTGGTTCTACCCCTGTGCCAACAATCCCCTTGAGTTTCCATGTCCCACTTGTGTTCCTTTTCATTGAGCTTAGGTATGTTCCACCGGTTGGAACTAGTTGCTTACTCACGACACTGATTTCCTCTCATGTATCATAGCAATTATTTTACTATGAAAAAATGAAAAAAAAAAAAATGGGTAGGAAACAAAATATTATCTCTTATTGGTAGCAGACTTGTCGCATTTGAACAAAGCACAAATTCTTGAGTTCATTCTTCCAAGGTTTGGGTTTAGTATGGCCTTAGGAAGGTGATCTTGTTACTTAGATTTTACTCCTCTGACTAGTTATTCTTCTAGTCCCTATGGAGATTTTGTTGATGCCTCATGCATCACAAACTTTTGTCAATAATCAGTGTTAAGTCTAGGTTGCCTAGGTCATCCATCCATCTCATTCTCTTGTTCAAAGGAATTATAAGCCTGTGTCGACCATTCCTTGAAACTCTTGACTTTGCATGCTGGCCATCCCCTTACCAGTGAACCTCAGAATCACATCAAGTTATTGTCCTACCTTGCACCCTTGGCTTACTTTCATCATTGCTAGGTAACCTTGAACCCAACATATGGCATCTCTCCATTGGTCGCTGACTGGGGGGTTTCCCTTGTGTTTGATAGCAAGAAATCTATTCACACATTGGGATTCGTGCAATGTCTTGGATTCCATTATACCCTATTGGTGGTTTCCTCTCCTTTGTCGACAATTTTTAGTATTGGTTACTACTCATAAGGTCTCTTTCATGTACTACTTGCACCTGGGGCATGCAAGAGACACACATGGTCATTGGTTTCTGAACATCCTATTTGTTTGAGATCCCCCTAATAATAAATATATTTATTTGTACCTCACGCTGGATGATGAGATATTCTTGAATTCTCTCCTTTCAGCGGGTCTCATTCCATCAACTTCAGCTCATCTATTCTAGAATCGATATCTAGAGTTATATGAGTACCTAGAGGCTTATAGTCATCAGTGGTAGGTTCTCCCTCCATCGACAATTATGAATACCTTAATTTCTCCTAATTGATGGATTCTTCAAGTGTTCGATGCCAACACCTCTATTCACACTTGTAGAATGTACTTGATTCCTTAACACCTACTTTCATTATTGGTGGGTTGTCTCGCATTTGTCAATGGTATACTTTAATTATCAGTAATCAAATGAAGTCTCATTGTGTTCAACTTCAACTCATTTATTCACATGATATACACTTGCACCTTCGGTGGATAGTGTATAAGACCTCTAGTTCACAGTAGCAACCCTTCTCCTATATTTCATTGGACCAACACCTATATGACTTCAATGATCATGGAAGATCATATTGTACTCCATTTTATACATATGTCTTCCATTTATTTTGATACTAGACTCCATTGTGTCTTGTTTGTGACTATGACAGACTATGGCATATGTCCACTTTGTATTTCCTATTCATGGCCATGAATAGCAATTTGTTATATATCCACATGGATCTGCACTGTAATCTAGATTGGCAGGCATGTGTACTGAGTCAATATGAATTGTAATATTCTAACGAGTGACTATTTCTTCCAGTTGGGTCCTCACTACTCCACTTCTGGGAATTATAATGTATTCTTGCCATCGATATTGCTCCTCTGACCTCACACATTAGGGGGAATTTGTTATAGAAATTGTTTCCACATTCCATGCATCTTGCTTTAATGGCCTTCCCTTTTCCCTTTGCAGACTCAAGTTCCCATTTTTGTTCATTCCTTAGTAAAAAATTCAAATTTGTGTACATATATGTGGGCCCCAATTAGACATCTCGTGTATATGCAAGTTGCTCCATTACAACCTGTGTGCATTGGGATTTCTGCTAAAAATTTGAAAAATATGTCAATTTTATGTGCCATGTCACGAGATCCACGATCCTTGACATTCCATATACTAGAAACGCTCTGACTTGACCCTTCAATTCCATTTGAAGGCTATAAATTGATCCATATACAATCCTTAAAGACATTCATCAGAGAGAGAAAAGACACTCTGGAGAAATTTCGCTTCATATTGAGTCTGCATCCCTTTGTCCTTGAAAGTATAAACTTCCTTTGTCCAGCTCCCAAGATCTTCCTATATTGAGAAGGAGAAACTCAATTGCTCCTACTACTTTTGAGCTTTCCTTGGTGGAGGATTGAAGTGGTGAAGCCCTAGCTGGAGGGACTTAGTTTCTTGGTTCGATATGTGGCATTGCATAAGTTTGTCATCTATGTACTTTTGTTGATTACATTAATAGAAACACTCTTTTCTCTTCCAATTATATGTTGCAAATATTTGAATGAATTTGCA
Organism: Picea glauca; assembly: GCA_000966675.3. Taxonomy (NCBI): domain Eukaryota; kingdom Viridiplantae; phylum Streptophyta; class Pinopsida; order Pinales; family Pinaceae; genus Picea; species Picea glauca. The sequence goes on from JZKD02S0082777.1 coordinate 257,590, forward strand.
TGGGAATATTTGTTATACATGTTAATGGATTATGCTAGTTTATATGGTAACGTTTTATATAATTTCCATATGCTTGTGTATCTTGGATGTTGAGGACAAGTTGTAGGTATCAAGATTTGGATTGTGAGATCAACTTTGGTCTTATTCAGATGTCCGGACGAGGTAGGCTTCTATCCTTCTCTTGTTATCATTTATATTTATCTAGCATACTTAAGACTAGAGGTTATTTTTGGGTGTCATTCCATCTGTTGTGATTTACCCCTAGACATAGAGAGATTTTCCTTGTAACACTTCTACATTACAATACTCAAGAGGTTATTCTTGTGATTGTGTCTCACCATATGTATTGCAGGGGTGCTATACTAGGGGATTCTTCATGGGGTGATTCAAGAGAGACATTAGGGAGTTTCCCTTATGGATTTCCAGCAACTGAAGTTGGTTGGTATAGGTTTCCTTTATACAGTTTTCCCCTCATCCTTTTAATCTTATTCCTCAAGATCCTATTAATACTTCTTAGTTTATAATTTTTCCTAATGATAGTAGCATACAAAGGTCATGAGTAGATGTTATCTAAGTAATAGGTTTCTTCCACATTTTCCTTCTCGCGACCCTTCTCTTAGTAGGCTTGATGATGTTTGCTATAGCTAAAAAAAATTCAATCCTTGTGACCCAGAAACCTATGTTCCTTTGGGGTGTTCATTTCCCATTTCAATATGCGTGGTTTCATCCCCTTGTGTTGCAGCTAACGTGATTCTCTAAGTTTCATCATTAGCTAGTTCTTGTCTTGCAGCAAGGGAGATTTCTTGGATTTCACCCCTTGCTAGTTCTTGTGTTGCAACAAGGGAGATTTCTAGAGTTTCTCTCCTTGATGGTTCTCATTTTGTAGTAAGGGTGACTTACAAAGTTTCAGCACTTGCTAGTTCTTGTGTTGCAGCAAGGATGATTTCTTGACATTTTCACCCCTTGCTACTTCTTGTGTTGCAACAAAGGAGATTTATTGAATTTCACCCCTTGTCGGTTCTTGTGTTGCAACAAGGGTGATTTATTGAATCTATCCTTATAATAGTTCTTGTGTTGTAGCAGAAGCAATTTGTTGGTCTTCATTGGTCACATTTTCTCTTGTTGAAGAGTATGTTCTCTTCTTTCTATGGAACTCCATGTCTTGTAACCCTCAATACTTCCTTTTCCTCGTGCACTACCATGTTTCCTTTAGAGGATAACCCCTAATGACTATTATGTTGGTGTCACACATAAATAAGGGTTTAGTCTCTTGTTTTGGTTCAGTTTCCCTTATGAGTATTGTAATCCTTTCCTCTTCCCTTTGTACAAGCATTGGGCAGGAAATTTTCATGATAAAATCTTCCCACATGCATCCCTCTCATTCTAGTGTGTGTATGACCACAATTTTAATCAACCCATGGTGGGAGATGCATGCCATAGGATTTTTGGCTTCCTTAATGCTATATGACATCTGTTGTGGTGTCTTCCAGAGAAAGAAGGGCATGTTGATTATTTTTTGGTGTCAAAGATGATTCAGGATCTTGATATGGTACCAAAATATGATAATACTATGTTGACCTTTATAGGTGATAAATTGTTTTATAAAGTAGGTGAAATTTTCCCATGGTCAGGGCAGATAATTTCCAACAAATCCTCTCCCCTACTTTATTAGTGCCTCTTCTCCCTATAAGAAGTCCTCCTTGACATCGGGGAGCGAATGCTTCCATGAATACCAGTGTTCCCCTATATGAAGTAGTCCTATGATTGTATGTTAAGATCTGATCCTAACCCCTCTCCATGGTTCATTAGTTAGTAGGATATGTTTTCTATTTAATAAAGGTCGTAATTAGTTAATAAGGCCTAATAAATAAAGAAGAATAAGTCAATGTAAGAAGACACGATAGAAGCTTCCACTTCTAGAAAGATATTCCTCTAGAAATTTCCTTAGAAGGTAGAATTAGTAGAAATAAGAGTAGGAGGCATTGGATATTTTGTCTTGGAGATTATTTTAATAGAAATCTACTATGTTGGAGGTTTCCCCCTCGAAGAGGCAAGTGAACATTGCTATCATAATAAATTTTCTCTTCCTGGTGATTATTCTGGTGTTATTTTGGTATTCTTCTAATATTCTTCAGGATATATCATTATTATTTTGTCATTGTCTGCTAGATATTTTATGTTCTGCATAAAATATTGTATCAGGAATATTGCAAGTGGTATCAGAGCTCTTTCCAGGGAAATATTTGTGGGATAAATTTTTCAAGGTAGAGATGTATTCTGGTGTCTTTAAGTTGCATATATATTTCGTTATGTGTATAAACCCATGGTCGGGGAGTCATACACACAGGAAATAAAAGTGGTTCTTAAGAACACATCTGTTGGCTACCCTTTTAACCCCTGTTGGTACCCCTTCGAGTGGTAGCACATCAAAAAACACTTGTATACGGATCGTCCTAGGCATCATGAAGCCCTCATTAAATAAATTGATCAACCTCATGATTGTTATAGTGTCACTGAGAACAACACTCGAGAAGTGACTCTCTAGTACCTGGGTAGTCGGTAGTACAACTAAGGGTACGGTCTAGACTCCTTACTTGGTACCCTGAGATATTGGGTTGAGTACTACTGTTGGACCCTGCACATATATAAGAGAGCTATAGAACAGGGAAAACCCTTGATTGTAGATTCCTTGAAAACCCTAACGCTTGGGAACAGAAAAGAGAAAGAAAAGATAAGATCTATTGTAGTGAAACCTTGTCATCTGCATTGGAGTTGTGAAATTACTACATATTTTGTCCTATTAAGAATTTGGTCATTTTGCCTTTGCAGTATTATTTAGCACCCTTATTTGTGACCTAACCTATTTCATCCCTCTCTTCATTCTGATTGTAGTGGTACCCTTCAATTTTAAGCCTTTTTTTTCCTACGGACCCAACCCCCTCTGGGACGCCTTTCTTGAGACCTAGCCCATTTGAGTCCTCTCTTTGTCCTGATCACCCGGGTACCTATCATTTTTAAGCCCATTTTTTCCATCTTGACACCTTCATTTCTCCCTAAGCCTTCACCATGCCTACCACTCGCTCTCAATCCCAAGAAAACTTGGAGGATAGAATTTCCCACCTAGAACAACAAATTGATGACAACATGGCTTCCCTCTGCAATGAATTCACCACCGCTCTTGACCAACAATTCAACAAATTGGTGCAATTATTTAGGGGTAATAATGTTGAGCCAAACCCAGAAGAACCTCAATCTTATCATTATGAACATACTCAGTCCTCTATCTCCCCTTGGGGTTCTCCACCTTCTTGGAATAAGATGCCCAAAGTTGACATGCATAAATTAATCGATGGTTCCAACCCAGCTGGGTGGGTTTCTCAAATGGAATAATAACTATCCCTTCATGATATTCAAGATGATGAGACCAAACTCCATGTAGGGTTTTGTGCTTGGATCAAGAACACTGGTAGTGGTGGAAGTGGCATAAAAAATGTTATCTAGGCTCTCCCAATTGGAACATGTTCTTTAAAGCAACTTGTGCATGTTTTGATAGGAAATCACAATTTTTGGGTCGACTCACTAAGTTGTGCCAAACTGGATCTGTCACATATTTCAACATGGAATTTGAATAGTTGGTTATTCATACCGAGGGCTTATCTGATGAATTTTACCTTGAATGTTTTATCAGTGGTCTAAAAGAATCTATCAAGGCTCATGTTAACATGCATCATCCTACTACATGGTTGCATACGTGTCAATTATCCAGGGAAGCAGAGACCATCCTACAAGCCCCATCCTTGAAGGCTCCATTTACCAACCTTCCTCACCCAGGGGCTACACCTGCTCCGACCCAAAATTTGAAGGTCCAAAAGGTGTCTCCCATCGAAATGGCAGAACATCACAGGTAAGGCCTTTGCTGCTATTGTGATGAAAAGTATGCACCATGGCATAAATGTAGAGAACAAAAGTTCTTCCAAACTAATGCCTCAGCTTCCTCCTCCTATGACGATATCCTATCAGATGAGGTCTCATACCAAGAGATGACTTAGCCAAGTAATCCTATCGAATATCTAGTTGTGATGTTGATGGAATCCGTGGACCCGGTCATCTCGCTTCATTCACTCTCGGGTATTTCATCCCCACAAACATTGAATATCAAGGGCTACATTAAAAATAGGCCAGTTGTGGTGTTTATTAATAGTGGTAGCACCCAGAATTTTATTCATCGTAGGCTCGTTGATGAGATTGATCCATATGGATGTCGGTGGCCTCCCGCCTATTCCAACAGGCTCATTTTGGCAGTTTTCCACTTTGGCAGTTTTTTCCCTAGTTTTCGGGTCACTGACTTGTGGGGCCATTTTGAGGCCCTAAACAAATTTTTTAGGGCTTGCCACAGTCCTCGGATAGACCTTTCCAACGGGATATTGTGTGCCTAAAATGAAGATCGTATGCAAAATTTACGACCTCGGGAAGTTGATGTACTAACTTATCCAAACGGGGCCCACATGACTTCTGGTGCTTCATCTCCTAGGGTTAGGTTTTTGGATGTATAGGGTATTTTACATTCCTGTTTATTGTAAAAAGTCCTTCAGATCCTCATTTTAATCATTTTCTTGTGAATGATTGCATTCGTCACATCTCTTCTCAGAGATAAGCCACCACCATTCTAGCAATCTTGTTTTTGCTGCATTTTACAGTTTTAGCTTATTTCCTTATTGAATAGAAACCAATTTTATTGTATATCTATTATTCTATATTAAGAATATTTTCATAATAATTTGTATTCATTTATTTCTGCAAATATATTTTGCATTAGTGGTATCGTAGCGGTCTTCTCCTTGTCGTTCTTAATGCATGTCCCCAAAGAGGTCAGGGTACAAAGAATTGGCTCTCGAGCTTGTTTCTCTTGAGGAAAAAATTCTATCACACGCCCAAACGAACTCTCATGGTAGAATAAAAGAAAGACGACAAGATAGGAGATCCCTTCAAAATGTTTCTCGAGGAATCCCTCGTGCAACAGAGGAATGGGATGATGGATAGTTTTGCGCAAATCCTTCGATGGCTACCAACAGGCGATGCATCTTCCTCAAATGGAGGTGTCGCCCCCTTCAAGGTACAAATCAACTTAGATATTCCTATATTTGAAGGTTAGATAGATGAAAATGTGGTAGACAAATGGTTGAATCTGCTAGAAGGGTATTTTTTTGTCCATAACTTCTCGAATAAAGAAAAGATTACTTTTGTGCTCCTCAAAGTCATCCCCCATGTCAAAGATTGGTGGGAAATTTTTTGTGAGCAAAAGGAAACAAAGGAACCCTCATTATTTACAGTCGCAGTCACTTGGGAGTCCTTCGGGGATGATATTAAGGAACAATACTACCTTGTTGGAAGTTATGACGACCTGTACACAAAATGGACCATGTTGTGGCAAGAAAGAGACCAAGCAATGCCCGAGTTCACAAATATCTTCCATACCTTATGCACCAAGTTGGGTATCAAATATTCTGAGTGACATCTAGTGCTCAAGTATCGTGGTGGTCTACATAGATACATCCATGTCGAAATGGAGTTTCTATACATCTCATCCTTGGGCGCGGCCTACCAATATGCCATCAAAATCAAGCAGAAGCTCAAACAAAAGATGCAGAAATTTTGGCTTGGGAACCCCGCACAGTAAAATCTAGGAAAGGGTGGCCCCAACCTACAAAACAAAGGACAGAGAAAAGACAGATAGCCTAGGGACAACCAGTCTAGGCAGCAAGCAAAGAAGGACACTAAAAAGACAAAGAAATATACTGGGAAGTGGTGTGACTTCCATAAGATCCCCTGGCATAACACTGTTGATTGTCGCTCGAAGCAGTCATTGGTGGCTGAGGTGAAAGCCTCTAAATCATATGCGGGTTCTAACTTTGATTCAAAACCAGAAAGGGGGAGATAGATCATTGACGCAGAACCCAGTGTTATTGTTGCTACCACCAAGCTCCAGATCAGTGAACCAGACGATATAGAGGAAGGCGGGCACCTTTTTTATTCACAGATGTGGGTGAAGGGTACCCCTTTGCACTTCATCATTTATAGTGGTAGCCATAAGAACCTCATCTTAGCAGAGGTTTTCAAGCGACTCACCTTGCCGAAAACATCGTACCCACGTTGATATACATGGTTGACGTACAGGGTTGGTGTGCATGGTTAGAACATGATATGGTAGACGATTGATACTTGGTGTAGTTGATGCACTTGTTATGGTATATGGTTGATGATACATGTTGAGGTACAGGTTTGGTCCATGGTTGATGCACTTGTTGATGGTACAGGTTTGGTGCATGGTTGATGCACTTGTTGATGGTACATGTTTGGTGCATGGTTGATTCACTTGTTGATGGTATAGGTTGAGGTATAGTTTCATGCATGGTTGATGCATGGTACAGGTTTTTGTGATAGTGACAGGTTGGATGCAATGACAGTTTGACAGGTTACATGTTGATGTTACAGTGGCAGTGATAGTGGCAGTGATTGTGGTAGTGAAAGTTGGTCTACACTTATATTTCATGGTGGTAGGATGGGGTAAGGAAAGGGGATTGTAGCCTCCTTTCGGTTGGTGTTGGAGAATCGGGGAGTTGGAGCTTCCTTCAGGTTGGAGCCTAAGAACTAGGTGGTTGTATCTAGCTTCCAGTTCGAGCTAGAGAACTCAGGGGGTTGTAGCCTCCTTCTAGTTGGAGCCAGAGAATTAGGGAGTTAGAGCTTCCTTCATGTTGGAGCCTAAGAAACTAGGGGGTTGGAGCCTCCTTCCAATTGGAGATAGAGAATTGGAAGTTGGTTATTCCTTGAATGTAATTCTTTGACATATAAGAAAATCATTTTGTGATATTTCCCACATTGGGTTTCCATGTAAATATTGGTGTACTATGTATTTGTGGATGCGTCTATGATTGTTTATTATGAATTTATGCATGATAATGTTTATGATGCAATAATATATTGATGATTAACTAATAAAAATTGTTGAATAAGTTAAAAGAATATATATTGTGGTTAAAAGTGGATTAAAGTGCTCATACTGATTCACCCTCCCTCTCAGTATTCCAACAAAGTTGATGCAACAAAAGAAGAAATTTGGACTAACCAGTGGGTTAGGAAAATAGCAGAACCTCCCCTGATGTTTGACCCTAGGAAAGAAAGAGACACATATAAGCAAGGAAGGAAGGAGTTGCTAGAAATAGACTGGGGAGCGTCGACTTCGCAATTGGTGTATGACAGGCCACATGTGTATGACATGCCTCCAGTTTATGACCAGATAGAAAGGAAAGTTGAGAAGGTAAGTACTCTAAAAAAATTCTTAAAGAGTTGTTTAGAACTAATGAAGGATGAAACTGCATTAAATGTGTTGTGTGGGATAATCGACCAGTGCGCACAAGATAAATAAGCACTTGTTGCACAGTGAGTAGTTAACCAATTACAATAAAATAAAATAAGGAATGGGGAATTCCGACTTAATTCGCAGATAGGAAACTATGATATGGATAATATAATTTTGGATCTAGGATCTGATGTGAACGTCATTCCAACGCAGACATGGGAGATGATGAGAAAACCAAAGTTAATTTGATCACCTATTTAGTTGAGGCTAGAAAATTAGCACAAGATTGTTCTAATTAGAAGACTGATAGGTGTGAATGTTAATATCGATGGAGTTCTCATCATATCATATTTTGAAGTAATTGATATAGTGGATGATACTAAACCCTACCCAATGTTACTTGGACTCGATTGGGATTTTGGTAACCAGATCATCATTGATTTGAAGAAGAGGAAACCGATCTTTGAAGTAGGATACTTGAGAGTTACCACGCTATTGGATCCCATGGAAGGAAGGAGATATGTGGAACCAGTAAGGGGAAAATAACTTGATAACCTTTACAATGTGACCACGTTGATGGATGACTATGTTAATTATACTACTGAGGGTGTACTCAATTGGAAAAGTATCCATTGTTGCATGTCATATTCGAAATAATCCATGGAGCATTGGCAACAAAGATTAAATGAAGTATATACAAGGAGATGTGCTCGGATTACCCACAAATTACGCTATATTGGAGTTGAGGTATGTGATCCCCCAAAGTATGATGGACTAACGAATATAGATTGTTTTTTTAAATAATTTGAATTGTATATACCATAACAACAAAGATTTCTAGCTTTAGATATTGAATTGAAATAAACTCTTGCAATATGGTGGACTACACATAAGGATATAATAGATAATTGGTAGCAATGCAAAAGAAAGTTGTAGGTCAAGTTCAGAACAGAAGATGAATATATTGCACAAAAGTATATTGGGCTGAGTTGTCCTACATACCATCTTACACAGTGCACCGTGACATGGATTTCAGTACCTAAGAAGGAATGGACGCACTTGTTTGTTCATACTCTGGATACGATCCCGAAGAATTGGTATATATAACTGGAAGTACGCAGAAGAACAATAGATTGGGAAGATTTGAGTCACAATTTCAAGGTAAATTTCGATTTTGAATATGATGCCCCTTTGATCAATATAGATCTACATATTATCAAGAACAAGATATTTACATCAGAAGACTCGATTAGACCAGTACCCTTATATAGTGTGCCCATAAATTTTGTGATAGTTCAAGAGGTTTTGGAATGCTATAATGTTGCTAAATAGGACCAGGAGGACGAAGACCCGAGAAAATTGTAAGTGCCAGAAACTGAAGGAGTGTGTGCAGTAGAGGGTCTAAAGCATGAATATATCATATAAGTGAAGCCATTGAAAATGCGCAAGGTGAACATTGGTACAAAGGATAATCCTAAGTTTGAAAACATTGGAGACTATTAGAATAAAGAAATTTTCGAGAAGATTGTTGATTTACTGCATGAATACCAGGACCTTTTCCCGACTACATTTTCATAAATGAAAGGGATTTTTGGGGAGCTAGGAGAAATTAAGATCCCTTTGAAGTCAGATGCTAAGCCAGTGAAGTAGAGACCATACCGATTGAATCCAGTATATAATAAAAAAGTGAAAGAATAAATAGATAGGATGTTGGAAGATGGGATTATTGAACCCGTCACAGAGTCAGAATGGCTCAATTTGATGGTGGTACAGGACAAAAAAACAAGTGTAATCAGAATTTGCATGGATCTATGGAAATTGAATGATGCTTTCTTACATGATCTATTTCCTACCCCATTTATAGATGAAGTTTTGGATAATGTAGGAGGACATGAAGCTTACTCATTCACTGACAGATTATCTGGGTATAACCAGATTAAGATTGTACAGTAAGATAGGAATAAGACAACATTTGTGATGGAATGGGATGTTATCAGTATACAATCATTCCTTTTGGACTAAAAAATGTGCCAGTAGTATTTTCCTGAGTTGTTGTCGCATATTTTAAAGAATTTATTCATAATTTTCTAGAAGTATATTTGGATGATTGGAAAATGTTCATTTTGTTGAAGGGCCATATTGAAACTATGTGCTTGATGTTGGACAAATGTAGACATTTCCATGTTTCCTTGAACTTGAAGAAGTGTATTGTTTAAGCACCATTTAGTATGTTTTTGGGACATGTAGTATGTAAACAAGGAATTTTGGTTGATCCTATGAAGATTGTTGTTATTGTTAATCTACCACCACCTATGTCAATGTGACAACTATGAGAAACATTGGTTCATACAAGGTACTACAAAAATTTTATTAGGGGATACACGTAGATCACAACCCCGTTGGAAAAGTTGTTGAAGAAGGAGGTCAAGTTTCAATGGAATGAGGAATGTTAGCAAAGTTTGGATACTTTGAAGAAAAAACTAGTTACTGTGTCAAATTTAGCATTTCCACACTGGAAGAAGGAATTCCATGTCCATGTAGATGCATCATCTATAGAGTTAGGCACAATTCTATATCAACTAGAGGAAGGATATTTGGATCATCCCATTGCATTTGTCAAAAGAAAGTTGTCAACTACTAAACATAATTACACTACTATATAGCGTGAAGGATTGGAAATGGTGTTTGCACTCCAAAAATTTAGGCATTATCTGATGGGTTAACACTTTAATATGTACATGGATCATTCTACGCTAAGATACCTAGTCAATAATCCAATGTTGGGGGGCAGAATATGCAGATGGTTTTTATTATTTCAAGAATATGATTTTGAAGTGATTGTGAAACCAGGTAAATTTAATAGAGGACCTAAATATTTTTCACACATACTATCATAGGAAGATGCATGAAATGTGGATGACAGTATACCAGGTGTGCACTTATTCATAGTTCATATGGTCGATGATTACTTTTCATATATTGTCCATTTCTTGAGAATAGGAGTAGCCCCACCCGAATTTACAACTGTGCAGAAGAAACAGTTAGTAGTAAAGGCACAAGACTATCAACTTATAGCAGGGAATTTGTATAAGTTAGGTGTAGATGGTATTCTTTGGAAATGTATATTGGAGCACGAGAGGCCTATGATATTATCAAAAGAACACGAAGGAGTTCTAGGAGGTCACTACGCAAGGAAAGTGACGGCTCAGAACATTTTGCGTGCAGGACTTTGGTGGCCCACCCTTCATAAGGATGCTAAGGAGTTTTTTCAGAACTGTGATGTATGTCAGTGAGTTAGGAAGCCATCCAGAAGAGATAAGATGTATTTAATACCACAAGTTACATTGCAGGATTTTGATAAATAGGAAGTTGATTTCATTGGACCAATCAATCCACCAGCAAAGAGGTCAAGAGAAAGATATATAATCATTGCGACAGATTACTTGACTTGATGGGATGAAGAAGAACCTATCAGAGATTGCATCTTGGAGATCGTTTCACGGTTTCTATTTGATAATGTTGTTACAAGGTTAAGATGTCCAAGAATCCTTATGAGTTATCAAGGGACCCACTTTTTGAATAAAATGATTTCTTCTTTTAGAGAAGAATTTCAAATTTATGACCAAAACACAACACCTTATCATCCTCAAGCGAATGGAATAGTGGAAGCATTCAACAAGATCCTAGAGCATGCGCTAACGAAGGTATGTAATATAAATTGATATGAATGAGACTTGTGGATTTCTATATTACTATGGGCATATCGGAACACATGTAAGAAGTTGACAACACATACACCATTCTGGTTAGTATATGACTAGGAAGCAGTTATTCCCATGGAGTTCATTATGCCAAGTATGTGCATTTCCACACTGACAAAACTCATAGATTCTGGTGTAGTAGAGAAGATACTATCAAAGTTAGTGGAACTATAGGAAGACTAATCCATCGTAGGATTTCATCAGTAGGTTCATAAAGTGCACAAAAAATCATGGCATGACATACATATTAAATAGAAGAAGTTCCAATTATGAGACCTAGTTCTGTTGTATAACAACAAATTTTTATAGCACCCTGGAAAGTTCTAAATGCATTGGTTGGGTCCATATGTGATAAGATTTGTGACAGAGGCAGGTGTTGTTTAGTTGGAGAAATTGAATGGGAAAATCATGGAAGGACTAGTCAATGGTAGTCGTATGAAACTGTATAGGGACAGTTGTCCTTTTGTGCATTAGTGTGAATGTATAGTATATGTATTATAATTGTACTATAAAAACAAATCAATGAAAAAACTTGAAGCAAGCCAAAATAAACATTTGAAGAGATAGGAGACTTAAATTTTTGGATCAGGCATTGTTTAAAGAGTCAAATTAGTAGAAAAATATATGAAGAAGAAAATGTCACAGGAATTGAATTGCACATAGAAAGGAAAATTGAAGAACCGTGATAATGTTGGATTACTGAGAGGGGGGGTGAATCAGTAATAGAGCAATATAATCCTTTTTCACCATAAAATGAAAGCGTTATATCAATGTATCATTATCATCCAATAGTTCCAGAGTAAATAAACCATGAACAAATGAGCAATCACACATACACAATACACTAGTGTTTTACGTGGAAACCCAAAGTGGGAGAAAACCACGGAATTCTTTTTCTTATATGTATTTAAGAATTACATTCATTGGAAGCACCAACTTCCTTTGTTTTCTAGCTACAACTGGAAGGAGGCTCCAACCCCCTAGTTTCTCAAGCTACAACCTGAGGGAAGCTCCAACTCCCCAATTCTCTGGCTACAACCAGAAGGAGAATACAACCCCCTATGTTCTTTGGCTACAACTGGAAGGTGGCCACAACCACCTGTCCTTGCCCCGTCCAACCACCCTGGTATATAAGTAGAATGATGGAACCACTGTCACACTATCACTATGAGATATATTGTTGTAAACCTATACCAATCAACCTGCACCAAACAACCTATACAAATAACCTTAACCATGCATCAACCATGTATCAACCTGTACCTCAACCTGTACCATAAACAAGTGCATCAACCATGCACCAACATGTACCAAACAACCTATAATCAACCTATACCATAAACAAGTGCATCAACCATGCACCAACATGTAACAAACAACCTATAATCAACCTATCCCATAAATAAGTGCATCAACCATGCACCAACTTGTACCAATAATGTATCAACTACTCATCAACTATGACTCATCAAGATGTACCAACATCATCAACTATACACCTCCTGTATGTTCCAACTCATCAAAATACTTGTCTCAACTATGTACACAATGTCTACCTCAACCAAAAGCCCTTATCAATTTCATCATCCAAATCTGATTTGTAACTCTATAATAGACCTGGTGTATATGATCATATACCTACAAACCTTCCTTAACTTTAACAATAAGAAACTAGCATTTTCATCAAACTTTACTTTAGTCTCACATGACTAGTTTTGGATTAGTCAACAACCCTAACTTGAAATAATCATAACTATGTACCTATAATGAATAAATATTTGAAAATAGTACACAATGTTATTCACTATGTTTTATGCAATTTATCCAAGTGTCACTACTTTGAACCTCTTATAAAATGATTTATAGAAAAAATGGCATACCTTGTTGAATTTTGGCTTATTCTAGAGAGCGAATTTTTAGAGCGTGCCCCGCACAGAATATTTGTTGAATGGATTTGAAAATTGTACACAAAATACTAGAGATTGTACTCTAACCAACACATTTGGTCTTACTAAATTTGGATCTGTTATGATGTTTTTACCCTAAACACATGTTTTTGACTAGTTTCAGGACTAGACACAAACTCTATTTTCCACGGAGTGTAACTCCAAAAATACAACGACCCACAAGCTGAAATTTGTACCACATCTACTTGGGTATGCTTCCTCAATGGCCTCCCAATTTCACAGTCTGAAACATTCTAGAAACAAATTTATTGTGAAAATGGTGAGATGACCTGTAAATAACATACCTTAGAAAGCATCATCAAAAGAATTTATCCTCCCTTGAATTTTGGCCTTCTTTACTTCACCTTCCCTCTGAAATTCGTCTTAGATATCATTTGGTTACCTCAGCCACCTGTAGATATTCAATATGCTCAAGTGTGATTAAAATGAGAGAGTTGTGCCTCTTATTTATACTTTCATGTAGCTTCCTCAAGGGGTTACCTTTTAACCATATTAACCCAATTTCCTTATTTTAGGGCTAACCCACTTCTAACCATTTTCCATAATTAGAAAGTTCTCCATTTACTTTATTATTTAAATCATCCTCCTTGACTTTGTCACTTCACTTTATTATTTAAATAATCCTCTTTGACTTTGTCACTTCACTTTATTATGTAAATAATCATTTTTTACTTTGTCACTTCACTTTATTATTTAAATAATTTCTTCTTTGCAAGAACTTTGACTTCTTTGACCTTTTGGGGCTTCAAGCCAACATATGAGGGTCCTCCAAATTCGTAAGGCCATAACTCTCAAACCGTGAGGAGTTATGTGGCGTTCCACATACCACCAGAAATGGCATGGCATGTACTATCCATCTAGAATAATCTTACCTACAAATATATCAAAACTCATACCATTATACATCAAACAAACTTGGGTTCTCCAACTTCACATGTCCATAACTCTCTAACTGTGAGGAGTTATGTGATGTTCCACATACCATCAGAAATGGCATGACATGTACTACCCATATATAATAGTCATGCCATTATACATCAAACAAACTTGGGTCCATTACCCAAACCTTTGTGCTACCGGAATTCGCTATCGGACTTTCTCCAAGGGTTGACATCAATCTACAATATCACTCTCCAATGGTTGACATAAATGACAACCAACAATCCATACCAATTGTCCATCAACCTAAGCTAGTTGTCTAACAGATAAATACCTGTGCATATGAAGGGAAAAGATTTAAAGAGAAAACATGATGGTGGGACAACAAAAACACGTAGTCATAAATGAAAAGCACCGACGATATTTTGACAGGATGGAAAATATAGACCATGATGCACCACATAATATGAAATTAATGCAGAATATAGAAAGAATTAAATGTGAAGATAATCGGATGGGACTAAAAAATTTGTGCACAAAGAGGTATGAAACAACTAGAAGCAAGCTATAAAAATAGACTAGGGGCGACAAGAAAGGGTTATTGTTGCATGAACATTTTAAGAGTAGAGAGAGTCGGAGGAGAGCCATAGCTAAATAGAGAGCGGAGTATGTCGCAAATAGAGACAAAGTACACAAAGTCATGGCACCACCAAAGGAAGGAGAATCCACATCAGGGATAAATAAGTCGCGCACTAAGCCGAAAGTAACACCTATATAGGAAGAAACCCTGAGAGCAGAAGTGTTGGATCCAATAAAATTTGCAAAGGCATATGTGTCACCCAGGAATCCAATAGCAAAGCAATTTAGACTACCCAAGGAGACAAAGTATGACCTAGTTACACTAGTGATTCCACCTGGGGTCACTGTTGAGGGAGATATGTTGGGCGCGGTAGGAAATCTACAGTTTTTGGACCATGACCTTGCAAATATGAATAATTTTTTGGAGTTAGCACCATAGAATTATATGCACTGCAGGACTCATCCCAGATTCACTTGTACTCAAAGTCGAGCCGCGGAAGTGGGAAACAAGACTACAACAAACAATAATATTGAACCTATTGGAGATCCCACATTATGGCAGAAGCGCAAAAATCAACATCTGCATCAAGTTATTGTTGAGTTGTGTCCACAAAGGGTTTTTATGTTTGGATAGGCTAGTATAGATTGACACCCAACTCATTGCATGGATTAAAATATTGTCATTAGTAGGGGAAAACCCACTTCCCTTATTCACGGACAAGACTCACAAGAAAGCATTAGTAGAAAGAATGAAGGAAAAATATGACATCTACAGAGGAGCGCGTGGACTAGACGTCACGAGTATCAATGATGATTCTTTCAAGTTTGTGACGTAGGTGCTAGCTTGAAAACTAATTAGGAAATGTAACAGATATTAGGTGCCAACAGGAATAATAAAAGCAACAGAGAAGTGTGCAATAAGATTTCAAATGAATTGGGTGACATTTTTGGTGAGCAAGTTCTTAACTGACGGCAGGGAAGCACGGGAGAAAAGAACAAAGTTCCATTATGCATGGTTATTAATCTTAATTGCATTAGTCACTTGGAGGTAGTCGAAACAAACACAGTTCCTAGAAGGTACATAGAAACCATTCCTAGAAGCAAGATATGATTCCTTGTGGCATACCGCACACAAGAACAAGCAAATGGAAAACAATATCACCTTCTACATATATAAGGAGACAATCCAAAAATGCATCGAGGATACACCACACATTCTACCTCAGAAAATTGAAGCATACAAATAACTTGTGTGATTCAAAGTAGGGCCACACTATATGTATGTTCAAGCAAAGAGAGATACAGATCAGCAATTGTTGTCGACTCACTATAGGTTGACGGAACCAGGATGTTAGCCAAATTATAAACGAATGGGAAGCATAGTGGAAAACCCTAATGTCATAAACAACACAGAAGGAAACGAAACCCCTAGAGAAGGATCAAGAAGAATAACAAGAACATGAAGACAAGGGAATGGTGCAAGAGACACTCAAACAACATCGCCCACTGAAGAGAAGAGAAAAGAGCATATGAAGGAATGATAATCGCATAAAAATAAGAAGTGGAAATCCTCAAAGGAAGGAGCTATCCAATAATTAATCAAATATGACTTGGAGAATATTGGAGATTAGGGAAAAGAAGTAAATGAAGAAGCATTTATGCAAGCTGTGCAGAAACATGAGGAAATGCACATGAATGTGTAAGCGTAGATAGCTACACTACATTAGATTTTGGAATCAACCAGGATAGCACGAGTTGGAATGATAGAAGAAGAAAAGATAGAGAACCAAGATGATAGAATCACGACCGACAACATCACATCTATTATCAGCGTTGATAGAGCGTCGAATTATGAAGATATCAGCATAGGCCATAGAGTTCCCCATGACAAAAATACATGAGTGCACACAAGCATTAACCCATATTGACTTAGTGTTGTCACAGTTACAGTCGAACATGCTACATAGTTTGCAAACAAGTGTTACACGAGAGATACAATTGCACGCATAATCGACTACTATGGAGTTGGTTAAATTTACTACAGATAATGATGCACTACACATGGAGTATAGTAAACTCATGCTGGAACAGGACGAGGCTGAATAGAGAACAGAAAAGTTGAAATAGGCAGTGAAGGAAGTATACAACAATATCCCAGAGGTGAAAATGGAATAAGGCACTCCTTTGGAAGAGAAAGTGACCAAGATAAGCGAAGCCATTCAAGGCTTCTATGCAAAAATAGTTTATTTGGAATCTCGCACAACACCAAGTACCCCACCAAAAGAAAGGGAGCAATGGGAGAAGACAACCATAACCATCGTGGAGCGCATTAGGAGTTTAGATGAGGAATGTACCAATTTATATGAAGAGAGAACACAAGTATGGTCTCACTTGATGGAGGATGAAAAGTTACAAGAAATAGAACATAGGTTATAAACTGCGCAGGAGAATGCATAAAAGTTAAAATAAACAATGCGCACTTTTCCACCAACAGAATGAATGACTGCAATAGTGTAGAATAAGTAGTTGTACTTCGAGATAAACCAAATAAGAGTGGAATATCAGAGTCTTGCACAAGAGCTTGAGCCACTGCAGGAGGAAGCATTATGCAGGGTGACAGAAGAGCTTGAGGCTACACAAGGAATAATAAAAAAAACATTACAAGACAACGCAGAGAAGTCGAAGGCCCCCATTACCGCATAGACAACAAATGATATTTTGGTGCAAGAAGTACAGGAAAAGGAAAAGGTAACAATTGCAAAACAAAATTTTGAGAAGTTCGTTGATACGTGGAAGGGAGCACAACAGAATAATTGAGTGTCTAATTGGGACGAGACACGGGTGAGTGTTGGGGGCATGTTGGGACAAGATTTTGGGACCAATTTTGGGAAAGAAAGTTGGTTCACTTTCAGGGATCAACACACGCAAAGGAAGGAAGACAGTTGGAAGCCATTAGGAATTTGGTTCCATCGAAAAGGGTTAAGCCCTATTGCAATTGTATAAATATGTAAGGTTTTTGGGATAGAGAAGTAGCTTAGGAGTCGATAGCTAAGCATGTGAGTGAGTAAAGAGATAAGTATGTAATGTATGCGAGAATGTAAGAGTGAAGAGCAACGGAGAGAGATAGAGGAATAGGAGAATAGCAAGGGTATAATGTATAAACACAGTGTGCATATTTTGTAATGGATGATTATGAGTAATATAATAGGAAGTTGGTCGTTGTGGACGTAGCCCATCTTGGGTGAACCACGTTAAATATGGTGTCTATGTGTCATGATGTGTTTGTTGTTATGTTTATTGTGTGCATATGATATATGTCTATTATTTTGAATATGTTACATATGATTATGCCTATGCGCACATGATAAAAGGTATAATGAACTAATGTTAAGTAGAATGGTTATAAAGACTGCCTCCCATCCCTTCATCATTATGGAAACCTGGTTCCTGCAGTTCCCATAGATGCCTCAGGTGATACTTCACTTACTTGCAGGTGATGCCAAAAGGGCCAGTATCTAAGGGTTTTGTTGGTAAATTCATGTTCAACCTTGGGTCTACCTCTACGCACCAACAATGTGCAAGCTAAGAGAAAAGAGTAAGGAGTTGGAAAATCTTTATGACAACAAGAGATACCCTCCTCATCCACATATCCTTCTTCATCAACCTCCCTAGAAATTATATTTCTAATGGCACCCCTTCACCCAAATGTCAATGAAGAATCTCCTAAACCTTCAAATTTTTATGTCTTTGTGAAATTGATTAATTATGACCAACATGGGCATTAATTTTTGTTATTTTATATTACTTTATGATATGTAAATGTATATTTCTTCTAGTCAATTTGTAAACCAATAGGTATATCGAATATTAGGAAAAAGGAGTGGGTTCCTCTTACAGATTATAGTGGATGAACTCTTTAAGATTACTTAGGAAGGCAGAATATGGATTTCTTTTTGTATTATTTGTTAATCAAGTTAAAGTCATCACCTTTTAACTAAATATAAAAAATAGTCATATCTATTAAAACAAATTATGGCACTACACTGCAAGATATTTGTAAAGTACATAACATAGGAAATAAAAAGATAAATATATTGAAAATACAAAATGAAGAAAAATTGATGTAAACCCTTGAGATTTGAAAGCTTGTACATTTATACGAAAAACCTTAATGGATTGTCATTCTCAATCATTTGTTCATGATCCTCCATAATGATTTTCATTTATTTATTTTCGTTTTCTTCATTGATATGACTTGTATCAATTTTATAAAGTTACTATGACGAAATGTTTATATTGACAACAAATAACATTGGGTTGAAAGTTCTCAAAGTGAGTGTACCCATTAGTTTTATGGGTTTTCTAAAACAAAAAACATTTTAATATAATTAAAGGGTTATCATATATTTTACTAGTATTATAATAATTTTCTAATAAGGTGTATTTAATCTTCTGCATATTCTACTTGTTCTTCGATTTTTTCGTTGATATGACTTGTATCAACTTTATAAAGTTATTAAGACCAAATGTCTATATGACAACAAATAACTTATGGTTGAAATTCTTCAAAGGACAACAAATAACATATGGTTGAAATTCTTCAAAGTGAGTGTAGTCATTAGTTATATGGGTTTTCTAAAAAAAAATAACTATTTAATTATAATATACTTTATTATGATAATATTTTTTTTATATTTTTTTTTCATTTTTTTCTACATAATAAATATATATTGTGTAAGATTATCGTACATTTATTTTAAACTCGGATCTATCAAGTATCAAGAGGAATTCAAATTCTTAAGATGTAATATTATTTTTATTATTCTATTTTAACGTGTGATTGTTTTTTTTAATTAAGTCGACTTTATTTTTATTATTGATATTTTTTTAAATTGAGTGGATTTTATTTTTTTTAATGTGGCGTTATCTAACATAACATAACACCTTAACATCTCCCCCATACTAGATTGTAGAGAACCTCTCTACTCTCGGTGTAACAATAAAAAATTTACATCAATAATATATCCAATTTAATCTGTATTCAAAATAATATATTATAATTATGATACGGTTAAAGACTTGCAAAAATTGAAAAATCAAGTTCAATGTTTTTAGTAAAATAAGTACATTGTACATAGAAAGTGTTTCCATTCTCTAAGTAGATTATAAATTCAATCAAAAGGAGAACATCACCCTCTCCAAATATAACCCATGCAAGATTACATGAGACAATTTTCGCCTATGAGCTATTTGTATATGATCTATTATAAAAGTGAGCTAATCAATCAAAATTGTGATTATTTAAACTAACTAGCATGACCATCTAACCATATGTGATGTTGACTGGATTCAATTCCACACATATCCAATAATTAAAAAGGTACATCAAAATAATGATAAATAAAATGTGTATCATGTGAATAGTCATCATTAATATATAAAATGTACTCTTTAATCACATGATTATTTTTGTTAGTATTTTTCATACCATCAAAGGTTAAGTTGTGTATTTCTATATATGGAACATGAATAAGTAAAATAATTACATGTCGAAATGATAATATTCACTCGATGCCTCCTTTTGTGTAACAAAGGTGTACATCTCTAGAAAACCAACAACTAACAAAATCCCCCCATCGTCCCCAAGGAAACACCTTGTGATATTGTTTGAATTGCATGTCTTTCCACTTGGCTCACAAATTGGCTATGTGAATGTTTATGTATTTATAAATTTTGTTTTGAAATTTCTTCAATAAATCTATCATAGATATTTCATTGTCTAGTAAATCATTATTTTAGAGGGAATGCCTAAAGAAGATGTGATCTTTTAAAGTAACATATTTGTACCTATTACACTTTGATAAATCATTATTTTAGAAGAAAAACTCAAAGAAAATGTGATATTTAGAGTAACATATTTGTATCTATTACACTTTGACAAATCATTATTTTAGAGAAAACACCTAAAAAAAGATGTGATATTTTAGAGTAACATATTTATACCTATTACACTTTGACAAATCATTATTTTAGAGAAAACACCTAAAAAAAGATGTGATATTTTAGAGTAACATATTTGTACCTATTACACTTTGACAAATTTATTTTACAATGATGGATCCTTAAAATCAAGAGAATACCTAGAAATAAATAAAGTGAAATTAGCACTAATAAGTATATTTTTTTCCAACAACACATTGTTTGTGGTAAAATAATTCCTAGACTACTCACACATATATATGAATGGGAAGGAGGAGGTGGATTGGTCAACTTTTTTCTCAAAAGACAAGGGAAGTGTTGTATCAACTCCAACTAACTTATCTCCAATGTATGTTTCCCACGTTGTTCATATTGATTTCTTGATAGTCAATGCTACACCACATATTTTTCTTTTGGTGAACCATGGCATCCACCACCCAATACTCTAACACCTTATAGTCAAGGGTTGCTTGACAATAATGACCCAAAAAACAAGCTCACTGTTCACATCTTATTGAATCTTGAATTTTTTATGCTTTTGTAATGTCATATATCATTGTTGTGGTTCCCAAATATTTCATATTCATGTCAACAAACCTTTCGCTAAAGTTGTTGGAATAATAACAGTTGCATGTATTGTTTTATGTATAACCATTTTAGTAATAATAGCAGTTGCATGTACACCCAAATGATCTAATTGCATGTATTGTTTTATGTGTAACCATGATATAAAATGTTCTTATCACTCAAATGATTAATTTCCTTAGCTAAGTTTGCAAATACATTTTGCTTTACCGTTGTTTTTAACACACATTAATGTCGTATCGTTTCTTAACTCGTTGCATTTCATCAATCTAATTAATATTTGATTATTTGATCTTACACTCTAATTCGCTAAGTTTTGAATATTTTACTCATTTTCTTTGGTGTAGAACAATCAATTATTTTGAATCCCGACTCTTTAATTTTGGTTGTATCCATGTTCTCTAAAAAAATTTGACAATTAATGTGGATAGTACTACAACTAACAATATATTGCCTCCT
Organism: Picea glauca; assembly: GCA_000966675.3. Lineage (NCBI taxonomy): Eukaryota > Viridiplantae > Streptophyta > Pinopsida > Pinales > Pinaceae > Picea > Picea glauca. The sequence continues at coordinate 279,156 of JZKD02S0082777.1, forward strand.
CTTCTTGATTAAATGGGATAGCAGCCCTACATATTTTCAAGTAAATGAATATTTAACTACAACTATGTGATTTTTTCCCATAAAAATTAACTAATATATACTTGTGAAATCTTTCTCATTTATTTTTAGTTTTATATTCTTTCAAAAATAATTTTTTAATATTTTTATTTTTTATATTTTTAAGATATTTTCTACATTTAAAAATGAGGGAGATATGTAATTCATTGTGAAATGCATTCCACATTGTAAAGTTAACACGTAACATTTAAAAAATATTAATAACAAAACAATATTTCAATGTCCACCATAAGTTTTATATATATATATGATGTTTCTCAATAGGAGGGGATGTGTAATTCTTTTTGTGCTCAACATGGATAACATTTCAATTGTGTGTTTCTCAATAGGGGGAGATGTGTAATTCCTTCTATGCTCAACATGTAGATAAGTTAACTTTGAATCTGTCAAGTGGAGAGAGGGATCGAGTCCCTACAGGTGAATATTTTTTAGATTAATAAAACTTGGGAAAATATTTACACCTCCAAGAATTTGATGCTCTCCTCCCATGATAGATATGAAGTTAAGATAGATTTACACTAATTATATATAACATCATTTGTTGAGGTTATATCTTTTTGGACAACGTGTTTTATTCTCACACTTAATCAATTTTCACTTCTAAATGAACATTGTAACAATGAATTTGGATGGTTTATTTAAGTTTCTTCAATTTGAGAAGAGCCAAGTCTACGACGTTTTATTAGATGTGTTGATAGAAGAAAAATGTTTTTTTTTTTTTCTATTTAATTGAGTTTTTTTATTAATTTTTTTCTAAAAATTAAATATATTTTTTTAGTTTTAAATTTATATGATCTGGATTGGATCATTGTATTATTTTTCATCTATCTCGATGATTTTAGAGTGGAAAAAATTGGAGGAATCAACTTGCAACATCATTTTAGTAGCAGGCCCCAGTTTGGAAAATTGGGGTTTGGAACCTTCTAAATCCATTTTGAGGCATTAAATGGTGTTTTTGGGGTTTTGGTGTCCAAACCTTCTGCACGTCCCCTTGATAGTTTTCAACACTCTAAGACCTTTCCAATGGTGTAGATCGTGTGTCAATCAAAGTTCGCATGCAAAAGGAATGTCTCCCACAAGTTGATCTATCGTGTTGACCACCATGGTACGAGAGTGCCACATCAACCCCCATTACTCGTGCATATGGGGCTAGCCTCGTGAGAAATTTCAAGAATATTTTATAAGGTTCAAAACCCTACCACAATTGAGAGTTGAGGAAGTCAAAAAACTACCCCCAGATGGCTATCAGGCTATGTTAAATACTTGGCCACTAGGAGGAGAAGAGGTTCCATTCTATGTTATTGTATTTTGTTCCATAGCATAACAGAACAATTAGGAGTGGAAAATTAGAGATCATAATAGAGGGGGGCTTTATGTTTTGTAGTATCCTAACAGACCACAGGTCTCAGGTAACTCCATAGAGAGTTCCTTCTCCTTTTTACTTGCATTATTCCCATACCAGAGAAAAGAGAGCAGAGAAGCCTCACCTTATAGCTGGGTGTTCCCCTGTAAGGGTTTCTGAGAGAAAATATTTGGATTATCTTGTGGATGTTGTGTAATTGTACTTTACTATTCTCTATTTTCCACATTTTATCTATTTCATGCATAAGCAAAAATCAGTAACTAAATATTATGGAATTTAAAGGAATTTAACCTTCATGGTGTATATTTTAGTTTTATTTATCAAATCTATTGTGATGAATTGTTCCAGTAGAATATCCATGGAAGTTTACAGATCTTATCAAAGCACGTTTTTATTTTGGGTATTTGTGGGAAGTTGTGGGATCTAAGAAACAACTTAAAGAGAATTCGTAGAAACCCTAGCCATGGTGGACGAGTATGTTCATATCAACCCTCTAGATTGAGCAGAAGAGAGATTTGAGAGGTTGAAAGAACAATTTTTCGACATCAGTCGCAATACGAAACCTCCTCGTGTTGGCTCTAGCAAGAAATCATGAATCGTTTGGATATGATGGAGGCTCTAACTCAGAGACCAGATTGAAGGGGAAATTGAGAGATCAAGAAGTGATCTGGATTGGATCATTATATTATTTTGCATCTATATCACTACTTTTTGGGTGGAAAAGTTGGAGGAATCAGCTTGCAGGGCCATTTCGACAGTTGATCCAAATTTGGAAATTTGGGTCCAAAAAATAGTTAGAAATATTTCAGAGCCATTTTGAGGCATCAAACAACCTGTTTTTGTCCAAAACTTAGTATGGAGGAAGATTTTAAATTCTACACGTCGATACCTTTCCAACATTACAGATCATTCGTCAATCGGAGTTCGTATGAGAAAGTTATGCCTCCTGCAAGTTGACCTACCATATTGATCACCATGGTGTGAGTGGATGCCACGTCAACTCCATTACTTAGACATGTGGGGCTAGCTACGTAGTGTATTTTCTAAGAACATTCTAGAAGGTCCAAAACTTTATCACAATTGAAGGTTGAGGAAGTCAAAAACCTATCCCTAGATGGATATTGGGCTATGTTAAATATTGGGCCTCTAAGAGGAGAAGGGGTTCCATTATTTGCATTATTTCTTGTTACATAGTTGAGCAAAACATATGAGAGTTGTATTATATGAGAAGAACAGAGGAGGAGAGATTATGTAGTAGCCATACAGACCACAGGTCAAGGGAAACTCCACAGATAGTGCCTCTTTATTTGTACTTGCATCATTTATTTACCAGAGAAAAGAAAGCAGAGCAACCTCACCTTGTAGCTAGGTTTTCTCATGTATTGGGTTTCTTGGGTCATATCTTGTGTTTATTTGTTGATGGTGTGAATGCATTTTACTTTTATCTATTTTTCTGCATTTTATCTATTTTATCAATAACTAAATATTCTAGAGATCTAAAGGAAGTTAACCTTCATAGTAAATATTTTAGTATATTATTAGATCTGTTGTGAAGAATTGTTCTAGTGGAATATCCATGACAATTTACAGATCAGGAAGACTCAAGAAACGAGTCAACAAAATAATCTAAGAAAGAGAAACTCATTTCCATTTCCATGAACCCTTCATAGTCCCTATTCAAGATGGAAGTGAAAATGGACATAAATCCATACCAAGGTGAGATCAATGACTTAGAAATGAATCATTCGATGCAACAACTAGAAGTTTATTTTAGCATTCATCGTATAGATGAAGATACAAAGATTTCATTTGCCAGATCAAAGTTATAGGGTCATGCTTTAAACTAGTGGGAAATCCATACGGAAACACATAGGCTGAAGGATGATCTACCAATAATTAGGTGGGAGGAATTCAAAACCCTCATAAAGTCCCAATTCAACCCTATCGGGTATGTAGAGGACCAATGGATCTGGTGGCACTACTTCAGGCAGAGGTAGGGGCAGAGTGTACAGGAGTACACCATTGAGTTCAAAAATATGGCCACCATGTTGGGTATCTCTCCCAGGAACCCATATGTACTCCTAAAGTATATTGGGGGTATACACAATCATCTACAAAAGAAGTAAATTATCTTCAAGCCAAGGACAGTGGATGAGGCGTGTGTACAGGCATAGTACTTGGAAAACATAGGCCAAAATAAAGGGTATTCAAGTGGTTCGAAGCAAAAATAGCACCAATAAACTTCCAAGGAGGGGGAAAAGATAAGAAGACAACAACCACTACACTTCCCAAAGATCCTAACAACCATTGCAACAATGATGGCCACACTAAGGAAAAATTTTGGAAACTACATCCAAATATGAACCCAAAGAACCGTAAGAAGGAGGAAAAGAAAAATAGTATTTTAACCACTTATTCAAGAAATCAGGTTGAAAGTAGCTTAGATGTGGATGAAAATATTGTATGCACATTTGTGTAGAAGGATGTGAATATGAGTAGCCTTCATCACTAGGAAGAGAAGGAGATGACCAATGTAATACCCCTAATCTGAACCCCTATAATTGTAAATGTAAATGTAAATGTACATATAGGTTGGTGAGTTGTTGGCACTAAGTTTTGGTTCAATGTTGCACACACCTGAGTAAGTGCACGTGGATTCCACATCATGTAAGGGTGCACACATTCCATAGTGTTGCGCTCACCTGAGTAAGGCACAAGGATTACCTTGAAGTGCACATCAAAACAAGTTGTGTGTGTGTGTGTGTGTGTGTGTGTGTGTGTGTGTGTGTGTGTGTGTGTGTGTGTGTGAGAGAGAGAGAGAGAGAGAGGTCGGAGAGCCTATGTGTTCATAGGGTTGGTGAGTCGGGATGCAAAAAGGTCAGCGCACGTATCCTTGTAAAATGTAATCACACTCAAATTACTAATAAAATCACATTGGTGTGCATAGACCAATTAGACGAAAAGAGACGGGGGGCTAAACTCCATTGAAAAGGGAAAAGTGGGAGGCTTAAGTCTAAGGGAATATTTTATTAATAATTTTGAAAAGTATAATTTATGGATAATTATTTATCCTAAGTTCCCGAGATATGGGAACGAGTCACCAAGTGGATAAATCTAATTATGAAGGAGACAAGTGTCCAGTTCTTACCATGCAAATATATGGTTGATCCTTGGTGTATTTTGGGAGTTACTCATTTCTCTTCAATTATTCAAACCATCTAATATGGGGACTGTTGGATCATGTTGTCATTGATGCCAATGGTTTGATTGATTGATGTCATTGATTGATGTCAAGTGATTGATTGATGTCAAAGGATTGATTGATTGATGATATAATATGTATTGTCCTAAATGAGAATGCATAGATGAAGATGGATCAATGAGTTGTCATTGATACATGATGAAGATGGATCGATGTGATTCCATTGGTATATGATGCATTGTT
>JZKD02S0082777.1:305381-325479 GCA_000966675.3 Picea glauca
AAGAAAAGAAAGTATTGTTGATGAAGGTGGACACCTTGAAGAATGTTGTAGATTCATTAACAAAATTTGTGAGCACTGAGAAGTTCTCTTGGTGTAGAGGATCCATGGGCATTGTTGCCTTGGATTGTTGACTATGTAACCTCGTAACCCTATGTATGAAAAGAAATTAACAAGTGGGAGAATGTTGGGTATGTGTTATATTATTTGCACAAGTAGCAGAGTCACGTATTTAGGTGGTTTTTCGACACATGGTTTTTGTCGATGGTTTTCTATTTTCGATTAAGGAATTAGGGTTTTGGACTAATCCAGGTCATTGGGTTAGGGTTTTGGATGTTGTTGGCTCCTATATGTATATTGTATTGTAAACAATGTATCACATATGAATTAATATAGAATATGTTGGTTTTCCCAGTTTGGGTTTCCAAGGGAAAAATCTTTGTGTAATGTTTGCACTTGTCATTGTATATTTTTTGTTCTTTTACTGAATATATGTTTGCAGTAGATATTGTACAAGGTTAAAATCTACATTGAATACCAGTGAACGAACGGGATTCAGAAAGAATAAAGAAAGAGAAAAAGGGTATTTGGGTGAATTCCAAATGACCATAATTTATTGCGCAAGACTCGGAATTGCACATGGGAGTAGTCGATGGGAAATTTTTGGACAAAGGAGTCCAATTGTTCACCCATAAATCTTGAATTGAGACGTTAAAATCATCCAAGAAAATCAAAAGAAAGGATTTTGATAAAATTGTGCAAAGTTTTCATGAAGTGGTTGCATGAATCCATCTAACAAAACTTATTGTCTGCACATTTTGAAGAATTAGCAACGACTAGATCAGGACAGAATCGGCGTAGAGAGTCAAAAATCATGGAAGATGCGTAGAGAACTTACAGTCGTGATGATGAATTCAGGGGTTTGTATATTGGTATGGGTATTGATAGTACATAATCCAATGAGCATAGAGAAGGCAAGGAGGAGCACATAAATTTGGTAGAAACCATAAAGGGATTGAAAAAATATGTCCAAAGCTATAAATATTATAATGAGAGGCTTATGAAATCCGAGTAGAATAAAGATGGATTCAACATCAAGTTGATGGAAAGCTTGGAAAAAATAGAAAAAGAAAATGGATAAGGAGATGGATTCAAGCAATTCAAGGAGTCACAGGTCTCATGGTAAAAAAAGAGAAACATGAAGTGTTGATAGGAATCATCACCACTCACCCAAGCATTCATTTAGGAAAGCGCGTAGTATCTCAAGTCCATCTCCTGGTAGAAAGCATAAGAGAGGGATTGGGGTGGATGAGCTACAGGGAGAAGTGAATAAGGTCAAGCCTCCTACCTTTGATGGTGATCACAAGAAGGATGAAGATGCAGAGACCTGGATGTTGGGAATGAGGAAGTACTTCCAGTTGCATAATTACTCTGCATGGGAAGAATGGAGAATTTCCATCTATTAGCTAAAGGGAAAAGCATCAATGTGGTGGGATTAGTTCATGCAAGTGCACCACATTGATGAGAATAAGGTTACTTAAAGAGAGTTTAAAAGTTATTTTCAAAGGAAATACTTAACCAAGCGATACTATGACAAGAAAATGAAGGATTTCTTCGAACTAAATCTTGGGAGTATGAAAATAGATGAGAATGAAAGAATATTCTTAGAGCTGTTGAAATATGTTGCATTCATCAAGGATGAGCAAGTTAAAATTCATAGGTACCTGAGTGGGATGCGATCATTTACCAGTGACAAGATATAGTATGATGATCCCAATACATTGGAGGAAACCATAAGGTGAGCTAAATGTATCTATGATCAACAAAGGGAAAGACTAACTTTCCAAAAGACTTGGGAAGACAAGAAGAAAAGAAAGATGGAACGAAGGAAGAAGGGGACTAAGACACCATTTTAAAGAAATACTTCTCAAGGACAACCAACTCCCAAGGATCCTAGTATGACTAAGATAGTGGGGAAAATATCAAGGAAACAACCTATTCATTGTTTGGGTTGTGGGAGACACCACATGTATAGAGATTGCCCTCACAGAGGTGAAAAAGTGAGGAATGTGCATAATGTACAGCAAGTTGTGAAAGTTGAATACATGGGAAGAAATGTACCAAGGATCTATGTAGCCCTAGATAACAAGAAAGTTGAGCTTCAGTCACACATGATTGAAGTGGAAGGTAAGATTAATGACCAACCCATTGTTGTTTTTATTTATTCAAGAGCTAGTCATAGTTATCTAGATCCTAAGATGGTGGAAAGATTCCAATTGCCAAGAATAAATATTGGAAAACCTTGTTGGTTCAATTAGCTACAAGGGAAAAAAAAAATAATGAGATGGTTAAGGCATGTCCAATGTGTTGATTAAGGTTGGTTGTCATTGATGTCAACCCTTGAAGAAAGCCCCGTAGCACAAAGGTTTGAGTAATGGACCCAATATTGTTTGATGTAAATATGACTCATTATTTTTTTTCATGGCTGATAAGAAGTAAATATGGATGAACTCCAAAGTGGTCCCCTTATGGTGAAAGCCCTCACGGGAAGACGTTTTGTGGAGTAAGAGAACCCATGCTTAATTGTGGAATAATGAGATGAAGGACAGTAAATTTGTCAAGGAAACTATCCTATATGGATAGTGTTTTTCATGCCATTTCCATTGGTATGTAGAACGTCACATTACTCCTCACGGTTAGAGAGTTATGACCATGTGAAGTTGGAGAACCCAGGTTTGGGTAATGGACCCAAGTTTGTTTGATGGATAACAGTATGATTTTTGCTATATTCGAAGGAAATATTATTCTATATGTATAGTACATGTCATTCCATTTCTGGTGGTATGTGGAATGTCACATAACTCCTCACAGTTTGAGAGTTATGGCCTTACGAAGTTGGAGGACCCTCATATGTCATCTAGAAGCCCCNAATGATAGTGTGACAGTGGTTCCATCATTCTACTTCTACTTCAAGGTGGCAGGATGGATCAAGGACAGCTGGTTGTAGCCACCTTCCAGTTGTAGCCAGAGAACATAGGGGGTTGTAGACTCCTTCTAGTTGTAGCCAGAGAATTGGGGAGTTGGAGCTTCCCTCAGGTTGTAGTCTGAGAAACTAGGGGTTTGGAGCCTCCTTCCAGTTGCAGCTGGAAAACAAAGGAAGTTGGTGCTTCCAATTAATGTAATTCTTCAATACATATAAGAAAAAGCATTCTGTCATTTTCGCTTGATTTGGGTTTTTACGCAAACTACTGGTGTACTGTGTATGTGTGTGATTGTTTATTTCTTACTGCTCATTATTGGATAATAATTCTACATTAATATAACATTTGAAGAAAAAGGATTATAATTACGCTATTACTGATTCACCCCCCCTCTTAGTAATCCAACACAATGATCATGAATGCATTACACACAAAATTTGATTTGAATATCATACCTTTGGGCTCTTATGATTGCCTCATTGGTATGGACTAGTTGGACAAACATCATGTTGTTCTAGACTATTACAATAAGGCATGTACTTGCTTGGATGAGGAAGGAAATTTAAGAGCAGTTCAAAGAATTCCAAGAGTTGTAACTATTAGAGAGGTTTCAACCTTGCAATTGAAGAAAAGCTACAGGAAAGGATGTCAAATATTTGCATTTCACATGGAGGAGGCACCTAAGGATAAAGTGCCAAATATTGAAGACTGTGAAGTACTAAAAGAATTTGAAGATGTCTTTAAAGAAATATTGGGGTTTTCAATGAAAAGAGATATTGATTTCTTTATAAATATGATGTCTGGAGCAGCTCATGTATCCAAGACTCCTTATAGGATGAATACACAAGAGATTAAGGAATTGTAGATGCAACTTGAAGAGATTATGAAGAAAGGGTATATACGCCCAAGTGTGTCACCTTGGGGTGCCCCAGTATTGTTTGTTAAGAAGAAGCATGGTACGATGAGGCTTTGTATTGACTTCAGGCAATTGAACAATGTAACAATAAAGAACAAGTATACTTTGCCAAAGATAGATGACCTCTTTAACCATCCAAGGGGCACGCAAATATTTTCAAAGATTGATCTCAAATATGGATATCGTCAAGTGAGAATTAAAGAAGAAGAAATCAGCAAGACTGTCTTCAGAATGAGGTATGGACATTATGAGTTTAGAATGGTGCCATTCAGATTGTCAAATGAACCAGTTGTCTTCATGTGTTTGATGAATGGAGTTTTCAGATTACTTAGATAAGTTTGTTATTGTATTTATGGATGACATACATATTTACTCAAAGTATGAAGAAGATCACAAGCAACACTTGAGGATGGTGTTACAAGAATTGAGAGAGCATCAATTGTATGTAAAGTTGAGCAAGTACTCATTTTACCGGTGACAGATTCATTACTTGGGTCATATCATTTCCAAGGAAGGAATAGTTGTGGATCCGGAAAATATAAGGGCCATTGAAGAATTGCCAACACCAATGTCATAGAGGTGAGATATATCATGGGACTTGTAGGGTACTACATAAGTTTTATTGAAGGATTCTCAAAGATTTCACACCCAATCACGTCCTTACAAGAAAGGTGTGAGATTTGAATGGAATTTGGATTGTGTAAGGAGTTTTCAGCACTTGAAGAGTTTATTTACCAGTGCGCCAATGCTAAGTATTGTTGATCCAGATGAAGACTTTGTTGTGTGCACTGATGCATGCAAGGAAGGGCTCAGTGGATTCCTTAGTCAAAATGGGCGTGTGGTGTGCTACAAATCAAGAAAGATAAAATAGCATGAAAGGCACTATGCTACTCATGATTTGGAATTGGTAGCCATAGTGCATGCCTTGAATATGTGGAGGTACTACCTCATGGGAAAAATATTTGATTTGAGAACAGACCATAGTGGTCTGAAATATGTGTTTGTACATCCAAGTTTAAATGTCAAACAAAGAAGATGGTTGGAATTCCTTAGTGAGTATGACTTTAATATCAATCATATCAAAGGAAAAGAGAACAAGGTGGTTGATGCACTCAGTAGGAGGGTGCATGAAATGCATGCTACATCCATTAGCATGTACAAGTCAAATTTGAGTGACATAATTTTAGAGGTTTCCAAATCATATCAGCGTTATGTGGACATAAAGGAAAATTTACAACAAGGTAAATTGCAACATAAATTTGAAGGTTATGAGCTAAAAAAGGATGGAACCCTCATGTGGCACAGAGTTTATGTGTCAAATGTTCAGGAGTTGAAAAATTTGTTGTTGTAATAGATGCATAAAGTTCCTTATGTTGGAACCCAGGTTACCAGAAGATAATTACAGTGGTCAAAAATCAATATTATTGGTCAGGCATGAAAAAGGAGGTTGTTGATTTTATTGGTATATTCCTTGAATGTCAAAAGGTCAAGATTGAGCACAGACACCCCGTTGTTTTGCTACATCATTTTCCCATTCCTGAGTGGAAATGGGAAGTTGTAACAATGGATTTAATTACTATGTTTCCTAAGACTGCTAAGCAACATCATTCTATTATGGTTGTGGTGGACAAGCTTACTAAAGCTACCCATTTTATTTCAGTGAAGTCAACTCACAAGGCAGGAAACATTGTTGATATATACATGAGAGAAATTTCTATTTTTCATGGTGTACCCAAGACAATTGTGCCTGACAGAGATCCCAAGTTCACATCAAAGTTTTGGAAAGGGATATTCAAAGGATTTGGGACAAATATGAACTTTAGCATAGCATATCACCTTGAGTTAGATGCACAAACAAAGAGGGTAAATCAAGTGATTTAAGATATGCTCCAAATGTATGTGATGGATAAACCATAAAAATGGTAGGACTACCTACACTTCATAGAATTTTCTTACAGCAATGGGTATCAAGCATCTTTAAATATGATCCCATTTGAAGCACTTTATGGTAGAAAGTGCAACACACAAGTGAGATGGGATAACCCAACAGATAGAGTCGTGGTTGGGTCAGATCTACTCCGGGAAACGGAAGAGAAGATGGTGAAAATAAGGAAAAATTTAAAGGTTTCCCAAGACAGGCAGAAACGTTGCGTAGATAAAGGCAGAACCCACAAAGAGTTTAAAGTGGGTGACCATGTGTTCTTGAAAGTAAAATCAAGACGCAGTTCCCTGAAGTTGGAAAAATGTTCTAAGTTGGAAGCACATTACTGTGGGGCATTTTAAATCCCAAAGAGGATTGATCCTATCTCATATATGCTTGCATTTCCTACATCCTTGTGTATTCATAATGTTTTTTATGTATCATTTCTTAAAAAGTACATACTTGATGCTAATCATGTCATTGATTGGAATGTGATTCAGGTGGAGCCAGAAGGTGATTTTCGAGTGCGACCAGTTTGCATATTGGACCATAAAATCAAACAGCTTTGAAATTGATCCATGGGGATATTAAAGGTCCAATGGACTTGGTACAGTCCTGAGAATGAAACTTGGGAGCATGAGGATGTTATGCGAGCAGACTACCCACATATTTTTGAAAACTTTTGAAGTTTTTGTATGTACATGTGTATATAATGCACTGAGGATGGTGCATAAATAAGGGGGAGGGGAATGTAATACCCCTAATCTGAGCCCCTATTGTAAATGTAAATGTAAATATACATATAGGCTAGTGATTCATTGGCACCAATTTTTGGTTCAATGTTGTGTGCACCTAAGTAAGTGCACATGGATTGTGCATCAAGGAAGGGTGTGCACATTCCATACTGTTGTGTGCACTTGAGTAAGTGCACGAGGATTACCTTGAAGTGTGCATCATACCAATATATATGTGTATGTGTGTGTATTTGAGGTCGGAGAGCCTATGTGGTCATTGGGCTAGTGAGTCGGGATGTAAGTGCACCTATCCTTGTAAAATGTAATCACACTCAAATTATTAATAAAATCACATTGTTTTATGCAAACCAATCAAGCGAAAAGAGATGGGGAGCTAAACTCCACCAAAAAGGGAAAATGGGGAGGCTTAAGTCCAAGGGAATATTTTATTAATATTTCTGAAAAAGTATAATTTACATATAATTATTTATCCTAAGTTCCCGAGAGATAGGAATGAGTCACCAAGTGGCTAAAGCTAATTATGAAGGTGACAAATGTCTAGTTATGACCATGCAAATATATTTCTAAGCCTTAGTGTATTTTGGGATTTACTTATTTATCTTCAATGATTTGAACCATGTAATCTGGGGACTGTCATTACCTTACTTGCAGAGAAAATATTGGGAAGGGGTTTCCATATAGTAACCAAATATGTTTTGTCGAAGAGGTGGGTTGTTAGGCCCGTGAGCATTCTCTCCATGTGAGAGATTTTTTGTTGAAGAGGCAGGTTGTCAGGCCCGTGAGCATTCTCTCTAAGTGAGAGAATTGTTGAGAATTTCTACCTGTTGTGTTGGGAATTAGTTACAAGTCTCTGATACTTCCTTTCTGGCATGTTGTTGAAGCTCTAGAAGGGAAGTGGGGAAACCAAGGGACTGTTTAGCAGAGAAGGGGCACACTTCCTTGGGTGGGACAAGCATGTGGGGAATGAGAAACTGTAGGCTAGTTGCAACAGTTGGGCACCTTGGAATGAACAATTATGTTGATTATTACACCTTATCCTGGCATTAGGAATCCTTTTTTCCCAAATAGAATTTAAGCCCCAGCTCGGGGGTGACCTGTTGTCGAAATATTATGAGCAACGAAGTCTATGGTTGGGAAGAACGTTTGAGCTCTGTGTGCAGTTGGTGACTCTTTATAAAGATAAGTGTTATTTATGTTCTTATCTAAATTAGTTTATGCTTAATTATCTATGTTTGATATGGGTTTATTTTATGTATGATGTTGCATATGATTAATTGTTGTTATCCTGTATAATGTTGTTTTCACATGTAATGTATAATGTTGTTTTCACCTATAAGTGTGATGTTGTTATTCAGTGTTTTTTATCGCACGTGTAGAGTATGACAGTTATTATGTATTCTTGTTAATTAACTTTGTAATAATGGTCATGAGTTTCTGAGGCAAGGCTTGATTTGTCATGCACATAGGGAAATAAAATGTTTATGCAAGAAGCTGGATTTGTTGTGTGCCCAGGGAAGCAAATCGGTGCACATAGGGATAATAGAGTTTGCATGTGGTGCCAAAATGGTTGTGCGCACAGTAGTAACCATGTGTTCAGAGTGGTTACACACGCATACATATTTGTGTGCTCAGAAATATTGTGTGTGAATTTGCATTATGTGTTAATTTTGTTGTTATAACTAGTGTTTTAAGAGGAAGATTTGTGTGGCGTGCACCAACTAGGAGGTTGGGTACGTCACATTTTGGTATTAGAGATTTATTTAGAAAAAATGGAGTAGTGGAAACCTTTCAATGTGGTAACGAGACTCAGCTAGGAGGTTGGTTACATTACTGATAGATGTTTCAATGCGATAACAGGACTCAACTAGGAGGTTGGGTACATTAAAACCAAGTTCTTCCACATTAATATTCAGGTCAAGAATACCAATATAGATTCTTTGTTGAACTTAGGTTCACATGCTAATCTCATAGCAACGGATCTGGTCAGCAAGCTTGTATTGGAGGTTCATGATCATCCTAGCCCCTATCCATTGGGTTGGGTAAATAAGGATGCAGAGATTAAGGTAATGCAATAGTGTAAGATTAAATTTGTTATAAGTGTTGATTTTATTGATGAAGTGGAATTGGACGTAGTACCCCTTGATGTATGTGGATTAGTGTTTGGAATCCCTTACATATATATGAGGGATGAAATATTCATGCAGAGATCCAACCAATATCAATTGATCAAGGATGTGAAGTCAAAGATAAATGCACATAAAGGAAAGTCAAATATATCGCTAGTAAGTGCCAACCAAGTCAACAAGTTGATTAGTTCTAGTAATAAATGTGTTTTTCTTTTCTTAAGAGAAAATTAGTCTGGTGATGAGTCAATGAGAGTGAAGGCATCCTTATATGGGTGTTCTAAAGAAAAGAAACATCAATTAGAGGAGTTGCTACAAGAATACAGAGGAGTGTTCAAGGAGCCTAAAGGGATACCACCCAAGAGGGATGTGGAGCACAAAATACAGTTATTATGAGACTCCCCATTGTCGAATATTGGGTTGTATAGACAATATGTTCTAGAAGTGAATGAAGTGAAGAAGCATTTGTAACAATTGTTGGAGCAGGGTGTTATTCGACCAAGTACCTCACCTTGGGGTTCACCCATCGTAATTGTTCCCAAGAAGGATGGGACTTGGACAATATATATCGATTATAGGGAATTGAACAAGATTACATTGAATAATTTGTACCCTCTGCCAAGGATCGATGACATATTGGACCAGTTGCAGCATGTAAAGTACTTCACTCATTTGGATTTTAAATCAGGATATCACCAGGTACGATCCAAAAAAGAATATACCTGGAAGACCGCCTTCAATACAAGGCAAGGTTTGTATGAGTGGTTGGTTATGCCATTCGATTTATGCAATGCACAAGCTACAATTATGAGACTAATAAATGATGTTTTACGCCCTTATCTAGATTCATTTGTTATTGTCTATTTGGATGATATATTGGTTTATAGTGTTACCTCGTAGGAGCACATATCACCTTGTATGAAGGTGTAGAGACTATGAAGAAGCACCAGCTACTGGCCAATCTCAAGAAATGTGATTTTGCTCAGCATTCTTTGATGTATTTTGGGCATTTGAATGGTGGAGGGGAGCTCAAGATAGATCCCATGAAGATGGAGGCGATCATGAAATTCCCAATTCCTGCAATGTCACTAAATTTAAGAGTTTTTTTTAGGAAACACAATATTTACAAAATTTCATAGCTTCTATTTTAGCGGTAGTTGCACCGCTCCATGCCATAATAGTCAATGGCAAGTGTTTCCAGTGGGGGAAGAATCAATATAAGTCCTTTGATGAGATGAAAACAAATATCATTCAAGCACCAGTGCTCGCACTACCAAACTTGTAGAATCCTTTCAAAGTGGAGACAGATGCAAGTGGGTATGCCATGGGATCAATACTAATGCAGGGAGGAAGGCTCATCTTCTATTATTCTGAAGTATTTCATGGGGTGATTCTCAACTACCCTACCTACGACAAGGATATCTATGCCTTGGTACAAGTTGTCAAAAAGTGGAAGTACTATCTGATGGGAAAGGAGACCATCATCCACACATATCACCAGCCACTACCATATTTGCAGGCCCAGAGTAAGATACAACAAATCGGGAATTACAAGTGGATGGGGTTTTTACAACAATTTTATTTGGTCATAAAGGATAAGAAGGGTAGCACAAATAAGTTGGTATACATGATTTCATGGCCACCCACATCCAAGATTACATCTTTGGTAACTATGATGCACATGGATCATTTTACCCATGATGCATAAAGAGAGGCATACACAGGAGATGAGGACTTCAAGGATGTGTTTCAACAGTTGCATGGCCAAATTCATATGGAATAAGGTCAAAAAAAGATTGACTATCATTTCCAGTATGGTCTACTCTACAAACTCAACAAGCTTTGTGTTCCTAAAGGTGAATGATTGCAGCTTATCATAGAGGCTCACACCTCCAAGGTTGTTGGAAAATTTGGTGCTAGGAAGACAATTACCAACTTATAGAGGTATATGTATTGGCCCAGAATGTAAGAATATGTAGCAATATATATTAGAGGATGTATACTTTGATGTACCAGCAAGCCCAATAACAGGAAGTAGGTCTATACCATCCTTTACATGTACCCACTTGACCTTGGGAAAGTATTTCCATCAATTTTGTGGGAGGTTGACCAAAAACCAGGAAGGCAAATGACTATCTATTTGTGGTATTTAACAAGTTAGCAAAATGTGCATTCTCATGCCTTGTAAAAAGACCAAGAAGCAACAAACAAGTTCTTTGAACAATTCTAGGTGCACTTTGGGATACCAAGGAAGATGATCTCAGAAATGGATACCATATTTCTCATTGCATTTTGGACTACATTGTGGGAGAATATGGACACTAAGTTGAACAGGTCTACAACATTCCATCCAGGGATAGATGGGAAAACAGTAGTCAATAGTACTTTGGTGCATATTTTAAGGGGTTACAATCAGAAGCATTCAAAGACTTAGGATGAAAATCTGATCTATATAAAACTCTCTTATAACAAAGCAGTCCACACTTTTACAGGTAAGTCGCCTTTTGTGATGCGCGAGCATACTCTTGCAATTCAACATTAGTTGATCAGTCCCAAGGGGGGTCTTGACATTCATGAAAGGAAGTGGATTTCCTTTACAAAAAATTGTAATTTTCCTATCAAGTCTAGAAGGTCCTAGATGAGTGATGAGTCAAGTATTTAGTCATCTTAATGAAACTGCATTCTTAGAAGATTTGAGGATAGGATAGATTCTAGGGATGACTAATAGAGAGATTTTAGGATCTTAGCAATCTTAGGAAATAAATTAGGATCTGAACCAATTCTAGTATCAATCATGCTTGTATAAATATTATAAGCCTATGAGCATAAGTGGAGAGAGGAGGCCAAGGCCGAATGTGGCCAAGAAATGTAAAATTGGGCCAAAAGGATGAATGTACAGAGTTTATAATTAATGAAATATTGTTCTAAAGTTTGTATGATGAATATCTATGCCTCTCTATGTTAATATGTTAATGATTAGCTAAATTAATGAATGATTGATCAGGAAATTGTGCATATTATTTCTTGTAGTGATTATCTAAATGTGAATTGGATGGATTGTATGTGAACAGTCAATAACAATTGGAAAACAAGTTTGATTTCAGGATACAAGGGTTTTCATTGCAAGTTTCTGAGGTTTAAATATTTTACTAGTGGAATCATCATTTTCAAAACATCGGTCAAGTCATGAGATTGAAGTTTTAAATGGTGATTTGATTGATGAATAAATAATTGGGTTTTGAGTTTTATGAATGAATCATTACCTTCAGCAGTTCATGGTTACAAAATATTGTGAGTTAAATTGTTGGATATATGTTTTTAAAACCTAGATCAGATCGTGGGTATAGCGATCAAGATTTTAAGGGAAGGTTTGCATTGAAAACCATACTTGGTAAATCATAGAGTGATCAAAATGAGGTTATGCTCTATGGATGAATATGATCTCTATTCTTCTCTTTGATGTCTTTATCCAAGGTAAGTCAATATTGATATGAATCCATCTATGTAATATATATATATGATTAGTGGATGGCATTTTAATAATTATTTGAATTTGAAGATACAACAAAACTTAAGTTATTAGAATATGAGCTATGCATTGAGACATAGGTGAGTGTGTCCATCTAGTATATTGTTGTTTGAAATCTGTAGAATGATATTTTTTCCATGTAAGAATCGAACTCAGAATTCCTTCCATTGTGTAAATTTGTGGCTATAAAATTGTCATTTCTTATGCCAGAGCTAACAGAAATGTAGATTGAAAGGTGTTGAAGTAAGTTTGTGTGGAACGATTTGGGGGGTTTTGTTCATTGATTCCACATTATGATATGAACACTAGTATGTCATATTATTCTAAATCCAATTGGATTCAAGTAGAATAGTATCTTTTTAATTGATGAGAAATTCAAATTTACATGTGTGGTTGTGTTAAAAGAGCAAATCTCACTCCATTCAAAGGCAAGAGCATATTTAATTAAATTCTGAGACAAAATGAAGGAACTTGATCTAAGGTGTGAGGTTGCTTGTACCTCTCAATCCCTCTTGAACTCATGCTCCAATTTATAGTCATATAAGGGTCCCAAGATCTCATGGAGTGAAAACATTGTTGCAGATATTTGTTTTCCCTTCAAGGGGAATTGAACATCAAACCTCTAGAATGCAGTCTCAAGTATGCAGGAATAGAGATACCCCTATATTTTTAAAGAACTTTGGAGACAAACAAAGTATAATGAATCAAATAAATCCTTGTTTTCTTTACATATCGTGGCATTGGTGATTGTGCAATTTTTCCATAATCCTATTAATGGACAAAATTTTATTCTGTCAAAGGAAGCATTAAAGAAACCTATTTCCTTATCATTTTGTTTGTTGGGTAAAATTGTAAAGGAATGGAGTTGACATCATAAACAATAATGTGTTCTATCATATTTCATTAGAATCTCGGTGTTCTTTCCATCCAACAACTGATTTATTCATCCTCTACTACTAATTAGACAAAAGTTGCTAGAATGTCATGTGGAGAGCTATGCAATGCAAGCATGGTCATTATGTTTGCACAAAGTGGTATCATAGTGAAATAATGATACAAGATTCAAGATGAATACTCTTTGAAATATTATATCATGATTTAATTATGAACAGTGAAAGAAGGAAGATAAGAAAAGAACCTATGAAAATTCTGCAATAAGAAGATTGTAGACATAAAGGACAATTCCATCCAAGGCATAGAGCTGGGGAGAATTGTTTGAGAACATCGTAAGTTAATATGGTCTTATTGTTTTGAATTTGAAAGAGTATATATATATATATATATATATTCTTAAACAAGTAGCAGCAATAGACAAGACATTTTGACAATGGATTACAACTTGGAAGTTGTGACGGAAGGGAGCAAGTTAAAGAGGAACTATGGAAAGAAACCCTCACAACAAAGATGATTGAATACTTGCTCATAACTCATCTAGGACCTTCTATACTTGATAGGAAAAGTACAATTTTTGTAAAGGAAACCCACTTCCTTTCGTAAATGTCAAGACCCCCTTGGGACCAATCAATTAATGGTGAATTGACAGAGTATCCTCCTGCATCAGACTCCCACAGTAAGAAATTTTCATGATCTCCTAGTCATGTGTCTTCAATTGAAATCTACCTGGATCCCAAATTTTATGTTGTTGTTGTCCTTTTATTTTCCAATACAATCTCTTGCAGTCAACCACAATTTTTTGTCAACAATATTCTTCATTTCATTGTATCTTCTCTTCTTCTTAGGTACCTTCTTCATAATCTCCCATAACTTATCAAATTCATTGTTCAATTCAGCCTCCTGCTGATGTATCTTGTTGTTACTACTCATTCGCAGTTGTATGTCTTTTTGTATAAGAGTTATAAAACTCTTATTCCACTCAACTTTATATACTCCTTCACAAATGGCTAGGATACTTAAGTGTATCTACCATGGATTCTCTACAATATATTGATTGTTGTCATATTCGAAATGTTCACACTTGATTGCACTCATACATAATTTAAACAAATTACAGGGAATATCTTTCTCATTCACATCACACATGTAATCTACTATTTCCTTTTATGCATAAATTTCCCCTTGAACTTTTGGTCCATCTACTACAACCTTTTGTTGTTTATGAAATAAAATTTCATTCTTATGAGTTATTCTTATCTTATCATTTCTCATCTCATATCATCTTCCTTTGTACCTGCACATTCACATAAATAATTAGTTTCAAAAATTTCTAACTCATTATATGCTTCAAGCATCTCTTCCTCTTCATGGTTTTTATTTGCATCCTTTGTGTAGACTTCTTTGATCTTTGGATTGATTATCCACTCTTCTAGTAATTTGATCTCCTCGTCAAACTTTATGAGCATTGCATCTAGATGTTTCTCTCTGTCTCCTTGATCCCTTTCATGGCTATATTCACAATCCAATTCTCCCTTGTTTACTAAACTAACAAGTTCTTGTCACTGCCTTTTGTCAACTCCATTGGTCAACTATGTAGAGGTCTCCCTTTGATTTCTTGTATGAGATAGTGCTACCTCATTTTCCTTCCTAACAAAAATCAGATTATGTCATTTCGCTATGCCTTCATGAAACAAACCTTTAACCTCCTTTATGACAGTTGTAGATGGTTGTCCATCTTCATCCCTTTTATAACTTGCACCATACACAAATCATCAGTTTTAAAAATATAATACCCCATGTCCTTCTCTAATTCTTCTAGCATCACTTCTTCATGCTAATATGAACTTTCTACATAATCCATGGGACTTCTAGTAAGTCTCCCTTCAGTATCTTCATCATCTTCCTCTCCAAGGAAAGATCCCTACTCTGGTTCACATAAGTGAACTTCTTCTTTTGTCATTGACCTCTATCTAAACTCAACAGCTCTGAGTTTCTCTCTCTTCAACAAAGCATTCAACCTGTGCCTCTTCTTCTTCCTCAATTTTTTCTTTGTTCTAATAAAAAAATTCATCATGTGCATTAATTTCTTCACAAACAAATGCACAATATGACATTTAACATTTTTCCTTACATTCCAACCTCGTCTCCAATCTTCATCTTCACTTTCTTGTAAAAAATTCATCATTATAATGAGTATTTCCTTTAACTCTGAAAGATATTTTTCAAACTCCTCTTCGCTCATCTGCTTTCTGCCAATTGCTCTAGAATTCTCTTTCCTATGGTTATGGCTTCTCTATGAACCAATGACATGACTCTTAGTAGTCATCTCCATCTCCACTTTTCTGAGTTTATCCATGCTCAACTGTGAGCTGCAACTAAGCCTCTTTGTTGTAGCAAGCCTCCTCCCTGCTGCTCAATACCTCATCAAGCTTCACTTGAGCCTGACCTTTTGGCATTCTTCTGGTTTTGTCCACTAGAACCTTTTGAGCATCTCTTTCCTCCTTCTAGGCTTCTACATCTATACTCACAATTTATTCTGAGAACTTTACTTGTCCTCCTTACTTCCAATTAAATTGAAAGTAATCACGGCTCTCTCTTTGATGTGAGGGTTTCTTGTCATAGTTCCTCTTTCACTTGCTCCCTTCTGTCACAACTTCCAAGATGTAATCCACTGTCAAAATGTCTTGTCTATTGTTGCTACCTGTTTAATAATATATATATAATTAAAAACAATAAGACCATATTAACTTACCATTTTCTCAAAAACTTCTCCCCAACTTTGTGGCTTGGTTGGAATTGTCCTTTATGTCTACAATCCTTTTATTGCAGAACTTACATAGGTTCTCTACATGTCTTCCTTCTTGCATTGTTCATAATCTACTCTTTCAAAGAGTATTCCTCCTGAATCTTTGAGTGTTACTGTGCTCTGATACCACTTGGTGCAAACATAATGACCACGCTTACATTGCATAGCTCTCCACATGACATTCTAGCAACTTATGTCTAATTAGTATCAAAGGATGAATGAATCAGCTATTGAATGGAAAGAACACCAGAATTCTAATGAAATATGATAGAACAAATTATTGTCTATGATGTCAACTCCAATCCTTTACAATTTTACCCAACCAATAAAACGATAAGGAGAGGGGGTTTTTTATGCTTCCTTTGACAAACGAAATTTTTTTCCATAACAGGATCTAATCTAGGTTTTAAAAACATAGATCCAACCATTTAAATCACAATATTTTGTAACCACGAACTGTTGAAGGTAATGAACAAATAGGATCGATACCATAATTGAGAGGCGTTGAAGCAAGTTTGCGTGGAATGATTTGGGGGTTTTTGTTCTTTGATTCCACATTATGATATGAACACTGGTATGTCATATTATTCCGTGTCCAATTGCATTCCAGTATAACAGGAGCTTTGCAATTAATGAGAAATTCAAATTTACACTTGTGATTATGTTAAAAGAGCGAAGCTCACTCCAGTCAAAGGCAATAGTAGATTTAATTAAATTTTGAGACAAAATGAAGGAACTTGATCTAAGATGTGAGGTCACTTGGATCTCTCAATCCCTCTTGAATTCATGCTCCAATTTATATTTATATGTATGTCACAAGATTGCATGGATTGAAAACATTACTACAGATATTTGTAATTTTCCCTTCAAGGGGAATCGAACATCAAACCTTTAGAATGCAATCCCAGGTATGCAGGAATAAAGATACCCCTATATTTTTTATGATCTTTGGCAATAGACAAAGTATAATGAATCAAAGAAATCCTTTTTTTCTTTACATATCATGGCATTGGTTATTGTGCAATCTTTCCAGAATCATGTTAATGGACAAAATTTTCGTCTGTCAAAGGAAGCATTAAAGAAACCCCTCTCCTTATCATTTTTTTTGGGGTAAAATTGTAAAGGATTGGAGTTGGCATCATAGACAATAATTTGTTCTATTGTATTTCATTAGAATCTTGGTGTTATTTCCATCCAATAGTTGACTTATTCATCCTATGCTACTAATTAGTAGAAATTAGTAGAAGTTGCTAGAATATTATGTGGAGAGCTACGTAGCGGAAGCATGGTCATTATGTTTGCACCATTTTGAAACTTTTGGGGGGTATTTTCCACATTCACCCTTAGATGTTGTATATGGACAACAAGGAGGAGTGAGGGAGGACCTCACAGGAGATGCATTAAAAGCAGAAACAAATGTTGAGAAGATTAGGAAGATCCATTTGCAAGTACAAGAGACATTGAAGAAGTCACGGGAAAATTACAAGGCTAGACATGATCGACACAGAACAGAGAGAACATTTAGAGTGGGAGAAAAAGTATGGTTACACCTGAATAAGGAAAAGATACAGGGTCTTGGTAAGAAGATCAAGGCTCTATGGTATGTTCCTTTTGAGGTATTCGAAAAGGTGGAAGATAATGCCTACAAACTCAGTATACCCCCATACATGCACATTTACTCAGTAGTGAATGTGGAGAATCTCAAACTCTATGAGCCTTCCATGTTGGATCAAGAAGAGGAGCAGGTCCTACCTTCCATAGAGTAATTAGCACCAGATGTTTAGGTAAAGTTCGCATAGGACACAGTTTTGCAGAAGTGGTCCAGAACCAAAATACAAAGGCAGTGTGAACTTTGGCAGATTTGGTTGAGAGGACAACTTCCAAGCAAAGCAAAGTGGTATTCTAAGGAGAAGGTAGAGGAAAATTTTCCTCACCTCATTCAGTAAATCTTTTGGGAACCAAACCCTCCCTAAATGGGGAGGTATGATACGGATTGGATCATTCTATTATTTTTCATCTATCTTGATGTTTTCGGAGTGGAAAAAATTGGAGGAATCAGCTTGCAGGGTCATTTTAGTGGTAGGTCCCAGATTGGAAAATTAGGGTCTGAAACCTTCTAGAGCCATTTTGAGTCATTAAACGACATTTTTGGGAGTTCTAGTATCCAAAACCTATACACACTCCCTTGACGGTGTTCTACACTCTAGTACCTTTCCAAGAGTGCAGATTGTGCATCAATCGGATTTCATATGCAAAAGTTATGCCTCCCACAAGTTGACCTATCGTGTTTACCACCATGGTACGAGAGGATGTCATATTAGCTCCCATTACTCATGCATATGGGGCTAGCCACTTGAGTAATTTCAAGAAGATTCGAGAATGTTCAAAACCCTACCACAATTGAGGGTTGAGGAAGTCAAAAACATAACCCTACATGGTTGTGGGGCTATGTTAAATACAAGACCACTAGAAGGAGAAAGGGTTCCAGTCTATGTTATTGTATTTTGTTCCATAACATAGCATAACAACTAGGAGTGGGAAATTAGAGAGCATAACAAAGGGGGTTAATGTTTTGTAGCAGACTAACAAGCATAAAGCCATAGAGAGTGTCTTATCTGGTAAGGGTTTGCAAACCTTTGTGTTATTTTGTGGATGGTGTGTAATTGTACTTTATTGTTCTTTATTTTCTGCATTTTATCTATTTCACCCATAAGCATAAAATCAGCTAAAGGAATTTAACCTTCATAATGTAAATTTCAGTTTTATTTATCAAATTTGTTGTGAAGAACTCTACACTAGAATATTTCATTTCAAAATAAAAAAATTAATATCTTAAAAAATATTTTAAAAAATAAATTGTTATCCTAAAAAAATATTTAAAAAATAAAATCTAAGTCACAATTTTTTATATTTTGAATATAAAATAGGAAAGCATTAGGAGTCTTGCAGTATTGTTTTTTTTTTCAAAATTTTAATTCAATTTTAAAAATTTGAAATTTCCGTCGTCGTATATTCACCTTTTAGAACTCTGTAAACAAGACTTTGGATGGAGTCTCCAACATGACCATGTACAGTTCATTGAGTGGGAGCGTTGTAAATAAATAATTTACAGTGCACATTATGAATAAATCGAATTGCAGGGAGCTGAATGGGCTATTTGCTGTTGGAATTTTAAATTCTGCTTATGTAATTTTCATGTATATATACAATTTTTATACATGTCGAAATAAAACTGCTGTGTAAAAGCTCCGTTTCAGACGCTACGAAGCAAAGGTTTATTATTGCTGTAAGTTTGCTTTTATCTCTGCATTTATCATTTATTTCTGAATTTGTTTTGGTTCGTTGTAACAGTGAAATAGATTTGCTGTCCATGTATCCTATGTTTTCAATTAAGGATCTAAATAAACTTGGTGTTTTTATGTTTACAGTTTCACAGACAATTTATTTTATCTTCTAAAATTGTAGAAAATCGTAGCAAAGGTACACTTTGAATTTCTTACTTTGTTAAAATGAGCAAAAGTGTACTGCTGATGTAATTTTCCACAATTATACTCTGTGCTTAGATGGAGAGTTGTGGATTTTCTACAATGACAATAACCCTCCTCAGTAGTGTACAGGTAGTGTGGCTTTTCTACAGATTAACTGGAATAACCCTCTTGTAAAATAGCCTTCCGGGACAGTGTAAAGGCGGTACAGTTTTTATACCGATTAACTAGAATAACCTCTTGTAAAATAGCTTCCAATATTTAACAAATTTAGACTTTGGGTTGATTTCATTGTATGTTCTTTTCGTTATAGTCAGATTAATAATGGAAAAAAACCGGTGTTCAGAAGCTGAGCAAGCTTGATTGACAATTGTTTAGTTCTTTGGTCTGTTAAGTGAAGAAAATGATTGCATGCCAACTTAGCTGTTTCCCATGGCGCTGCTTTTTAATATCTGAGAACATTAATTTTTAACTTCTATTTTAGATTATTTATGTTCTGATAACAACAAGTTTGTTTATACAAAACCATTTTATCTTCTGATTGCAACAACAAGCTTGTTTATACAAAACCAGTTTATGTTCTGGTAACAAGAAGTTTGTTTATACAAAACCTGTTTATGTTCTGGTAACAACAAGTTTGTTTACACAAAACCAGTTTATGTTCTGATAGCAACAACAAGTTTGTTTATAC
>JZKD02S0082777.1:325489-343879 GCA_000966675.3 Picea glauca
CTTTATGGGAAAGGGACATGCCACTGTATCATATTAATGGAAAGTAAAGATTACAACCTGAGCCTTGATGTCGCAAACTTCCTTTTGATGGCTCTTGGCTCTGACACACACACTTTCTCAATCCTTGTATGAAGAAGATCAAATCCTCTTGATAGACTTGCTAGAGTCTCCAAGCTACTGTTCAACTAAGTCCTTCACACAATTCTTTCACCAATTCTCCAATGAGTCTTGCTTAACCTTTTCCATGAGAATTCCATCAATATATAAGAGAGAATGAATTAGTTACTTTGATAAGAATGATCCCAAAATATCAGGGAATCCAGTACTAGGATAACCATTCGAATGCCAACCCATCCTTCTAGAAGATTCCATTCTAGAAACATCGATAATTTATATTTTTCCATGCTTTAGGAAGAGTTCGCACCCTAGCACCCTAACTAATATCCCTAGATACACCTGGATCTAGAACAAAACATGACAGGACATGACTCTTTCCCTAAGTTTTGACCATTGAATTAACTAGGAGGAAGGAACCAATAACATACCTTATTATCGCTTCCTAGGGTCTTTGTTGCTCCCGCTTCACTCCAGTGCTCTCGTGAAGTCCAGACCAAGACAACACAAACCAACCAAAGTGAAGATAGCACAATATATTCAACAATCAACCTATGTGTATGATCAAGGAATTACACAACAAAGTGGAAATAGCTTTATGGGAAAGGGACATGCCACTGTATATCATATTAATGGAAAGTAAAGATTACAACCCGAGCCTTGATTTCACAAAATTCCTTTCGATGGCTCTTGGCTCCGACACACACACTTTCTCAATCCTTGTATGAAGAATATCAAATCCTCTTGATAGACTTGCTAGAGTCTCCAAGCTGCTGTTCAGCTAAGTCCTTCACACAATTCTTTCACCAATTCTCCAATGAATCTTGCTTAACCTTTTCCATGATAATTCCCTCAATATATAGAAGAGAATGAATTAGTTACTTGGATAAGAATGATCCCAAAATATAAGGGAATCCAGTACTTGGATAACCATTCGAATGCCAACCCATCCTTCTAGAAGATTCCCTTCTAGAAACATCGAGAATTCATCTTTTTCCATGCTTTAGGAAGAGTTCACACCCTAGTTGTTCAACATAGTGCAAGAAGTTCGCACCCTGGCTTAAAGCAGCCTACGAAAATGGGTCATTATCGCACCCAAATGCACTAGCAGCCTGCGAACCTTCTTCAAAAATGAGTTTTCTGGGAAGAGATGAAAGTAACTTTTCTCAGGAGAAAGTTCTTATGAAGAGCCTGAGTACACCATCATCAATACATCATCATGACGACCAAAATCATGGGTAACACCCATGACCTTAACAAATTCAGGGCCAAGTGTTAAGTGTGTAGCCCATGAGAACTCTCAGGGGACCCATATGACCAAGGTCTAAGAACCCCGCACTAGTCCAGAAGGAGTTAAGATCTTATTGGCTTCGGAGCTCTAGGAGTTTGAAATTCTTGGATTTTATAACTTCACAACCTCCAAAACTCTCGAATGCTAGAGTCACGAAGTGACACGGGTTGTAGATTTGAGGACACCCAGGAACTATCCCAACCATTGGATCTACTTCATAGTCAACTCGACGTTGACCGCTTCAGGAGAGAAAATGCGTTATAACACCAAAACCTCTGAATTTCGGAGTTGCAGTATAATGGACCATCGATCTTTGGATCCTTCAGGATACCTCTCAGCCGTCTGTTTGTAGGGATGTGTGTAACGTGTCGAGAGGATGGGGGAGTCCACATGTCAAGTGATGGTGATGCCATGTGTGGCGGCTTTGTGGCAGAGAAAAGAGATGTTGATGACCCGAGGCATTGCCACAGGTCTCGGGTTGATAGATGTACCTATAGGAGTGGCCTAATACTGAGACCAAGGGGCCCTTGAGCTAGAGTTGCGAGCCATTTATCTGGGGACTCCACGGAGAACCCTCCCAACCATCCAATCCACCAGTGGAAGGATTCACATGTATCACTTTGACGAAGTCCTACTCTGAAAGAAAAGGAGTATTGAGTGGGTAGAACTCCTAAACATCGAAGTCATGAATTGATGAGAGCTGTGGATCCGATGATCATTCAAGATCCCCTCTGACTATTAGATATAGAACATGGTTATCCCAACACTGACCACTTCGAGAGTATGGAGGAAGACACACCACAGATTCCCCGAACACCGAAGTTATGAAGTAACGAAGGCCATCAATCCAAGGTTTACATGGACACACCTCAACCGTGACATTGAAGGGATTGGAAGGATATTAGTCCTGGGTGACGTGGCATGATGACATCACCTAGGGTGACATGGACCCATGTTTGACATGCCATGTGTCACCTGGATTCATATATTTTGTAGACCCTATGTGCCCATTAACACGTGACACATGTCACCCACTGTAGGGGCCATGTGTCATCTCTGCCTCGATGCGTGTCACCTTTGGCACTCACCTGTTTGGTCCAATTGGTGGGAGGGGTATTTGGGACCCACTAGTACTTGCCTCCATATCTAGCATGACACCACGTGGAGTGATTTTGGGACTTCGAAAGTCAAGGAATTTGGGACTCTGGGGGTTTGGGATGCAACGTCGTGGGTAAGTTGAAAGGACCGAAGGTCGGAGCCACGTGGAGAGATTATGGGACTTCGGAAGTCCGAGAATTCAGGAATTCGGGGGTTTGGGATGCAACGTCATGGGTAATTTGAAAGGCCCAAAGGATGGAGTCACATGGAGAGTTTTTGGGTCTTCGAAAGTCTGAGAATTCAGGACTCCGAAGAACATGCGTAGTGTAAGAGAAAGGGACGTTCAACGCTGAAGCACCAAACGCTAAATCATCCTCCGACCTGTGTGTTAGATGAGGATTAAGTCCCTCCATTGGATTGGATGGTGGATAGAGCTTCCCTTCAGGAGGTAGGAACCTGAGGATGGTACTAATGAGGTGGATCCACATGGCCCTCAACTAAGGAACACCCATAGAACTTCAGGAAGCCATAACTTGTAAACCGGAGGTCGGATTAGAGCCTTGTAATAGTCGTTAGAAAGCTATGAGAAAGTAGAAGAGGATGAATCATATTAGAGAGATTATTCGAGATGAATTGAGTAAGAAACATTTTTATGCCCCATCCCTAGAAAGGGCACTTAGGGGTCGGATGTATTACATGTTTGGAAACATATTTGAGGTGTTTTACATTTGAAATACAACATTAGTGGGTTCAATGGTTACCACTAGCGGAATGGTGGTACACCACCTCTTACCATATTTCCACTCACATGAATCTCTTTGAAGAAGTATATAGACAAAAGCCACTATCAATTCTTCCATACATGCCAAGTGTTTCAAAGGTTCAGGAGGTTGTCCAAAATCTTACAGTCCGCATGACAATTCTCTGTACTCTCAAAAAAAATTTGGTCATGGATTAGAACCACATGAAGAAACAAGTATATCATGGTCATTCTAAATGTCAATTTGCTGAAGGGGACTAGGTGTTTCTCCATCTACAACCATACAAGTAGACTTCACTAAAATCCCAGCAGTGTCAGAAAATTGCACCCAAATTTTATGGTCGTTATACTATTCTCAAACACATAGGACTAGTGGCGTATCAATTATCCTTTCCTAGTCACTCCAAGATACATCCTATTTTTCATGTCTCATGCTTGAAGAAAGTGATTGACACCAAGTTTCAAACCCATACCAGTCTACTAGATTTGGATGAAGAAGGTTCCATTTGATTGCATCCACAATCCATATTGGACTAGTGCAAGCCTCATTTTCATCATCACACCATCAAGGAAGTTTTAATTCAATGGAAGGATACTCCCCCTGAATATGCCACCTGGGAGTCGGTTACCATTCTACAACAATTTCCTCATCTTAAGCCATGAGGACAAGCCTCTTTTTCAAGGGGGAGGGCATGTTAGGGACCTAACTTCCATAACCCCTCACTAGATAGAATAATATATTTTCCATTTAATAAAGGATGACATTAGTCCATAAGGCCTATTTAATAAATATGAACAAGTCAATGTAAGAAGACCTAATACAAGATTCTGCTTCTAGAAATATCTTCCTCTAGAATGTTCTTTAGAAGATATAATTAGTATAAATAAGAGTAGGAGGCATGATAAAACTTTGTCTTGAGAATTATTGTAATAAATATCTGCTCTAATGGAGGTTGCCCCCTTGAAGATGCAAGTGAACATTTCTTTCTTTGAATAAAGGTATTGTTTCTGGTATTGCTCTTCTCAATATTTTGTTGTTCCATTGATATCTACTGAATATTATTGTTTCTGCATATTATATTACATATGGTACCTTACACACACACACACACACACACACACACACACACACACACACACATATATAAAGAAAAAAATTCTGTTTGCCTTTGAGCCCATAAGGTCGTAGTGTTGAAACTTCGCTTTGATACCATTTGTAACGACTATTTCCATCCAATTTTATTTTTTAAAATTTTCATCATCAAGAGTATATTCATGCAATTATAATTGATACTTTTCTTATATAATTTTGCTTAAATATTCTTTGCATATGATTATTTAATGTTCTTGACTAATTTTCATGGCGATGCCATGACAAGATACTCATCCAAAGGCACTTGCATTGGTTGTCACTACTATAGTGGTAAAACCCCCTATGGACTACACTAGGGTTCAATCGTGCAGGCATAGCTAACCATCTAAAGTCTCCTATTAACAACTATCCCGACAATACCCCACATTCATGCATAAAATACAAAGTATAAGGATCCGATAGTCTTACCTTAAACTCCGCATCCGATGTCGATCCTTTTGCATTCGATCACTTCTTGACTGCAAGTCTCCTCCCAAGGCTGACTTGCATTCACCAAAAGACAAACAAGAAACCACAAACATGCATATTATATATGAATTAGTGGGTTAGATGTCATAACAAAATGTAAATCAAACATGAAGATTGAACACATCATATGGAGGGACCAAAAAAGTACTTCTTTATATTAATCTCACAAAGTCACTTACAAAATGAGATCGACGATTGCTCCTCGAACCCAGTCTTGGGCTCCTCTTCACCAAGCTCAAACTACTTCCATGTATCCTTCTTCTCTCACACTTATCTCTAGAGAATGGGCATATGCTTATGAATAAGGAAAAAGGCAAGAATAGGGAATTCTGACTCAAAACTCACAATGTGGCTGCAAATTCTTGGGGCAAGGGGGGAAAGTGAAATGGGCAGAGTTTCACTGTTGCTATGTTTTTCCTTGGAATGAGACCCCAACACCTCCTTTTATATGAAAAAAGGATGGTTATTCGGTTGGGTGACAGGCTATAAACGATGGATTAGTTGGGAAACTACACAATAGCCTATAATTTCAACGAATCCCTTGCAACTTTTTATTTTTTGCAACTTTTGTGGGCATACGCGGGCTGTAATAGTGTATTTAGCGTATGTATGTGGGCAGTAGTGGGGAAGTTAGCGTACATATGTGGACAGTAGTGGTGCAGGGCCTGTACATCTTCAAAAATAGTGTTTTTAAGAAGATTTGTTCAGTGTTGGCTTGGAAAAAATAGTAAGTAAGATGCCCTGATGCCAGGTATGCATGTATAGTGAAATTTAGGGTTATAATAGATGCCCTCTAATGTGTGAGGTCAGAAGAGCATTGATGGCTGAAATACATTACAAATATTCACCAACGTATGAAGCGAGTGATCCTGGGACTAGGGTTTGTGAGGTGCCATATGCAAAATAACAATTGTCTCATTGAGGCGGGCATACCCATGCTCGAGATGAAATAAATCATGGCTGTCAATAAAATACACTACAGATCCATGTCATATAACTATATCAAGTGTAGCTATAATAAATAAACAATGTATATACATCCCAAAATCAAATATATACTTGTATAGTATCCATCTTCAAGAAGCCAATTACGCCTGATGGCTAAAGATGAGGCCTTTAGCTCGAGAAACAACTTCAAGATCTTCAAAACTTGGGTAGGAGTGTAATGTGAGTGTACGACTTCACTACCCATAGGTCTTCGACAACTCGTTGAGGAATAGACAAGAGTATCTTGGTGATTAGGGAAAGAACTCCATTGATTTCGAACAAGGACTTGATTGGACTTTAGGGATGGCCGTGCATAAGGTCAAGAGACAAAATGCAGAAAGGCCGACTCAAGTTGGGTAAAAATTCCCTTGGACAATAGCATGATTGATGATCAGACTCAAGCAACATGACATTGACATAAGTTCACGATGAAGGAGGCAACACAAACTCTCCATATGTTTGGAAGGATAACCAAACGGAGGAGGACACAACTCTATGTTATGAGAACAACTTCCTAAGGTCATATTAAATCCCAAAGCTTGACGAACAAATAGAAGGATGTGATTTTTTCAAGGGAAACTCATTGTGCTGCCATAAAAAGAAAATACTTTTCCCATCCTCTTTTTGGGGTATATTTGATTTTTTTGTCTTTTTCAATATTTTGGAGAGCTTGAAAAATAATAAAAGAATGCTACATTACAAAGTAGGAATGAGTGTTGCAAGCATACTAGTTCCAAGCGCAAGGAACACATTAATGCTCAGAGCAAGGAGACATGTGCAGGGAAAGGACACTTGAGAAAATTCCTCCATGGGTCAAGGTGTCAAGACGCAAAGGCAAAGTGCTACAAGGCTTGTGTATAAGGCATGCTTCAAAGGTTCAGTTGAGAACAACATGGAGCCAACATTAGGCCAAAGACACAGAGATGCATATGCGATTAATAAGACACAATGATAACGTCCTTCAATGTAATTTTAAACGATCCCAAAGAAGGTAAGCTCAGTGGTTTTTCATTTTTAGAGAGTCTGAAAAAACATAAAAGAAGACTCCATTGGGGTACCTTTTTCAAAGATAGTCTAGTCGGCTAAAAAAAGGGATAAAATAGCACTGAAAATATGTCTATTCAAAACAATTTTAACGAGTGTGACAAAGACAAGATCACTTGACAATATTTTCAATTTTAAGGAGTTTGAAAAGAGCTTAACTATGGACTCGCTGCCTTTTTCTAGATTTTGTCTCCTTATCCCGAAAAAGGTGAAATTTACTATGGAGAAATCTCCTGGCGAGACGAATCTCCCGAGGTGTACCTTTTTCCTCCTTAATCTACAGGTCGAAAAAAGGGGTAAACTCATGCCAATAGATGTTTTTTTTAACCAATTAATGAGTGTGAAAGAACAAGGTCCCTCGACGACCTTTTCAATTTTAAGGAGTCTGAAAAGGGCTTAACTATGGACTCCATGGAGGAAATTCTTCTGGACCAGTTTAACAAGTGTGAAGGAACAAGGTCACTCGACTATCTTTTCAATTTTAGGGAGTCTGAAAAGAGCTTAAATATGGACTCCATGGGGGTTCCCTTTTCGTAAATTTAGTCACTCAGGCCCGAAAAGGGGTAAAATTATACTTGAGAATACTCTTCTAGCGAACCGAAGTTCCTAGAGCATACCTTTGTTCATAAAATTGACCATCTGGATTGAAAAAGGGGTATACTACTGCCAGACAGATGTGCCTTCAAATTTTAGTTTGGCGAGTGTGAAGGACAACAAGATCGCTCGACAATATTTTCATATTTAGAGGGTCTGAAAAGGGCTTAAAAGAAGACCCATTTTGTGGGAGTCCCGAGGATGAGGTCAAGAGTGATAACATATCAGACATATGAGGCTCAATATTGTAATAAGGACAAGACTTACAAGGACTCCCAAGCCTAAATTCATTAACGACGACATGGACACCAAAATGAAACCAGGATCTACGTAGGGAATCCATGTGGAGGTAGGCTCTACCACTAAATTACGACACTTATAAAACAACGGTAATGGTTCCGTGTCACAATTTGATGGGTTTGATCCTATGGAAAAGCGAAAAAAAAAACAACAAGATGCAAAAAGTGGAGGTGGAATCCTAACTTAAATGCAAAAAGTTGGAAAAAATGACTTTTTACCAAAAGACCTTAAAAGTGCCCCATCTCTCAAAAGGTTTTCCCAAACCAAAGGTAAAGTGTATCATAACATCCAAAGAGAAACTGAAGAACCACGTTAAATGATTTTCAAGCCAGAAAAAATGACAAAAGGGGTCAAAAAATGACAAAAAGGGCCAAAAAAGTCTATAAATAGAAGTTGTTAGCTCATTATCACCATTGCAAATTGAGAATTGACCAAAAAGCCAAAAACACCCCTTCGTTAAAGAAGTTGATTTCGGGAGCTTCAGTGGATGAAATGAACTTCCGCTTGGACCAAGTAAGTACAAACTAGCTCCTCTTACATTTCCATACTTTCCTTTTACATTAGTTTTAGTTTTTTTGGGATCACACACCTTTAAAAAAGGTTAGCCCTACGTGCACATGGGCTGTCCTAGGAAAACCCACATATACCCTTGGACAGAAAATAAACTGCTCATGTGCATACGCAACTGTGTCCAATATAGCCTACGTACACCCTCAAAAATATGGAAAAAATAAAAATGCAATCATTAGCTCTCCTTTGAACTTGTTATTTTGCAGAATGTACATCCATTGGAGAGAGAGGGAGCATGAGGAAATTGATATACTTGTCGATGAGGACCTTGCAACTATGTTTGCATTGAGACAATGTGTTTTTTGGAAGTTCTTCTGGTGTCCATTCATGAGGGCACAACCCATGCTGATGATTGCCTTGGTAGACTATTGACATCCTGATGCTGAGGAGTTTATGCTTGAGGGGTAGTCATTGACTCCAACGACTGAAGACATTTACTTTCTGACTGGCCTCTCGAGGAGGGGTGAACCAATCAACTTGCGTGCTTTCCCCCCCTGTGCCTCACAACATTGCAGAATTGATTGGACTCCATTGTGAGGCCGACACTGAGAAAGTAGGTTCTTAGGTGCCAATTAACAATATTACCAACCTATCACTGAAAGTGATAGTTTTACTCATTGGGCGGATCACTGGATCCATAACTTGACATCAGGCCTCCCGGGCGCACATGCATTGTGCAGTGTAGTGCTTGAATGCACAAATATTTGATTGGAGCACGACCATGCTAGACTTCATGAAGAGAAAAATCACTGAGTGTCTTGGGCGAGACAACAAAAAATTTGGATTTGGGACCATTTTGTGCTCATTCTTCTTCTTTGAGAGTCCCTGGTCTCAGTCCACGAGAGACAGTGTGAGGGCATGTGGCCTCCCTCCCAGCAGTGTGTATATGGGCAACGTTGTTGCTATGAAAGGGGGGAGGAAGAACCATACAGGCCTTCGATGATGCATTTTGTGACTGGTGGGCACGATAGATTTTGGTGATATAGGAATGCCCCTACGCCAGAATTAACTTTTCCAGGGACCCAGACATGCCCATACCTCCCAGAGTAGAGCGAGGAGAGATAGGTACGTTCATTTTTTAATGTTATTTAATTTTTATTTCTTTTTATATATATCATTTTTTATGGGAATCATAGTATCTAACAACTATGTATCTGTTTAAGTACAGATGTGGGGCCAGTGTGTCCAACATACTTCTCGAGGACCAGGCGACGTCCTTGACCAGAGGCAGTACCAGCTGCAGCCATTGGAACAACAACAACAACAGGGGGACCTCCAACCGGAGAGGCTGAGATATTTTTGAGACGGGTAGAGCAGAACCTCACCGTGCTCACTTGCGCAGTCCCTATCGCAGAGATCGAGGATCTCCCACCATCGATGAAACCTCATGTAGTTGGGGTGCCACGAACCTAGATCCAACTCATCCGGCGTTTGGAAAACACCGTGGTTCACTATGGCAGGGCCAACATGCCCCACCCTTAGCTTAGGATGGACCACTTATGTGCTAGGGGCACTTTCTATATTTTTTTGAGGGCATAAGCCCCATGATGTGTACTGGATATGTATTTTTGAGGCGCTTGAGCCCACTTATGTACTCTAATACTTTCGATATATATATATATATATATATATATATGCATATTTACATCTTTTTTGTCTTACAGATTACATTTATTTACAAATCTATTTACATGTATATGTGTGTGATTTTTCTTACGTGTGTGCAATATGCTAATCTAATACTTGATTAACTAGAGTATCTGTCATTTGATTCAATCTCCTAGGAACATGGATATACATAATGTAATCAAAATAATGTTTTAAGAGACGTACCCTAAGGAATCGTTGATGTAGAGTAGGATCATAAACACGG
Organism: Picea glauca; assembly: GCA_000966675.3. Lineage (NCBI taxonomy): Eukaryota > Viridiplantae > Streptophyta > Pinopsida > Pinales > Pinaceae > Picea > Picea glauca. The sequence continues at coordinate 335,742 of JZKD02S0082777.1, forward strand.
TAAACCCCATTTAATTGGGACACAACCAATTGTACATCTAAGTATACCTGAAGATAAGAGATAATATGCGACAAGGCATCACAAAGTAACTCTATTACTGCACTGTATTCGACGACATTGTTTTTGGCATCACCTAAACAGATACCTCTAGAAGATAGCAACTGGCCTTGAGGTGTGAAGATCACCGAAGCTGTAGAAGCAAGCCTCTGAGTGTGTCAGCTAGTGTCGTTCATGAACCCAAAAAACACTTCTGATTCACTTGACATCTGCCACAGTGAAAAATATGACATCAAAACAACATGTCCATAAAACAAAAAGGACAAAAAAAAACTGTATAAGAACTATACATATATAAAAGAAGTCACCTAAGGCAACCCACCTACGAGTAATACTTCTTGAGATGTAGCCCATTTCTAGGCTCCGCTAAAGAGTTCCCTTCAAAATCAACCAGATGGTAAGTGCCCTTCTTTAATACTTCCTTCATGATGAATGGTCTGAACCACATGGGTTTGAACTTGCCTGCCCCTAGGGGATCCTTATCTTGGTCATAGACCAGGACAAGGTCGCCTTCGGAGAAAATCAAGGGATGAATAGACCGATCATACTGACACTTGAATATTTTCTTGTGAGCCTCGTTAGCCAAGGCTGCATTGCATCATTTCTCCACAAGATTCTCAAGATATAATAAGCATTCCTCAAACGGTGAAGTGTCTGGCAATAACTGTACTGCCAACTTAAGAGATGGGATCTGACATTCTATAGGCAAGACTGCTTCCAACCCATAAATGAGTTGAAAAGGTGAGAAACCAGTGGCAATATTTATATATGTTCGGTAGGCCCACAATGCCAAGTACAACATCAAATGGCATTTTGACTTGGCCGAATTGATCGTTTGTTGTAGAATTGTCTTGAGAGACTTATTCACAACTTCTACCTGACCTTTCACTTGTGGGTAATAAGGTGATGAGTGTTCTTGCCTCAACCCTAGATTTGACATTAAATCAGACATCATTTTGTTCTGAAAGTGACTGCCATGGTCAGTGGCAATCTCTTTTGGGACGTTGAACCTTGCTATTATCTTATTAAACAAGAAGAGATCTATTTTCTCGTTATCATCTTTGAACGTTGGCATAGCTTCGACCCACTTGGTGAAGTAGTCTACTACTACGATGATATAACGGTGCCCCTTGGCTGAAGGGAGGTGGCATGTAGTATAATCAATCCCCCACTTAATGAAGGGGCCAACTGTAATGATGGGAAACATGGGAGCAGGGTGTGCCCTCATCTTCCAAGAGAATATCTAACACAGGTGGCACTTCTTGACCGATTCAATGTAATCCTTGATTAACATCAGCCAAAAGTAACCAGCTTGTAGAATCTTTTGGGCTATTTCCAACCCAGAAAAATGACCACCACATGATCCAGTGTGGTAGTTGTTAAGCATGAGTTCCTCTTCTTCATGAGTGAGGCATCAACGAAGAATGCAATCTAGACCTCGACGATACAAAGTGTCCTCAAGTATGAGATAGTTTTTTTCTTGATGGCGTATACGTCGACATTCATCACAAGAAGCAGAGGTAGGGAACTTCAAAGTTTGCAGATAGACTAGTATATCTCCATTCTAGGGTTCCGAAGATGAAATCAGAAAAATATCTCCCTTAATTAGTGATTCTTTGGGCATAACATCACCTAACTCGACCGAAAGTTCCGAGATAAGTTTCACAAAGAGCATCGACTTTTTAGATTTCGTGGAAACAAAATCTATGTCAAATTCCTGGAGGATAACAATCCATCTATTGATCTTTCCACCGATTACACGTCATGTCAACACATATTGGAATGGATTCACAACGACAATGACAATGATCTTGCGAAACAAGATATAATGATGGAATCGCTGGACAACATGTACTGCTGCCAACATAAGTTTCTCAACATGGGAGTAGTTGAGTTCTGGTCCAACCAGACCTCGGCTCAGGTAATAAATGACGTGTTCTTCAAGAAAATAATCCTCCAGAACCAAGACCATACTGATGGCTGACTCTGCCATGACCAAATACAATACAAATTCTTTATTATAGTTGGGGGGCCGAAGTAGAGGGGCAGACGTGAGGGCGCACTTCAAAGCTTCGAAAGAGTGTTGAGCAGCTTTCTCCCAATGGAAAAAGACTCTCCTCTTTAGTAAATGCATAAACCCTTTGGTGATCTCAACATAGTTTGTGATAAAATGCTGAAGAAAGCTAGCCTTTCCCTATAAACTATGAAGCTAAGGGACTGTGCAAGGGGGAGGCAATTGAACTATCACCTCAACCTTTATAGAATGGACCATGATCCCTATTGTCGAAACTATAAAACCTAAAAAATGACTCGATGTCACACAAAAACTACATTTGTTTGGATTCAAGCGAATCCGATAGTAGCGACATCGCTCAAAGATAATTCATAGGTGCGTGGGATGATCAACTCTCTTTCGATATCGTGATGCTAAATCATCAAGATAAGCCTCGACTATGTGTTTGAGATCATGCAAAGAAAAAGACATGGCTCGCTGAAAGGTGGCTCCAACATTTTTGAGGCCAAAATTCATCTTCCGATAAGAAAATGTACCCCATGGACAGATAAATGTTGTTTTATGCTACTCCTAAGGATTAATATGTATCTGATTGTATCCTGAAAAACCATCCATGAAAGAGAAGACCTCACAACCTGCAGATTCATCAAAAATCTGGTCAATGAATGGGGTGGGGAAATTATCCTTTGGACATGCCTTGTTCAAATCACGAAAGTCATTACATACGCGAATCGTTTCTTGCTTTTTGTTGACCAGAATGGGATTTGACACCCATTGAGTCAACTGGATGGGGTAGATGAAACCAACTTTGAGTAGTTTCTCTACTTCAGCCTTGATAACTGCTGCTTTCCAAGGATTAACTAGATGAAGCTTCTGCCGGACTGACTTGGCGCTAGGGTAATTCATTATTTCATGTTCGATGAATCTTGGATCAATGCTCGACATTTCCTCGTAAGACCAGGCAAAAATGTTGCGAAATTCTTTAAATAAATCTGTATAGATTTGAATCTCCTTCGGGGAGCAGTCTGCTCCGACGAAGACATTCTCCATGATGCCAGGGGTTCTGGATATGTCGATAGGTATTGTTTTAGTGATTTTTTCCATATTACCCTTGGCGTAAACTATGTGCATAGACATAGGATTAATAAGACAAGACCTATCTCCAGTCATAGTCAACACAAATTCACCTGCCTCAATTCTTCCTAACTCTGGGAGAAACTAAGATCTATGATGGAGATCATCCCAGGGTTTGTCTGAACTAGTCAATACCTCTATAAGCACCTCGTCAGAGGGAAATACCAAGTCTAAGGAATTGGTAGTGGCGAGCAAACCTTGAGCCCAGGTCGGCTCGAAAACAAGATCTAACTCCCATGTGGGAGACCGATCAGGGTCAGCGTAATCTTGCTAGACTATAGAGTATGCAGCCTCTGCCACGGACAAAGGCATGGCCATGACATGATGCCCTAACCCTTCCATCATGGCCAATGGGGAAGGAATATTCCACAGATCATTAAAGTAAGTCGTGCGAAACAACGACACTTGAAAGATTTCAGCCTTAGGCTGGTCGGGGACAACTGATATCATATTGACATTGCCGAATGGAGGAGGGTAATCGAAAGTACCCATGAGAGGTGGGCATAAACCAACCCCCACATTGACGATGCCGGGCTGTGGGTTATCAATCGTTGGGACCATGGATGCCCCTGATGAAGGGTCAAGCCTGGAGAAGGACAATTGATCAATGGTCACGAATCGACCCTCGTGTGGAAACAAAAAGACCCAAAAAATTGTTGCAACCATTGCATGCATGGAATATGTCCAACTCCTTCCTAAAAGGAGGTTTTATTCGAGAGGTGCATCAACCACTTCAATTTCGACGCACACGGTCTTCCCTCCTAACTACACAAGGAAAAAAGGATGATTCAATGTGGTCTAAAAGAATGACTATTGAAATCCGTAAGAAGAGTAGGTGAAGGAGACAAAATGGGTTGGCCAATGGCCTTCCAACACGCCAATGAAATCACACATGTCGAGGTGCCCTCATCAACCACCGTACGGAAAATATTCTGGGTAAAACTTTTCATGGTGTAAGCCACTACTATCTAAAGAACGACATGATATGGGAGACGAGGCTTCAAGTCGGTTGTATCAAGTGTGATAGTTCCTATATAATATTTCTCGACAGATCCTAAGGAAACTAGTAGAGCCTTTCTCTGCGAAGGGAAGTTCTCGAGGACCTCCAAAGCAGACATCGCACAAGGGGTTTGTGACAAATCCTCCACCAAAGAGTAGTTCTAGGCGGCCCTCGCGTTTGGATTATGCAAAGCCTTCTTGAACGCTCCTTTCAGGATGCATGTCATTGTTTCGCCCATCGTTCTCTTGATATGGAGAGGAACATACGAGTTTTCAGTTTCTCTACCCTTTTCAGCAGTACTTGGCATTCCGTAATCATGTTCCCTAGTATCTATGTGAGCTTCACCTTTAAACATATAAACATTCGAGGTCGAGGGATTACTGGATGATGAAGGGGGTCCCTGACTGCCCCCATCCGCATTCACAGAGGCTTGAGTGAAATTTTTCCCATGAGGAAATGGGTTCATTAACATTGCAGGCTGCTGCTGCACCAATAACTTTTGGGCTTCTGCGAGTCGAGGGCACAGGTGAGTCAGGTGGTCTTCCATGCAAAGGTCACACAGATACTTCAACTTCTTTCTCTCTGTGTTTCCCCCGCCAACATTATTGGTGGGTTTCTCATCCCCCTTACCCTTCTTTTGCTATTTCTTTTTCCTATCGACCTGCTGGTTGGCCTTCGGGTTCGTCGATTGCACACTATGTACATCCGATGTATGAGTAGGGGGAGCAGCCGAACTAGAGGTTTGGCTGGCTGTTTTCTGCTATATCGACAATTGCTGCAATTTGTTTGACAACTGATCAGTGGGCTTCACTTGTGCTGAACCGAGAATTCCATTGGCATGTGGTCCAGACTTCTTTCTAGTCTTTTCAAGTATAGACCTCAGTGCATCTGGAATTTTTTTGTAATGTAAACCAGACTGAGAGTAAATCAGCTCTAGCTGTTGAGCTCTCATTATCTCTTCTTCTTTTGAAAAGATCCCCGACATTGCTATGTATTTGGATAACTGAGGGACCAAATACTTGATGAACTACTCCAGTAGGAAAGCCGGTGGGATTGGTACCTTTATCAAACTCTTTCAGCATCTCCATTCTCGGATGTGATCAGAGATATGGTCCGCCTTTATTTGCTCAAAGTTGGCCAACAATTCAGTGCCGACATCGTATCTCACAAGTAATTGAAAATGGTTGAAGAAAACCATTGCCAATTCACCAAAAGTAGAGTATCTTGAGCGATCGAGCTCGATGTACCATTTTGCGGCACTCCCGATGAGAGTGCATTGAAACAAACACAACTGTACATAGTCGTCTTTCAATGAGTTGGACAAGCACCATAGGTGAAAGGTAGTCACATGATCACCTGGATATTCATTATGTTTTCCCTCAAACTTTTCAATGTCTGAGTGTAACTTGGTTGGCATAGGAGGCCAACGTGGATCATGAAATATTGGGTCATTTAATAATCTTGATAAGTCTGGCAAATGCAAAGTTTCCAAAAACGATAGCTTAGGTTGTTGAATATGTACAGGAGGATAGGGGCCTGGGTTTTGGCTGGCACCAGGTTGCCAATAAAAGTTAGGCTGCTGGCCTGGGTTCTAGTAGAAACCATGGCCTAGGAAAGCATTCAGATACTGCGCTTGTTGAGACATCATCGATTGAATCCCGTAATAGGACGTTGAGGGCTGGGAATGGATTTCTCCCGACGTTGTGTTCTAAAGGTTATGGAAAGGGTTTCCCCCTGTCGATCCGACGGGCATAGGTATTGAGCCTTGCCTGGGGTTCCATTAACCATGGAAGGGGTTGTCCCTGGTCAACATCCATGATGAGGTAACTGATCCCTGCCACATATTACAAGGTCCTTGAGAAGTGTGTGCCCCCTATGCAGGAATAGTACCCTGCGCAGAATTTTGTGATCCAAAACCAAGGTTTCCCCTGAATGAGATGACAGCTGACGAGAATGTGTTGTTACCAAATGCGTCGAACAAATAGAATAGTAAAGAACCCACCGGTGTGGTACTGGAAGAAGGCCCTTGACTACCGGCTCCGAACGAGTTGTAGTTCATGTTCGGTCAGGTGGGTTGATGAGAAGCACCGTCGAGCGAGGGGGATGATGGAGGTATGTGACCCCTACCATAAGGGAAAGCATTATAGGGGGCTGAGGTTCCCCCCATGGAACCTTACAGAGGAGCGTTTGAGCTCTTTGCCCCCAGACCCATGGTCTGTAGGGTGGAGTAGGTGAGGACCGAGTTCGTATCAAAACGAGGCATCCCGTATGAAAACAAAGGGCCTTTCGCACTCTGCATGAAAGGTGCAGTGATCGCCGCCATAGACGAAATCAAACCACTGCCTGAGGTAGAGGCTGTTGAGACCATAGTGGCCCAGACCTGCGAAGGTGAGTTAGGAGGTAGAACACCCCTAGTAGTGGCAGCCATCGAGGGAGTATGAGGACTCCCTGACGAAGTAGCAACATTTTCTTCCATCACTGCTTGCAGGACTATCTGACACTTGTGATGTGTTACCCTTGGAGGGGAAAGCTATATCAAAAGTGGCACCGACAAGTCAGTGATCGGAGGGTTGTATGGACCAAGAGCTTCCGCTCCAAGGTCAGAAATAGTCATTTCCTCTGGATACGAGTGTTCTCCTCTCGGATTTGGATCGGGTACAGTTTCCTGTGTACCGATCACCTCAAATGACCCTTCCTAGTCAAGTCTTCGCCTTCGCGGTGGTGGTGGTGCCTCCAAGTTAACTGGCGGCAGGACCAAAAGCCTTGGCGACTGACGAAGCTCTTGATCTTCCACTGTGAGAAAATCAATGACACACTAAGTCTTTTCTAATGCTGAAGACCAAAACATACACTAGAAAATTTATTATGAGATATGGCAAGCAAACCACTATAACTAGTTGGAAGAATAGTTACACCAACCAACACTAGAGCAACTTACCGGTGCAAGTGAAAATCGAACACATAATCACCCTTCGAGTATACTCTGCAAAGCATGGTTTGATGTTTGTCCTGGGTACTACGGTATACCCTTGCAGTCACCTGTGTTAGTCCCTTAAAAAAAAAGGCTACTAGGCTGCTAGCTCGTGAACAATTACCAGGCGAGTACAATTGACATTCGGGTGGACCGCAATGAGCAGGGTATCAAGCCCAAAATATATTGAGGGTATCTAAAGCAAGTGTTCCAGAAGATGACCGAGGACCTCGAATGGATTTGAGACCCGCGAAGCTACGTGGAAAATGTGATCAATAGAATCCCAAGATAAGTCTATGTGTTCACCACTACGCTTGGTTTGACTTTGGAGGGGTTATCTCCGCTACCTTTTCGCACGTGAACTCGTGTTTAACCCTTGTGTTAGAGGGGGATCCTAGATAATTTCCACGTTACTGGACTTATACACTCCCTAGCATAGACTCATATTTTTTTTTTGTAGCCTTGAAGAGTTTCCTCTCCAACCTAAATCAAGGCTCTAGCCTAGTCTAGTTAATGGACCCTACAAACATAAAGTTTGATTAATTTTAATTAATCGTTAATTTTAAGTGGTTTATCTTAAGTCAAAGGAACATAAATGAAACTGGTGGTGTTTTTAAAGAGACGAAAGAGAAGAAAAAATGTTGGAGACACAATTACTTCTTTTTCAAAATAGTTGCAAATTGAAAACTCTTTAACCAAATTTTCTAACTAACTTCCTTTCCAAGATATTTTAACAGAAAAAACCTAAAACTCGATTTCGCTCGACTAAGAGCTACTTAAAGTACTAAGTATTCAGTAAAGAACTTAAAAAATCACTCTTCTTCCCGATAAATAAAAAAAACTAACCTAACTACTTAACCAAGCAAGAAAATGAAATCTTTTTATTTTATTTTATGCTTCAAAATAAGAAACTTGAAAATGAATTCTTTTCTTTTCTTCTAAAGCAAGTAAAAGGGAAAAGT
>JZKD02S0082777.1:356150-374448 GCA_000966675.3 Picea glauca
GAAGGAAACCAGGACAGATGGCCATAGGTCAAGTGCACATGTAGCAATAGCATGATTAAACATAAAACAAACTAGCATAGGAGAACCTAGATACCCGGTGACCTGTCGCCCTTGCTTGTTTGCCACATGGACCTGGCTGGGATGGCGAATGGTTGCGCACAGAATGGACATTTCCTCTTTGCTGGAGCGTTGGAGTACGCGTCAAGGAGCAAGTCCAGACGCTGTCCCATGAGAAGGGCTCTGTGCTCCTGGTTTGCCATGTGGCCTCGGAGTTCGAACACCAGAGCCAGATGCTCTGCACGGAGGAAAGGACCATGCAAGTCATTACCTGTGTCGTCGAAGATTACGTTCCCCGCTTCCACGTTCATCCCATCTCTAGCTTCGACCTCAAACAGTTCTACACCGGCTGCTTCCTTCTTCATCCCTGGTCTGGTCTCGTCCGCGCTCCCTGCGGTGCAAGTCTTGTCCCGAGCTTCATCCTCGATCGTTTCCTGCACAACATGGCTGGTGGAGCTGTAGTCACCCGTCCACAGTATCTCCTCAACGATGCACACAGGGAAATCTTCTGCCGTCTCATCTTTAGGACCGCTTCCAACTTGGGAGTCTGACGCCATGGCTTGGGGTTCCGGGGTGGTCACTAATTCCTCCACGAACGACGTTTCTTCAACATAGCTGGTAGGAAACCCATCCACGACGCCACCCTCCAACCTGCTTCCAGGCTCAATTGCCATGGTTTGACTGCTACGCTCTGTCCCAGTCTCAACAATAATGGCATGCAGAGCCAATTGGTCAGTGCGAGCCCTCTTCCGGAGAATGGAGGTCGCCATCGACAAAGCGCGCTCCAGTTTCTCCCTCCTTTGCCTCTACTCTTTGTGGGTGTACCAGGCCGAGCCACAACGATGCCTACCTCGCTTCCTGGTCATGGTTGCCGAGTGGTATATAACAACACAGAGAGGATGCAACAAAACGAGAGTGAGCCAAGACGATAAGAAACCAGAGCTGCACCAGAGCTCCCAACCGACGGGGAGGCCCAAAACGAGAGCAAACCAGCTCTGTCCAGGCGCTCAAAAATACAAATTGCCAAAAATCGGATTCACCTGTCTATCCATAGACCCTGTCATGCTGAGTGCGGTATGAGCGAGAGTTTTCGCGCGAGGGAGGAGTCCCTTCTCCGTATAGCGGCTGTAATGGCCAACTACCATCGTAAATACGGAGAGTATGGGTGGCGGCCATCAACATTTATGTTGTGGCTCAATGCAGAGCCAGGTGGCGAGGTATTGCCGCATGTCACCCCATCCGGGGCTTGTATAAACATTATTAAAGTGGTTTTGTATAAACATTATTAAACCGGTTTTGTATAAACAAACTTGTTGTTATCAGAACATAAACTGATTTTGTATCAGAACATAAACTAATTTTGTATAAACAAACTTGTTATCATAACATAAACAGGTTTGGTATAAACAAACTTGTTGTTGCTATCAGAACATAAACTGGTTTTGTGTAAACAAACTTGTTGTTACCAGAACATAAACAGGTTTTGTATAAACAAACTTCTTGTTACCAGAACATAAACTGGTTTTGTATAAACAAGCTTGTTGTTGCAATCAGAAGATAAAATGGTTTTGTATAAACAAACTTGTTGTTATCAGAACATAAATAATCTAAAATAGAAGTTAAAAATTAATGTTCTCAGATATTAAAAAGCAGCGCCATGGGAAACAGCTAAGTTGGCATGCAATCATTTTCTTCACTTAACAGACCAAAGAACTAAACAATTGTCAATCAAGCTTGCTCAGCTTCTGAACACCGGTTTTTTTCCATTATTAATCTGACTATAACGAAAAGAACATACAATGAAATCAACCCAAAGTCTAAATTTGTTAAATATTGGAAGCTATTTTACAAGAGGTTATTCTAGTTAATCGGTATAAAAACTGTACCGCCTTTACACTGTCCCGGAAGGCTATTTTACAAGAGGGTTATTCCAGTTAATCTGTAGAAAAGCCACACTACCTGTACACTACTGAGGAGGGTTATTGTCATTGTAGAAAATCCACAACTCTCCATCTAAGCACAGAGTATAATTGTGGAAAATTACATCAGCAGTACACTTTTGCTCATTTTAACAAAGTAAGAAATTCAAAGTGTACCTTTGCTACGATTTTCTACAATTTTAGAAGATAAAATAAATTGTCTGTGAAACTGTAAACATAAAAACACCAAGTTTATTTAGATCCTTAATTGAAAACATAGGATACATGGACAGCAAATCTATTTCACTGTTACAACGAACCAAAACAAATTCAGAAATAAATGATAAATGCAGAGATAAAAGCAAACTTACAGCAATAATAAACCTTTGCTTCGTAGCGTCTGAAACGGAGCTTTTACACAGCAGTTTTATTTCGACATGTATAAAAATTGTATATATACATGAAAATTACATAAGCAGAATTTAAAATTCCAACAGCAAATAGCCCATTCAGCTCCCTGCAATTCGATTTATTCATAATGTGCACTGTAAATTATTTATTTACAACGCTCCCACTCAATGAACTGTACATGGTCATGTTGGAGACTCCATCCAAAGTCTTGTTTACAGAGTTCTAAAAGGTGAATATACGACGACGGAAATTTCAAATTTTTAAAATTGAATTAAAATTTTGAAAAAAAAAACAATACTGCAAGACTCCTAATGCTTTCCTATTTTATATTCAAAATATAAAAAATTGTGACTTAGATTTTATTTTTTAAATATTTTTTTAGGATAACAATTTATTTTTTAAAATATTTTTTAAGATATTAATTTTTTTATTTTGAAATGAAATATTCTAGTGTAGAGTTCTTCACAACAAATTTGATAAATAAAACTGAAATTTACATTATGAAGGTTAAATTCCTTTAGCTGATTTTATGCTTATGGGTGAAATAGATAAAATGCAGAAAATAAAGAACAATAAAGTACAATTACACACCATCCACAAAATAACACAAAGGTTTGCAAACCCTTACCAGATAAGACACTCTCTATGGCTTTATGCTTGTTAGTCTGCTACAAAACATTAACCCCCTTTGTTATGCTCTCTAATTTCCCACTCCTAGTTGTTATGCTATGTTATGGAACAAAATACAATAACATAGACTGGAACCCTTTCTCCTTCTAGTGGTCTTGTATTTAACATAGCCCCACAACCATGTAGGGTTATGTTTTTGACTTCCTCAACCCTCAATTGTGGTAGGGTTTTGAACATTCTCGAATCTTCTTGAAATTACTCAAGTGGCTAGCCCCATATGCATGAGTAATGGGAGCTAATATGACATCCTCTCGTACCATGGTGGTAAACACGATAGGTCAACTTGTGGGAGGCATAACTTTTGCATATGAAATCCGATTGATGCACAATCTGCACTCTTGGAAAGGTACTAGAGTGTAGAACACCGTCAAGGGAGTGTGTATAGGTTTTGGATACTAGAACTCCCAAAAATGTCGTTTAATGACTCAAAATGGCTCTAGAAGGTTTCAGACCCTAATTTTCCAATCTGGGACCTACCACTAAAATGACCCTGCAAGCTGATTCCTCCAATTTTTTCCACTCCGAAAACATCAAGATAGATGAAAAATAATAGAATGATCCAATCCGTATCATACCTCCCCATTTAGGGAGGGTTTGGTTCCCAAAAGATTTACTGAATGAGGTGAGGAAAATTTTCCTCTACCTTCTCCTTAGAATACCACTTTGCTTTGCTTGGAAGTTGTCCTCTCAACCAAATCTGCCAAAGTTCACACTGCCTTTGTATTTTGGTTCTGGACCACTTCTGCAAAACTGTGTCCTATGCGAACTTTACCTAAACATCTGGTGCTAATTACTCTATGGAAGGTAGGACCTGCTCCTCTTCTTGATCCAACATGGAAGGCTCATAGAGTTTGAGATTCTCCACATTCACTACTGAGTAAATGTGCATGTATGGGGGTATACTGAGTTTGTAGGCATTATCTTCCACCTTTTCGAATACCTCAAAAGGAACATACCATAGAGCCTTGATCTTCTTACCAAGACCCTGTATCTTTTCCTTATTCAGGTGTAACCATACTTTTTCTCCCACTCTAAATGTTCTCTCTGTTCTGTGTCGATCATGTCTAGCCTTGTAATTTTCCCGTGACTTCTTCAATGTCTCTTGTACTTGCAAATGGATCTTCCTAATCTTCTCAACATTTGTTTCTGCTTTTAATGCATCTCCTGTGAGGTCCTCCCTCACTCCTCCTTGTTGTCCATATACAACATCTAAGGGTGAATGTGGAAAATACCCCCCAAAAGTTTCAAAATGGTGCAAACATAATGACCATGCTTCCGCTACGTAGCTCTCCACATAATATTCTAGCAACTTCTACTAATTTCTACTAATTAGTAGCATAGGATGAATAAGTCAACTATTGGATGGAAATAACACCAAGATTCTAATGAAATACAATAGAACAAATTATTGTCTATGATGCCAACTCCAATCCTTTACAATTTTACCCCAAAAAAAATGATAAGGAGAGGGGTTTCTTTAATGCTTCCTTTGACAGACGAAAATTTTGTCCATTAACATGATTCTGGAAAGATTGCACAATAACCAATGCCATGATATGTAAAGAAAAAAAGGATTTCTTTGATTCATTATACTTTGTCTATTGCCAAAGATCATAAAAAATATAGGGGTATCTTTATTCCTGCATACCTGGGATTGCATTCTAAAGGTTTGATGTTCGATTCCCCTTGAAGGGAAAATTACAAATATCTGTAGTAATGTTTTCAATCCATGCAATCTTGTGACATACATATAAATATAAATTGGAGCATGAATTCAAGAGGGATTGAGAGATCCAAGTGACCTCACATCTTAGATCAAGTTCCTTCATTTTGTCTCAAAATTTAATTAAATCTACTATTGCCTTTGACTGGAGTGAGCTTCGCTCTTTTAACATAATCACAAGTGTAAATTTGAATTTCTCATTAATTGCAAAGCTCCTGTTATACTGGAATGCAATTGGACACGGAATAATATGACATACCAGTGTTCATATCATAATGTGGAATCAAAGAACAAAAACCCCCAAATCATTCCACGCAAACTTGCTTCAACGCCTCTCAATTATGGTATCGATCCTATTTGTTCATTACCTTCAACAGTTCGTGGTTACAAAATATTGTGATTTAAATGGTTGGATCTATGTTTTTAAAACCTAGATTAGATCCTGTTATGGAAAAAAATTTCGTTTGTCAAAGGAAGCATAAAAAACCCCCTCTCCTTATCGTTTTATTGGTTGGGTAAAATTGTAAAGGATTGGAGTTGACATCATAGACAATAATTTGTTCTATCATATTTCATTAGAATTCTGGTGTTCTTTCCATTCAATAGCTGATTCATTCATCCTTTGATACTAATTAGACATAAGTTGCTAGAATGTCATGTGGAGAGCTATGCAATGTAAGCGTGGTCATTATGTTTGCACCAAGTGGTATCAGAGCACAGTAACACTCAAAGATTCAGGAGGAATACTCTTTGAAAGAGTAGATTATGAACAATGCAAGAAGGAAGACATGTAGAGAACCTATGTAAGTTCTGCAATAAAAGGATTGTAGACATAAAGGACAATTCCAACCAAGCCACAAAGTTGGGGAGAAGTTTTTGAGAAAATGGTAAGTTAATATGGTCTTATTGTTTTTAATTATATATATATTATTAAACAGGTAGCAACAATAGACAAGACATTTTGACAGTGGATTACATCTTGGAAGTTGTGACAGAAGGGAGCAAGTGAAAGAGGAACTATGACAAGAAACCCTCACATCAAAGAGAGAGCCGTGATTACTTTCAATTTAATTGGAAGTAAGGAGGACAAGTAAAGTTCTCAGAATAAATTGTGAGTATAGATGTAGAAGCCTAGAAGGAGGAAAGAGATGCTCAAAAGGTTCTAGTGGACAAAACCAGAAGAATGCCAAAAGGTCAGGCTCAAGTGAAGCTTGATGAGGTATTGAGCAGCAGGGAGGAGGCTTGCTACAACAAAGAGGCTTAGTTGCAGCTCACAGTTGAGCATGGATAAACTCAGAAAAGTGGAGATGGAGATGACTACTAAGAGTCATGTCATTGGTTCATAGAGAAGCCATAACCATAGGAAAGAGAATTCTAGAGCAATTGGCAGAAAGCAGATGAGCGAAGAGGAGTTTGAAAAATATCTTTCAGAGTTAAAGGAAATACTCATTATAATGATGAATTTTTTACAAGAAAGTGAAGATGAAGATTGGAGACGAGGTTGGAATGTAAGGAAAAATGTTAAATGTCATATTGTGCATTTGTTTGTGAAGAAATTAATGCACATGATGAATTTTTTTATTAGAACAAAGAAAAAATTGAGGAAGAAGAAGAGGCACAGGTTGAATGCTTTGTTGAAGAGAGAGAAACTCAGAGCTGTTGAGTTTAGATAGAGGTCAATGACAAAAGAAGAAGTTCACTTATGTGAACCAGAGTAGGGATCTTTCCTTGGAGAGGAAGATGATGAAGATACTGAAGGGAGACTTACTAGAAGTCCCATGGATTATGTAGAAAGTTCATATTAGCATGAAGAAGTGATGCTAGAAGAATTAGAGAAGGACATGGGGTATTATATTTTTAAAACTGATGATTTGTGTATGGTGCAAGTTATAAAAGGGATGAAGATGGACAACCATCTACAACTGTCATAAAGGAGGTTAAAGGTTTGTTTCATGAAGGCATAGCGAAATGACATAATCTGATTTTTGTTAGGAAGGAAAATGAGGTAGCACTATCTCATACAAGAAATCAAAGGGAGACCTCTACATAGTTGACCAATGGAGTTGACAAAAGGCAGTGACAAGAACTTGTTAGTTTAGTAAACAAGGGAGAATTGGATTGTGAATATAGCCATGAAAGGGATCAAGGAGACAGAGAGAAACATCTAGATGCAATGCTCATAAAGTTTGACGAGGAGATCAAATTACTAGAAGAGTGGATAATCAATCCAAAGATCAAAGAAGTCTACACAAAGGATGCAAATAAAAACCATGAAGAGGAAGAGATGCTTGAAGCATATAATGAGTTAGAAATTTTTGAAACTAATTATTTATGTGAATGTGCAGGTACAAAGGAAGATGATATGAGATGAGAAATGATAAGATAAGAATAACTCATAAGAATGAAATTTTATTTCATAAACAACAAAAGGTTGTAGTAGATGGACCAAAAGTTCAAGGGGAAATTTATGCATAAAAGGAAATAGTAGATTACATGTGTGATGTGAATGAGAAAGATATTCCCTGTAATTTGTTTAAATTATGTATGAGTGCAATCAAGTGTGAACATTTCGAATATGACAACAATCAATATATTGTAGAGAATCCATGGTAGATACACTTAAGTATCCTAGCCATTTGTGAAGGAGTATATAAAGTTGAGTGGAATAAGAGTTTTATAACTCTTATACAAAAAGACATACAACTGCGAATGAGTAGTAACAACAAGATACATCAGCAGGAGGCTGAATTGAACAATGAATTTGATAAGTTATGGGAGATTATGAAGAAGGTACCTAAGAAGAAGAGAAGATACAATGAAATGAAGAATATTGTTGACAAAAAATTGTGGTTGACTGCAAGAGATTGTATTGGAAAATAAAAGGACAACAACAACATAAAATTTGGGATCCAGGTAGATTTCAATTGAAGACACATGACTAGGAGATCATGAAAATTTCTTACTGTGGGAGTCTGATGCAGGAGGATACTCTGTCAATTCACCATTAATTGATTGGTCCCAAGGGGGTCTTGACATTTACGAAAGGAAGTGGGTTTCCTTTACAAAAATTGTACTTTTCCTATCAAGTATAGAAGGTCCTAGATGAGTTATGAGCAAGTATTCAATCATCTTTGTTGTGAGGGTTTCTTTCCATAGTTCCTCTTTAACTTGCTCCCTTCCGTCACAACTTCCAAGTTGTAATCCATTGTCAAAATGTCTTGTCTATTGCTGCTACTTGTTTAAGAATATATATATATATATATATATACTCTTTCAAATTCAAAACAATAAGACCATATTAACTTACGATGTTCTCAAACAATTCTCCCCAGCTCTATGCCTTGGATGGAATTGTCCTTTATGTCTACAATCTTCTTATTGCAGAATTTTCATAGGTTCTTTTCTTATCTTCCTTCTTTCACTGTTCATAATTAAATCATGATATAATATTTCAAAGAGTATTCATCTTGAATCTTGTATCATTATTTCACTATGATACCACTTTGTGCAAACATAATGACCATGCTTGCATTGCATAGCTCTCCACATGACATTCTAGCAACTTTTGTCTAATTAGTAGTAGAGGATGAATAAATCAGTTGTTGGATGGAAAGAACACCGAGATTCTAATGAAATATGATAGAACACATTATTGTTTATGATGTCAACTCCATTCCTTTACAATTTTACCCAACAAACAAAATGATAAGGAAATAGGTTTCTTTAATGCTTCCTTTGACAGAATAAAATTTTGTCCATTAATAGGATTATGGAAAAATTGCACAATCACCAATGCCACGATATGTAAAGAAAACAAGGATTTATTTGATTCATTATACTTTGTTTGTCTCCAAAGTTCTTTAAAAATATAGGGGTATCTCTATTCCTGCATACTTGAGACTGCATTCTAGAGGTTTGATGTTCAATTCCCCTTGAAGGGAAAACAAATATCTGCAACAATGTTTTCACTCCATGAGATCTTGGGACCCTTATATGACTATAAATTGGAGCATGAGTTCAAGAGGGATTGAGAGGTACAAGCAACCTCACACCTTAGATCAAGTTCCTTCATTTTGTCTCAGAATTTAATTAAATATGCTCTTGCCTTTGAATGGAGTGAGATTTGCTCTTTTAACACAACCACACATGTAAATTTGAATTTCTCATCAATTAAAAAGATACTATTCTACTTGAATCCAATTGGATTTAGAATAATATGACATACTAGTGTTCATATCATAATGTGGAATCAATGAACAAAACCCCCCAAATCGTTCCACACAAACTTACTTCAACACCTTTCAATCTACATTTCTGTTAGCTCTGGCATAAGAAATGACAATTTTATAGCCACAAATTTACACAATGGAAGGAATTCTGAGTTCGATTCTTACATGGAAAAAATATCATTCTACAGATTTCAAACAACAATATACTAGATGGACACACTCACCTATGTCTCAATGCATAGCTCATATTCTAATAACTTAAGTTTTGTTGTATCTTCAAATTCAAATAATTATTAAAATGCCATCCACTAATCATATATATATATTACATAGATGGATTCATATCAATATTGACTTACCTTGGATAAAGACATCAAAGAGAAGAATAGAGATCATATTCATCCATAGAGCATAACCTCATTTTGATCACTCTATGATTTACCAAGTATGGTTTTCAATGCAAACCTTCCCTTAAAATCTTGATCGCTATACCCACGATCTGATCTAGGTTTTAAAAACATATATCCAACAATTTAACTCACAATATTTTGTAACCATGAACTGCTGAAGGTAATGATTCATTCATAAAACTCAAAACCCAATTATTTATTCATCAATCAAATCACCATTTAAAACTTCAATCTCATGACTTGACCGATGTTTTGAAAATGATGATTCCACTAGTAAAATATTTAAACCTCAGAAACTTGCAATGAAAACCCTTGTATCCTGAAATCAAACTTGTTTTCCAATTGTTATTGACTGTTCACATACAATCCATCCAATTCACATTTAGATAATCACTACAAGAAATAATATGCACAATTTCCTGATCAATCATTCATTAATTTAGCTAATCATTAACATATTAACATAGAGAGGCATAGATATTCATCATACAAACTTTAGAACAATATTTCATTAATTATAAACTCTGTACATTCATCCTTTTGGCCCAATTTTACATTTCTTGGCCACATTCGGCCTTGGCCTCCTCTCTCCACTTATGCTCATAGGCTTATAATATTTATACAAGCATGATTGATACTAGAATTGGTTCAGATCCTAATTTATTTCCTAAGATTGCTAAGATCCTAAAATCTCTCTATTAGTCATCCCTAGAATCTATCCTATCCTCAAATCTTCTAAGAATGCAGTTTCATTAAGATGACTAAATACTTGACTCATCACTCATCTAGGACCTTCTAGACTTGATAGGAAAATTACAATTTTTTGTAAAGGAAATCCACTTCCTTTCATGAATGTCAAGACCCCCCTTGGGACTGATCAACTAATGTTGAATTGCAAGAGTATGCTCGCGCATCACAAAAGGCGACTTACCTGTAAAAGTGTGGACTGCTTTGTTATAAGAGAGTTTTATATAGATCAGATTTTCATCCTAAGTCTTTGAATGCTTCTGATTGTAACCCCTTAAAATATGCACCAAAGTACTATTGACTACTGTTTTCCCATCTATCCCTGGATGGAATGTTGTAGACCTGTTCAACTTAGTGTCCATATTCTCCCACAATGTAGTCCAAAATGCAATGAGAAATATGGTATCCATTTCTGAGATCATCTTCCTTGGTATCCCAAAGTGCACCTAGAATTGTTCAAAGAACTTGTTTGTTGCTTCTTGGTCTTTTTACAAGGCATGAGAATGCACATTTTGCTAACTTGTTAAATACCACAAATAGATAGTCATTTGCCTTCCTGGTTTTTGGTCAACCTCCCACAAAATTGATGGAAATACTTTCCCAAGGTCAAGTGGGTACATGTAAAGGATGGTATAGACCTACTTCCTGTTATTGGGCTTGCTGGTACATCAAAGTATACATCCTCTAATATATATTGCTACATATTCTTACATTCTGGGCCAATACATATACCTCTATAAGTTGGTAATTGTCTTCCTAGCACCAAATTTTCCAACAACCTTGGAGGTGTGAGCCTCTATGATAAGCTGCAATCATTCACCTTTAGGAACACAAAGCTTGTTGAGTTTGTAGAGTAGACCATACTGGAAATGATAGTCAATCTTTTTTTGACCTTATTCCATATGAATTTGGCCATGCAACTGTTGAAACACATCCTTGAAGTCCTCATCTCCTGTGTATGCCTCTCTTTATGCATCATGGGTAAAATGATCCATGTGCATCATAGTTACCAAAGATGTAATCTTGGATGTGGGTGGCCATGAAATCATGTATACCAACTTATTTGTGCTACCCTTCTTATCCTTTATGACCAAATAAAATTGTTGTAAAAACCCCATCCACTTGTAATTCCCGATTTGTTGTATCTTACTCTGGGCCTGCAAATATGGTAGTGGCTGGTGATATGTGTGGATGATGGTCTCCTTTCCCATCAGATAGTACTTCCACTTTTTGACAACTTGTACCAAGGCATAGATATCCTTGTCGTAGGTAGGGTAGTTGAGAATCACCCCATGAAATACTTCAGAATAATAGAAGATGAGCCTTCCTCCCTGCATTAGTATTGATCCCATGGCATACCCACTTGCATCTGTCTCCACTTTGAAAGGATTCTACAAGTTTGGTAGTGCGAGCACTGGTGCTTGAATGATATTTGTTTTCATCTCATCAAAGGACTTATATTGATTCTTCCCCCACTGGAAACACTTGCCATTGACTATTATGGCATGGAGCGGTGCAACTACCGCTAAAATAGAAGCTATGAAATTTTGTAAATATTGTGTTTCCTAAAAAAAACTCTTAAATTTAGTGACATTGCAGGAATTGGGAATTTCATGATCGCCTCCATCTTCATGGGATCTATCTTGAGCTCCCCTCCACCATTCAAATGCCCAAAATACATCAAAGAATGCTGAGCAAAATCACATTTCTTGAGATTGGCCAGTAGCTGGTGCTTCTTCATAGTCTCTACACCTTCATACAAGGTGATATGTGCTCCTACGAGGTAACACTATAAACCAATATATCATCCAAATAGACAATAACAAATGAATCTAGATAAGGGCGTAAAACATCATTTATTAGTCTCATAATTGTAGCTTGTGCATTGCATAAATCGAATGGCATAACCAACCACTCATACAAACCTTGCCTTGTATTGAAGGCGGTCTTCCAGGTATATTCTTTTTTGGATCGTACCTGGTGATATCCTGATTTAAAATCCAAATGAGTGAAGTACTTTACATGCTGCAACTGGTCCAATATGTCATCGATCCTTGGCAGAGGGTACAAATTATTCAATGTAATCTTGTTCAATTCCCTATAATCGATATATATTGTCCAAGTCCCATCCTTCTTGGGAACAATTACGATGGGTGAACCCCAAGGTGAGGTACTTGGTCGAATAACACCCTGCTCCAACAATTGTTACAAATGCTTCTTCACTTCATTCACTTCTAGAACATATTGTCTATACAACCCAATATTCGACAATGGGGAGTCTCATAATAACTGTATTTTGTGCTCCACATCCCTCTTGGGTGGTATCCCTTTAGGCTCCTTGAACACTCCTCTGTATTCTTGTAGCAACTCCTCTAATTGATGTTTCTTTTCTTTAGAACACCCATATAAGGATGCCTTCACTCTCATTGACTCATCACCAGACTAATTTTCTCTTAAGAAAAGAAAAACACATTTATTACTAGAACTAATCAACTTGTTGACTTGGTTGGCACTTACTAGCGATATATTTGACTTTCCTTTATGTGCATTTATCTTTGACTTCACATCCTTGATCAATTGATATTGGTTGGATCTCTGCATGAATATTTCATCCCTCATATATATGTAAGGGATTCCAAACACTAATCCACATACATCAAGGGGTACTACGTCCAATTCCACTTCATCAATAAAATCAACACTTATAACAAATTTAATCTTACACTATTGCATTACCTTA
The DNA here is from genome assembly GCA_000966675.3 of Picea glauca. Lineage (NCBI taxonomy): Eukaryota > Viridiplantae > Streptophyta > Pinopsida > Pinales > Pinaceae > Picea > Picea glauca. Next base: position 369,077 of record JZKD02S0082777.1, read on the forward strand.
ATCTCTGCATCCTTATTTACCCAACCCAATGGATAGGGGCTAGGATGATCATGAACCTCCAATACAAGCTTGCTGACCAGATCCGTTGCTATGAGATTAGCATGTGAACCTAAGTTCAACAAAGAATCTATATTGGTATTCTTGACCTGAATATTAATGTGGAAGAACTTGGTTTTAATGTACCCAACCTCCTAGTTGAGTCCTGTTATCGCATTGAAACATCTATCAGTAATGTAACCAACCTCCTAGCTGAGTCTCGTTACCACATTGAAAGGTTTCCACTACTCCATTTTTTCTAAATAAATCTCTAATACCAAAATGTGACGTACCCAACCTCCTAGTTGGTGCACGCCACACAAATCTTCCTCTTAAAACACTAGTTATAACAACAAAATTAACACATAATGCAAATTCACACACAATATTTCTGAGCACACAAATATGTATGCGTGTGTAACCACTCTGAACACATGGTTACTACTGTGCGCACAACCATTTTGGCACCACATGCAAACTCTATTATCCCTATGTGCACCGATTTGCTTCCCTGGGCACACAACAAATCCAGCTTCTTGCATAAACATTTTATTTCCCTATGTGCATGACAAATCAAGCCTTGCCTCAGAAACTCATGACCATTATTACAAAGTTAATTAACAAGAATACATAATAACTGTCATACTCTACACGTGCGATAAAAAACACTGAATAACAACATCACACTTATAGGTGAAAACAACATTATACATTACATGTGAAAACAACATTATACAGGATAACAACAATTAATCATATGCAACATCATACATAAAATAAACCCATATCAAACATAGATAATTAAGCATAAACTAATTTAGATAAGAACATAAATAACACTTATCTTTATAAAGAGTCACCAACTGCACACAGAGCTCAAACGTTCTTCCCAACCATAGACTTCGTTGCTCATAATATTTCGACAACAGGTCACCCCCGAGCTGGGGCTTAAATTCTATTTGGGAAAAAAGGATTCCTAATGCCAGGATAAGGTGTAATAATCAACATAATTGTTCATTCCAAGGTGCCCAACTGTTGCAACTAGCCTACAGTTTCTCATTCCCCACATGCTTGTCCCACCCAAGGAAGTGTGCCCCTTCTCTGCTAAACAGTCCCTTGGTTTCCCCACTTCCCTTCTAGAGCTTCAACAACATGCCAGAAAGGAAGTATCAGAGACTTGTAACTAATTCCCAACACAACAGGTAGAAATTCTCAACAATTCTCTCACTTAGAGAGAATGCTCACGGGCCTGACAACCTGCCTCTTCAACAAAAAATCTCTCACATGGAGAGAATGCTCACGGGCCTAACAACCCACCTCTTCGACAAAACATATTTGGTTACTATATGGAAACCCCTTCCCAATATTTTCTCTGCAAGTAAGGTAATGACAGTCCCCAGATTACATGGTTCAAATCATTGAAGATAAATAAGTAAATCCCAAAATACACTAAGGCTTAGAAATATATTTGCATGGTCATAACTAGACATTTGTCACCTTCATAATTAGCTTTAGCCACTTGGTGACTCATTCCTATCTCTCGGGAACTTAGGATAAATAATTATATGTAAATTATACTTTTTCAGAAATATTAATAAAATATTCCCTTGGACTTAAGCCTCCCCATTTTCCCTTTTTGGTGGAGTTTAGCTCCCCATCTCTTTTCGCTTGATTGGTTTGCATAAAACAATGTGATTTTATTAATAATTTGAGTGTGATTACATTTTACAAGGATAGGTGCACTTACATCCCGACTCACTAGCCCAATGACCACATAGGCTCTCCGACCTCAAATACACACACATACACATATATATTGGTATGATGCACACTTCAAGGTAATCCTCGTGCACTTACTCAAGTGCACACAACAGTATGGAATGTGCACACCCTTCCTTGATGCACAATCCATGTGCACTTACTTAGGTGCACACAACATTGAACCAAAAATTGGTGCCAATGAATCACTAGCCTATATGTATATTTACATTTACATTTACAATAGGGGCTCAGATTAGGGGTATTACATTCCCCTCCCCCTTATTTATGCACCATCCTCAGTGCATTATATACACATGTACATACAAAAACTTCAAAAGTTTTCAAAAATATGTGGGTAGTCTGCTCGCATAACATCCTCATGCTCCCAAGTTTCATTCTCAGGACTGTACCAAGTCCATTGGACCTTTAATATCCCCATGGATCAATTTCAAAGCTGTTTGATTTTATGGTCCAATATGCAAACTGGTCGCACTCGAAAATCACCTTCTGGCTCCACCTGAATCACATTCCAATCAATGACATGATTAGCATCAAGTATGTACTTTTTAAGAAATGATACATAAAAAACATTATGAATACACAAGGATGTAGGAAATGCAAGCATATATGAGATAGGATCAATCCTCTTTGGGATTTAAAATGCCCCACAGTAATGTGCTTCCAACTTAGAACATTTTTCCAACTTCAGGGAACTGCGTCTTGATTTTACTTTCAAGAACACATGGTCACCCACTTTAAACTCTTTGTGGGTTCTGCCTTTATCTACGCAACGTTTCTGCCTGTCTTGGGAAACCTTTAAATTTTTCCTTATTTTCACCATCTTCTCTTCCGTTTCCCGGAGTAGATCTGACCCAACCACGACTCTATCTGTTGGGTTATCCCATCTCACTTGTGTGTTGCACTTTCTACCATAAAGTGCTTCAAATGGGATCATATTTAAAGATGCTTGATACCCATTGCTGTAAGAAAATTCTATGAAGTGTAGGTAGTCCTACCATTTTTATGGTTTATCCATCACATACATTTGGAGCATATCTTAAATCACTTGATTTACCCTCTTTGTTTGTGCATCTAACTCAAGGTGATATGCTATGCTAAAGTTCATATTTGTCCCAAATCCTTTGAATATCCCTTTCCAAAACTTTGATGTGAACTTGGGATCTCTGTCAGGCACAATTGTCTTGGGTACACCATGAAAAATAGAAATTTCTCTCATGTATATATCAACAATGTTTCCTGCCTTGTGAGTTGACTTCACTGAAATAAAATGGGTAGCTTTAGTAAGCTTGTCCACCACAACCATAATAGAATGATGTTGCTTAGCAGTCTTAGGAAACATAGTAATTAAATCCATTGTTACAACTTCCCATTTCCACTCAGGAATGGGAAAATGATGTAGCAAAACAACGGGGTGTCTGTGCTCAATCTTGACCTTTTGACATTCAAGGAATATACCAATAAAATCAACAACCTCCTTTTTCATGCCTGACCAATAATATTGATTTTTGACCACTGTAATTATCTTCTGGTAACCTGGGTTCCAACATAAGGAACTTTATGCATCTATTACAACAACAAATTTTTCAACTCCTGAACATTTGACACATAAACTCTGTGCCACATGAGGGTTCCATCCTTTTTTAGCTCATAACCTTCAAATTTATGTTGCAATTTACCTTGTTGTAAATTTTCCTTTATGTCCACATAACGCTGATATGATTTGGAAACCTCTAAAATTATGTCACTCAAATTTGACTTGTACATGCTAATGGATGTAGCATGCATTTCATGCACCCTCCTACTGAGTGCATCAACCACCTTGTTCTCTTTTCCTTTGATATGATTGATATTAAAGTCATACTCACTAAGGAATTCCAACCATCTTCTTTGTTTGACATTTAAACTTGGATGTACAAACACATATTTCAGACCACTATGGTCTGTTCTCAAATCAAATATTTTTCCCATGAGGTAGTACCTCCACATATTCAAGGCATGCACTATGGCTACCAATTCCAAATCATGAGTAGCATAGTGCCTTTCATGCTATTTTATCTTTCTTGATTTGTAGCACACCACACGCCCATTTTGACTAAGGAATCCACTGAGCCCTTCCTTGCATGCATCAGTGCACACAACAAAGTCTTCATCTGGATCAACAATACTTAGCATTGGCGCACTGGTAAATAAACTCTTCAAGTGCTGAAAACTCCTTACACAATCCAAATTCCATTCAAATCTCACACCTTTCTTGTAAGGACGTGATTGGGTGTGAAATCTTTGAGAATCCTTCAATAAAACTTATGTAGTACCCTACAAGTCCCATGATATATCTCACCTCTATGACATTGGTGTTGGCAATTCTTCAATGGCCCTTATATTTTCCGGATCCACAACTATTCCTTCCTTGGAAATGATATGACCCAAGTAATGAATCTGTCACCGGTAAAATGAGTACTTGCTCAACTTTACATACAATTGATGCTCTCTCAATTCTTGTAACACCATCCTCAAGTGTTGCTTGTGATCTTCTTCATACTTTGAGTAAATATGTATGTCATCCATAAATACAATAACAAACTTATCTAAGTAATCTGAAAACTCCATTCATCAAACACATGAAGACAACTGGTTCATTTGACAATCTGAATGGCACCATTCTAAACTCATAATGTCCATACCTCATTCTGAAGACAGTCTTGCTGATTTCTTCTTCTTTAATTCTCACTTGACGATATCCATATTTGAGATCAATCTTTGAAAATATTTGCGTGCCCCTTGGATGGTTAAAGAGGTCATCTATCTTTGGCAAAGTATACTTGTTCTTTATTGTTACATTGTTCAATTGCCTGAAGTCAATACAAAGCCTCATCGTACCATGCTTCTTCTTAACAAACAATACTGGGGCACCCCAAGGTGACACACTTGGGCGTATATACCCTTTCTTCATAATCTCTTCAAGTTGCATCTACAATTCCTTAATCTCTTGTGTATTCATCCTATAAGGAGTCTTGGATACATGAGCTGCTCCAGACATCATATTTATAAAGAAATCAATATCTCTTTTCATTGAAAACCCCAATATTTCTTTAAAGACATCTTCAAATTCTTTTAGTACTTCACAGTCTTCAATATTTGGCACTTTATCCTTAGGTGCCTCCTCCATGTGAAATGCAAATATTTGACATCCTTTCCTGTAGCTTTTCTTCAATTGCAAGGTTGAAACCTCTCTAATAGTTACAACTCTTGGAATTCTTTGAACTGCTCTTAAATTTCCTTCCTCATCCAAGCAAGTACATGCCTTATTGTAATAGTCTAGAACAACATGATGTTTGTCCAACTAGTCCATACCAATGAGGCAATCATAAGAGCCCAAAGGTATGATATTCAAATCAAATTTTGTGTGTAATGCATTCATGATCATTGTGTTGGATTACTAAGAGGGGGGGTGAATCAGTAATAGCGTAATTATAATCCTTTTTCTTCAAATGTTATATTAATGTAGAATTATTATCCAATAATGAGCAGTAAGAAATAAACAATCACACACATAC
>JZKD02S0082778.1:12618-25155 GCA_000966675.3 Picea glauca
TCAGCCCACACCAAAACATCAAACGAGGGAGAGACCATTCAATAGCATACACTGCAAAAGAAATAGTCAAGCATGAATACAGGTGATCTATGGTAATAAGATATCCCTACATAAGATTTATAAGATAGTTCCATAGAGTACTCATCAACTCCATAAGGAAAAAGACGATGACCATGCCAATGCTTGAAGTCAGGAGTTATTAATCACTGCACCAAGCAATGTTGATAATGACAAGTGTAATGGTCCTTTGCCAAAAAGCTCCTTAGCAACCATCCCAACCAAATGCCCTTTTGTTTGGATCTAATCAGTGGGAAAGCCTTGAAGCCATGCTACTCAAGAATATTATTTCTTAATTGTCAAGAATATTATTAGGTACAATCTCCATTTTGGATAGGAGAGGAAAGGAGGTACAATGGATACATAAATCATCTAATGATTTGCATCATAAGCAAGATTGCTAAAGATTTGGCCAATGTAGTGTTACTGGATTTGCCTTAGGGCACCCCACACATGCATCTGAATCTTCGCGGAATCAGGGGGTCTCGGATCTGTAATGGATTCTTGGGTTTTTTTTGTGTATTTTGGATCGGATCCGTTTCCTAAAACAGGATCCATTTCGGGTATAAGTGGATAAGTTTCTGGTTATAGAATCGTGTCAGATTTTAGATTTAATTTGGATTTCAGCATCAGCAATTTGTACCATGAAGATAGCCAGCCTCACTGCAACTTTGGTTGCAGTATCCCTACGATGCCACAACATCTACTGGATTGCCTGGGTAACCAGAAATGCCAACTGGTAGTGCTATAGGACATGTACTCAACAAGCTTAGTGTAATTTGCTAGCACGTTTTGCAGGCTCTTCAGTAACTTCATTACTCACACTCTTGACTTGTCAGCTTGGATATACATAGGTCAAGTTATGAGTACTCTTGAAGTTTAGTCGAACATGGTGAGTCCATCAGAGAAATCAAGTAGGATTAAAGGAAGTTTGGTCCAACTCAGTGAGTCACAGACTTAGGCAAGATAAAAGGAAAAAAACACTTTTTAAATCATTCTTCATTCTTGCTGCCGTTTTTCATTGCTTGATAGCTTTTTTAGTCGAGAAGAATTTGGAGCACAGTAAGGAGTGTTTGCCTCATTATTTTTTCAAAATTCTACGACTGTTTAGAGACTAGAATTTCATGAGGACTATAGATGCTAGTTTAGTATTTACTATTTAGTATTTACTGTTGATGAATATCATTCCCTAATATGAATATGAAAGCTAAACAGTTGGTATGTTTCTTTTTGGATTTCATTTATTTTTTTCAATATAAAATTAAAATTTTAAATATATATTTATAAGAAAATTAGGGTTAGGGTTTGATTCCCTGTTTAGGATGATTGCCGCACTCGCACCGGATTCTTTTGCCGCTTTGATTGCACCCATGCTTTCTGTAACTTTGAGTAAAATTATAGATGACAAACTAGGTGTGCATCTTGCTTCACTAGGAGATTCAGATGCCATGTTTCATATGACTCTATGGTAGTAGCCTTACCTGCCACTTTCGTTTTGTTTGTAAAATGATTTTTATGCATATCGTCTTATCAATAGAAAATTAGAAGCATTTTTACAAAAAAGGAAAAGAAAAGGATGACATGTTTCACCTCAACAACAATTAAATTATATTATTGAAATGCAATTACAAGCAAATCGTATGACAGTGAGGCTAAGGATATGTAACAATCCTTCTTGCAAAAGACTCAAGAGCAATTTGGTTGGTTCTATTACTCCCAAACCTGTACTTTGAATGTTACAAATTCCTTTGACAAAGTGAAACCCTATGAGCACTTAAGAAGATTGCCCAATGTCACCATAGAAATACTTCCTCTTGCTTTAGGCTGATTCTTTTCTAATACAAAAGAGAAAACCCTAGTTGTTTTTTATGTTTTCTTTAGAATAAGATGGATGGTGGAATTTACCAAGACTTGTGTCTATTCAATTGGGCTAGGGAGTCGAGAACAATAAACAAGAGGGTTTGAATGTCATGAAGAGGTGTAGTTAGGCTATTAAAAATATTCTCTAACCAATCTCATAGGTCTTTTCAATATGTAGAAATTAATAGGAGGTGCCTTCCAAAGATGCACCTCACAACAATTACAAAACAACCAAATATAACCTGCAACCATGAACAAGAAAAGGGACAACAAGAACCTCTCGGTATGCATAAATGATAGCAACAATATCAATTAAATGAAAAATGATTACAACAAAAAGTAAGGAGGGTTGCACCTTAGCATCATATCTTCTTATTGGAGCAAAATTGCCCTTTTTCAAAGATTTCATCAGCAGTTTGTAAGAGTAATTCTATCCATCAAATTAACCCATGAAAAGTAGAAAAAAGATGAAAAACCTCAACTTGAACTCGTCCTTCTTCCAGTCCTCCCTAAGATATTCAATTAAGTGTTGGGAGGGGAACCCTATCTTCCAACCATGCCTCTAGCAAGTGACCATTCCCCTTTATTTATAGGTCTCCATCCTTAGTAAACCCTAAATTAGGGCTAAGCATGTTTAGGTTTTAAAAGTGAGAATGATATTTTCAACCCACAAGATTGTCCATCCTACCTAGGGTGCACATCCCTAGGGACCCTTTTCATGTGTTTTAGGGCTCTTCAAATTCTAACGTACCTCTGTGTTACCTTGGAGGATCTCTAAACCTAACACTCTTCTTCTTGAGTGAAGATTATGCTTTGTTTTATTTTTCTTTACCCTTTATATATCTATTTTTGACTTGGGACCATTTCCCCTTTTGAATAGGTCCATTTTCCACTTGTCATTTTTCTATTCCATGAGATGCTCCGAAAGTATGCATTTATTCCTTGTTTGAAGGTTTGGACCATGTAAACAATGCCACATGCCATCTCCTCATGCAATGGGATATGTAGAAAATGCCTCAAACAAAGTGTCCTTACCCCAAATACCTCAAAGATGATATATGCCTTCAAATATGTGAAATATGCCTCAAATAATGTGTTATGTCCCAAGTGATCTCTTCAAAGGTGAAATACACCTCCAAATATGTGGAAGCTCCTCCATTAGGGTTATTTCATCCCCTTCTTGCCACGCATCATGCTCTAGCCACATCCTTGAAGAGGGAATTCTACATTAAGTGGGTCTTTGACGATGCCAAGTGCATTTTAGTGCCATGTGGCACCTCTACAAGTAGGGCATTTTCTCCTTTTGGCCTTGTTCACCCCTATCTCACCATAAATTGTGCCTTGCACATTTCCCAAGGTAGGGATTTCTTCATCTAGGTCCCTTCAAGCTTACATCGTCTATTCATGTGGTCCTAGGACCTTTGGTACAATCCATGTGTAGGACACTCCATCAATGAGGCACAAATGGTAATGAAAATATGTGTCAATGTGCCCAAATGAAAACCCCATGGTGAAATGTGCTTCCAGAAGAGCCTCCATCAGGCCAACAATGTTGATGTATGTAGCATCGAACAAATACTTCCACGTCGGTTTGTGTCTAACACGTGGGAGTCGTTCGTAATACCTCTCAAGAAGCTTAGGAAGTTCACTTTATGAGTTAATAATTAAAGTGAATGACCTTTTAATCAATGTGAGGTTAATTAAGTTAAATGCCTAAGTATTTGGCATTAGTAACTTAAGTGAGTTGATTATGTCCTAGCCGTTAGATCTAAAGTGAATGTGATATTAGATCTTAGTCGTTGATCCCTTTAGGAGATCTAGGGTTTTGGATTTAGGGTTAACTCAACATAATAAAAGGTAGCCTAAGTGAGAGGATGAGATACACAGAAAGTACATTGGAGCAAAGAGGGGTTATTTGCTCATGAGCTTGTGTCCAATGTTTTAAAACTCGGACTGAGCCTCGAAATCGATCGAGGGTCAACTCGGACTCGGGATTGACTTGGACTAATTTGATTTCATTGACTCGGTTTTACTAAAAAATACAAAAAAAAATTAAATTCAATAAAAACAATATATTTTAAAGATTCCAAATCAATAGAGACTCGAGAGTCGAGACAAGTCACAAAATATGCAAAGTCTGCTCATGCATTATCACAAAATATGCAAAGTCTGCTCATGCATTAGCATACGCCATATGCCAACTTCCAAGTAAAGGTGAATATATCAAAAAGTTTCAAAATGGCACAAAGTGCAATACATAACATGATAACAGTAACACATATCAGCAACAAAAAACATAATCAATGAGGCTCTAGCCTCTAAATGGCCTCCAGAGTCTAGGATTTAGAGTTTGGTAACATAACATGATAACAGTAACAAATATCAGAAAAACAATACATACTCAATGAGGCTCTAGCCTCTAAATGGCCTCCAGAGTCTAGGCTTTAGAGTCTGAAAAACATGCTACAAGCATCCCCTTTTTCCTAGCCTTGTCTTCTTCAAATTTTGCAAGCTGAATTGCCAATTCCAATCTAATCTGTCAAATCTCCTCTAATGGGGCCATGCATGGGGCAACTTGGCCTCTTCTACCATCCAAGTGTTCTTTCAATCCCCCATCCCCCTCCCCCCACCTTTATGCATTTCTTGCAATATTTGCAATAAATCTCCTCATCCACAAGATCAACATGGATCCATGTAGGGTATTTCACTCTTGGGGTGGTAAAATTTCAATCTGCAAATTCAAATATGCAACATTGCAAGAATCAAACCCCATCTTAAATTCTTGATATGAAAGTTCATACTTAAAATTTCAAACTAGTAGAAGGCTGAAAGACAAAACTTAAAGATCGATTTCATATCTGTAATTTAATGAGAGGAAATACAAGGAACACATTTATCATTTAACATATCGTATACTATATACCAAAAACAACCCAAGATCATTGCCAAACCAACTCCAATCTCACTCTAAAATTCAAATCATTGTTCTTCAATGTCGCTCCAAATCTCCAAATGCTCACAAATGCTCAATGAGAGAAGTGTGAGGCAAATAGAGGGGGTGGGGTTGTCTTTATAGAGTTGATTTAGGGTTTAGGAGGGTTTTTTTAGGGTTTTAGCTCCTCAAAATGAATAAAAAATTATGTTTTCCACCTACAGGCCGTGCGGTGGGTTTGAGAGATTGACTCGGTCAAGTAGGTATAGACTTGGTCGAGATGACTGGTTTGGTACCGAACCGGCTGAGTCAAGCCTTGACTCAGCCGATTAGGTACCAAACCGGTAGGTCGAGTTGCTGGAAGGGTCGAGTCAGACCGGTTTATGGTCTGCTTGGTCAACTCGGTCGAGTTCGAGTCTGAGCAGATTGAGTTTTAAAACACTGCTTGTGTCACACATAGAGTGAGAGAGTGAGCTCTCATTGATTGGGTGGAGAAGGACATTCATCCAAGTGTGGAGGGTATGGGTCGAGGATAGGAGCAAAGGGGCAGCAAGGGAGATAGTAGCCAACCGACAAGATCGAAGGACTGATCTTGAGGTTTGTATGGCTTGGATATCTGCGGTTTTGTATTCCTCAGGTGGGCGATTTTCCCAGGACAGGAGCCCAAAATAATAATAATAGTAAATCTCATAGAAATGGTTTTCCCTCTGTTTTTTTTTAGGGGTATTTACCTAGAAATATATTGTGCAATGTGTATGGTTTCATAATTAATGCTTCCGCTATAATTTCGTTAAGTAACCTAGCTATGCATTTAGTTAATGAAGTGATTTTATTGGAACTAAGTGTCAGGTGCTAGGTTTAGAAATTTACATGGTATCAGAACTTGGTCTCTGACGGAGAGCTTGATCTTTGACGGAAAACAGATTTGCATTGAAGATCGTGATTTTGGTAGTGAGAAAATTTGTCTGTGGGAAATTTTGTTTTGCAGGCTCAGCTACAGGGTAAAAAGCAAAGCCTAGAAATAAATAAAAAATTTAGAAAAAAAGGAAGGCAATTGTACAATGTACGACTATCGTACGAACTGCAACCGTTGTACGGTCACATGTCTGCAGTAAAGCTCTGTGGCTGTGTGTGTGGATCGAGCTGTGAGAATCCACTGTAATGTGGAGGTCGCTACTGTAAAGAGAATCAATGTAGCAGGTGGCTCCTCCTACTACGTGAGATAAAGATGTCAATTAAAATGGGAAATAAGCCATGCATTTTCAGGTGGTAACAAATTCTACATGTAGGTTGAACATGAGTTAATCAACCAAATTAGCTAGAGGAGAGTAGTTTGTAAAGTTTATAGTGCCCAAATCCAAACATGAATATGATTGTATTCTATTAAATGTTTTTGTTAGCTTTTCCGGTTACTCCAAAAGGTTTACACCATGTTTGGAGGTGCTTCATTTGATGTGGGGTGCATGGTGTATGGATGACTCTTGATTGTTCTGAGATGGACATATATAGTGGAGTTGACTTGCTCATTGGTTTCTAGACCTTGTATGGATGATTATGTGTCATTCTTCCTTGAAATGTTGGAGACCTAGATAGTTTGGTGACTTCTTCATTCAATGCGCACATGGAGGTTGGTTGGTTGCTTAGGAGGATGACTTGCCTTGGAGGAGCGTTGGGCATAATGGAGGAGGCTGTTGAGCCCTATATGGCATGGGGGAAGTTGGATTTCTTRCATGGAGGCTTGTACTTGACTTGAGGGCGCTTGASTTGAGGGAGTGGTTATGTAGGTGTGGTGGACCCAAAGGAGCACATGGCTTTGGAGGAGCGTTGGAACTATGGAKGCTTCCGGAGGAGGAACATTGGACACATCTCATGGAGTACTCATGCCTTGGAGTCTTTCTAGTGGATGTCTTCACCTTGGAGCTTGACACRTGTCACTTGGAGAGAGRGAACTTCRCTTGTGAGCCTACTTGTGTAGAGTTAGGTTGCTTGTAGAGGTTTAGGGCCACTRTATGTTGCTAGCCTCCCCTACCTCTCATATAAATAGAGGAAGGAGAGAGTCCTTTCATTCATTCATTATCATCATCATACTCTATTCTTTGTACTTGTTGTGTAGGGAKCAAGACACCCCATGAGGAAACCCTAGGAAAAGACATGAAGAAAAGAGAGACATCTTGATTGTTCTTGGAGAGATTKCTTTTTTGAGATGCTAGGTTTTTTTCTTGCGAAGAACATGAYGTTGGAGATGATGATCACACATATACATTCATTCATCATCTTCTGTTAGAGATGAGGAGTGCAGTGCATTTGCTTCTCTCTCTTTTTGTAATCTTCATCATATTATTTCTCTTTGTCTTGGAGCGCTAGGGTTCTTGGAGAAGTTCAAGGGTTTTCTAGGGTTAGGGCTTCATCCTAAAGGAGGCAAAGAAGAAAGTGAGATAAACACTAGAAGTTAAGGAAACATTGTTCTTGTAGCTCTTGTGAAAGAAGAAGACTAGGGCTTTGGAAGTTTGGAAACCCGAGTGCTACTTGGTATGCTTGATTGAGGAGGAGAAGACAAGGAGACGCCTAGGGAACTTGTGGGAGATAATTGTTGAATCCAAGGAGGACTTGCGGGTGTTGATGTTTGTTTGTTGTTGATCTTCGATGGTGGCTAGGGTTTACATGGTTTTCCCTAGATTGGGTTTGGAGAGATATAGATTGTACTAGCTTTGTGATAAAGATGTAGCATGTACATGTACTTTTTCCCTTCTATATGTATATGAAGTTTCCAGTAGTCCAAAATTGTGTAATTTTAGATTTGATTTTCAGCTTGCATTGTCTTCTTGATTGGGTAATTTCTATTGGAGTTACTTCACACACACCTAGGATTTATTTTTCCTAAGGTTTTTCCTATGTTTATTAGTCATTATTCAGTCTCCTATATTTTAGAAAGAATATTCCTCTAGGGAGAATATTCTCTTCAGTTTTCACTTCAGTTTGATCAGTTGAGTGGAGTCTAGATGCTACATTGGGATTATCACCATGCAACATTGGGATCATCACTAGCTAATGCACATTGTCCTTGGGATCATCACCATACTAGCGCATTACCCATGATTCCTTGATCTCCTCCTCACTTCACTCTATTTCAATCAGTTAATTGAAGACTGATAGACTAATTAACTCAGCTAGGTGGCAGTTCACTCTCGTAATTGGTCGAGAGACTAGACTAGGTGGCAGTTTACTCCCGTAACTGTTGGTGTGTGTCCAGATCACTCTAGAACACCACTATGGTGCATTGGCTTCTCCTCCAGTGCACATTGGTTGAGTTATACAGAGTATATCATGTGTCAATTATCATTCATTCATTTGGTTAATGAGAATTCTTCCATTCTTTCTCTCCTGCTTCTCTTTTCTTCTATTTTCTCTGCAACTATTTATGTCAATTCCCAGCTAGATCTATTTTGTGCAGGTTCAACACATTTACATGGTATCAAAGTCGACGGACTGCTAGGGAAAAGACACACCAAATTATTTTTGTAGGTACCGAAGATTGAAGACAGCGAAAAAATGGAATTTTCAAAAGAATTCATTCTTACACCTTATAATTACTTTGCATGGAAGGATAAGATGATCACGCATCTTCAAAGCAGAGGATTGTACAGGTTAACCATGAACATAGAAACAGAACCAACATCATCCATAGAAAAATCCAAGTATCTAAATCGAATGGATGAAGCATTCAGAACAATTTGCAGTCTCATTTCTCCCGATCTCCTTTTTCACATATCTTCCTGTAAAACCCCCAATGAAGCCTGGACCACCATGGACGGGATTTTTGGCAAACAAGATGAGATGAGGGGACACATGCTCGAGGTGGAATTGCTCACATTGGATCCAAAAATCTTTGACAATCTCCAAGATTTCTTTACAAAATATAAGGATTTACTGTCGCAACTCAAGGCTTGCGGGGTTGATAAATCTAAGGAGGAGAAACAAATGGTTCTCACCATTCTCTCCAAACTTGGTCTTGAATTCTCAGTTTTTGTATCCACATTCCATTCAGTTAGATTCGCCTCTGGAGCCACCTGGAAGATGCCTTCTCTTGAGGAATTTATCGAATCTCTAACACAAGAGCAGACCAAGCTCATCAACATGGGAAAAATCAAAGGCCCAAAGGCGCATGCACTTACTGTGCAAGATGGAAGCCACCATCAATATCAAAAATCTAAAGATAAAGACAAAAGGAAATCTCATGCAAATCTGAAGAAGGAAGGGTACTCAAAACCCTTCAACGATGCCTCCGGATCCAAAGGTGGAAAGGGAAGAAAATGAGAGAAATGCACATACTGCCAAAAAGGATTCCATCCAGAATCCACATGTATGCAGAAACAGATAGATCTAATAACCCAAATACTTCAGCAAAACAACCTTGGAGATCGCATCCACAAGAGTGCCAAGAAGAAGAAGCCAGAAGATCAGAATTCCAAGAAAGGAAATTCTAGTCATGCTTTGATTGCCATCAACTCCTCTCCCAATGCTTGGATCGTAGATTGAGGAGCATCACATCACATGGCTGCCACAAAAACAGTGTATTCTTCATTGGATGCATGCAAAGGTCCTCCTATTCTAATGGGGGACAACTCTTCAATTGAGGTCACCGACAAAGGAAGGATTGAACTCACCAACGGAAGCTTCGAGAATGCGCTGCACGTTCCCAAACTTTTCATCAATCTTCTCTCTGTGGATCAGATGACAAATTCCGGCACCGGAAAGAAAGTCATATTCACACTTGATGCAGTGGACATCTATGACATGCAAACCAATTCTAGGGTTGCTACTGGTGAGGTAAATCATCAATCTAAGCTTTACACATTTTTTGAATTTACTGAACCAGATTTTGCTTTACTGCTTACCCATGCTGATGAAAGCAGTAGGATATGGAACAAAAGGTTCGGGTATTTAAATTTCAGATATATGCAACAACTTAGCAAGCAAGGATTGGTTGATGGTCTACCAGACATCCATTTCTCCAAAGGAATCTGTGAGGAGTGTGTTCTTGGAAAACACCCTCAAGAGAAATTCGACAAAGGAAAGACTAAGAGAGATTCCTCTCCTTTAGATCTGATCCATAGTGACCTCATGGGCCATTTTCCGCATCCATCTATCAGCAAAGCAAGTTACATGCTCATTTTTGTTGATGATTTCTCACGCTTCACATGGATTTTCTTTCTTAGGAAAAAATCAGAGGTCTTTCAACACCTCAAAGATTTCAAAGTCCTGGTTGAGACACAGTCAGGAAAGAAAATCAAAATCCTCCAAACTGATAACAGGGGAGAGTATGTCAACCATGAGATTCAAAATCTTTGTCATGAGGCAGGGATTCAGTTGCAGCACACAGTTCCCTATACTCCGTAGCAAAATGGAGTTGTTGAGTGGAAAAACAGATCTCTAAAAGAGATGGCATCTTACATGCTACATGCAAAGTCACTTCCACAGAGACTATGGGCCGAAGCACTTAATTGTGCAACCTACATCCAAAACAAATCTACCCATAGATATGTCAAGGATAAGACCCCCTATAAGGCTTGGAGCGGCCTCAAACTGGAAGTGACCCACTTTCGTATTTTCGGTTCACGTGCATGGGCTCGAATTTCCTCTGAAAAGAGGAAAGCACTTGATCCACAGAGCACAGAGTGTATTTTTGTTGGATACCCCGATGGTGTGAAGAGATTCAAACTTATTGATCTTTCCTCGGACCGACTCAGCATTGAGCGAAGTGTCCAATTCGAGGAAAGTGTCTCGCATGTACCTCAGCAGCCGCATGCAAACACCTTTGTTCTTCCACCTGTCAGAGATGATGAGCATGTACATGCTGACTCTTCTTCAGATGAGAGTTCTGATTCAGAGGATTCAAATGATCCAAATACAGAGTCAGTACAGTCATATACATAGTCAATGCATCCAGATGCAGATGTAGAGCTAGAGCAGAGGCCCAAGTGGGCCTAGACTACTCTTAAGGATGCAGGGGATCTTGTTGGTGATCCAGCTAATACTAGGAGGACTCGATCTGATTTCGAGGAGCCTCCTCTTGCACTCACTGCCACTGAACCATTGCCACCCATGCATCTTTTCTTGGTTCAGTCTTCAAATCCACAGTCTTATGGAGAGGCTGCTGGAAATCCCTTTTGGGAATCCGCCATGCAGGAGGAGTACAACTCCCTCCTTGAGAACCAGACTTGGGATCTAGTTCCCCTTCCTTCTGGAAGGAAACTTGTCTAGTGCAGATAGGTCTATAGGACCAAGAGCGTAGCAGATGGACATATTAGCAGATACAAATCCAGGCTTGTTGCCAAAGACTTTCAACAGGTGCATGGCATTGACTATGATGAGACCTTCGCTCCAGTAGTGAAGATGGATTCCATACGTTTGACACTTTCCATTGCAGTAGCCAAGGGATGGGAAGTCCATTAGTTGGAAGTGAAGAATGCATTTCTTCACGACGATCTCTCTGAGGAGATCTATATGGAGCAGCCCCAGGGATTTATGCAGGATTCATCTTTGGTCTGTCGACTGAAGAAATCTCTTTATGGCCTCAAGCAGGCTCTGAGGGCATGGTATGCCAATATGGACTCCTACTTGTTGTCACATAATTTTTTACGTTGGAATTCAGACCCGAATGTTTACATGCTTAGGACGACTGACTCACTCCTACTCCTAGTTCTGTATGTTGATGATTTGTTGATTATCGGTTGCTCGACTTCAACGATTGCTGCAGTAAAGAGGATTCTGCATGACAGTTTCTTGATGATGGACATGGGTCTTCTACACTTCTTCCTTGGACTCGAGATCAGTCAGGATGCATCAGGCATCAAACTGTCTCAAGCCAAGTATGCACGAGATCTCCTTGAGAGATTTCATATGACAGATTGCAAGTCTGCTCCGACTCCTTTCCTATCAGGAGTCAAACTTGAGGATGGCGAGGACACTCCACTGGTTGACAACACACTATACAAACAACTAGTATGGAGATTTTTGTATCTCACACACTCCAGACCTCTCCTATGCAGTTGTTGCAGTTTCTTGGTTCATGCAGGAGCCACATGATCTACATTGGAAGGCTGCAAAGCGTATCCTTTGATACGTACAGGGCACCATCACCTTTGGGATTCATTATGCAACAAACTCTACATTGGACCTCATCGAGTTCACTAATTCTGACTGGGCTGGTGATAACACTAATCGCAAGTCCACATCTGGTTACTCACTCAGTCTTGGTTCTGGGCCTATCTGTTGGTCGAGCAAGAAGCAGGCTGTTATTTCTCTATCTTCAGCCGAGGCAGAGTACAGAGGGGTAGTTAACATAACCATTCAGGCTATGTGGCTACAACATTTTCTCATTGAGTTAGGCATTCAGTTCCATTGGCCGATCGTCATCTGGTGTGACAACCAGAGCACTCTGAAGTTCTACAAAGATCCAGTTCAGAGGCAAAGGACGAAGCACATCGAGATCCACATGCACTACATCCGGGAATTAGTACACGAGGGGATCATCGACTTGCAGTTTTGTCCTTCAGAAGAACAGACTGCAGACATCTTCACCAAGACCTTCACTGAGCAGAAGTTCCATTCTTTGCAAAGTCGTCTTGGAGTGAAGGACACAGTTGCCTAGCAACTGTCAATTCTTCTTTTTACATACATTGTATCTT
>JZKD02S0082811.1:0-14490 GCA_000966675.3 Picea glauca
GGAGCTTTGAGACAGAGTTAGAATAGTGGGATTTACAGTGCACACCGGGGCTGAGGGGTTTTGGGCTCGGAGGGCTAGGACGTCCGTAGATGTCCTAGGGCCAGGCGTACTGGTCAGTAGGGTGGCTAGTTTTGGGGTGTCGAAGGAGCAAGCTGCTACGGATTTGTTGCAGATTGGTTCAAGCGAAGGGAGATAGCATCAGAACGAGGTATTTCACCTGTTATGCAATTTGTTATATAAATTTAGCTTGTTATGCAAATGGTTATGTAAATCGTTAATTTATTTATTGAAAAATGGGAGCGAATATGCTAGATTAATTTAAAAATTTAGTAAATTTCAAATTTACTGTTCTATTTTATTTTCTGGTAGTTTAATGAAATCTTGGTCATTACACCAGAGCAATGGTTGGTATGGGACGACTAACTTGAGAGAGACATACATCTATTTGATGGCTCTCATTGGTCTATTATATGGAGAAAAGGACTTCTCCAATTTTTTGGAAGCATGGATGCCTTTGGCATACACAATGGTGATATCCGAGAGAAACTTCAACTGGGGAGAAATAATTTCCAAGAAATTGAGCACATGTGTACAACAGGCTCAGACAAAGAAAGAAGGGGAAACACCCACTTTTCACATGGACTCGTACCTTCTCGATTTTTTCTGTGCAAGAAATGTCTTTGTCGACATGAATCTAAGCTGGCACATTGTAGAGCTCCCTGTTGACATTTTTTTCAGCATACTCTGGGAGAACATGTATAAAAAATATTACGCACTCATCTGCGATGAATTCATCGCATGTATTCATTTTATTATTTTTAAGAAGGAATGCCCAATATTATCTACAACAAACAATAAAATGGTAGCAAAGGTAGGCCATTGGTATATATACGAATGCTCAACCTATATTAGGGTGTTTGGAGCCACCGGAGCACCACATCTCCTACCCGCTCATGTCCTAGGCCGGCTCGTTGTGGGAGAAATTTGCTATCAGACTATCCTGCAAGGATATAAATCCACATTAGTTAAGGAAAATAAGTTGAATTTCATACCCTACGGTTTCCATGGGGGGTTTTATTTGGTAAAGGATACTACTCAAGCCAAACAAGAAGGGCTGAGCCAACTTGAATTCAGGTTCCTGACATACCGATTCCACAAGCATGACCTTAAAGGCCCGGTCCTCCAACATGCTTCACATGTATCATCCTGTTGGCCATACACTCATGATAAGTTTGAGGATGGAATTTTTACAGAGTGGGCCCAGGACTAGGATGATTTGGTACAAAGAATTTCCAACCCAAATATGACCAGGTTCAAGGTCATGAGCATGGATGAACAGGTGGAGACAATAGAGAAGTCGGCTCAAGAGGCCCTCAGATGTAGGGAATAAATTAGGGTGATAGAGACCACAAAGGCATAGAGAATGGGATTACTCTTCCTAGAAGGGGCACAAAGAATCAATGATCAATTGTAAAATGACCTTGATCTGATAGACATGACGAGGTTTCCCGCTGATGACCCAATCAGAAGCTGAGGAGAGCCAAGTGGCCTAGAGCTGATGCAACTTGAAGAAATCACTGGGTCAGAAAAACTTGAAGTTCCACAACCATATATCAGATCACCACATGTACCTCAAGACAGAGCTTAAAAAATTTCACTTTAACCATCTCAAATTGTAGATAATAGATGTCCTCCTCTCCCACTTTCTCAGGGCATCTCTGCCAAAATTAAATCAATTATATCAAATGAGCATGAGATAGGATAGGGTATGCAGATAATGTCGCCGGGGCTATGGACACTCGATGGTAGTGGAGCAAGGTCTGTGATGTTGGGGTGACTCCACAAGGGCTATTGATTCTTGCTGCAAGTGGAGCAAGATCTGTGACCTTAGGGTGACTCTTCCAGGGCTATGGACGCTCGCTGGTAGCGGAGTGACACCACAACAAGTGAATGATGATAAATAATGGGCCTGGTGCCAGTGAATTATTTACTTATTTCCTTTCAAAAGGGGGCGTGGGTCATGGTCTAAAGTAATGAAGGTGGAATAAAGGTTAAAACCCCAGAGGCAGACCCAAATTCATGAACTGGGTAAATTCTAAACGCCAAGGATAAAAGAGACTCTCATAAAAACAAAACCAGTTAAGTTCTTAATCATATTCTACATAAGCTAAGCTCGAGGGAGTAACAAAGATTTTTCTTTCGCCCAGTAATTCGCCATTTATTGAGCGCTCAACACACCCTAAAAGCCTTATGAAATTTTATCACTTTTTGGGTACCACTTGTTTTCTTCATTGTCTGAATTGATTTCACTTTGGGAAATGGTTTATCTTTGTTTTGTTTTCATGAATCTTATCATCAAGTCATTTTTGTTTTAACTTGTGAAACCTCATGTCTAAAATAACTTGACACTCGAATTAAGAATCAACAACTCATATTACACCTAATGCACTTAGGTTCGGCGTCAGAAAAATTCAAGCAAGTACAGTGACCACACAATTACAATAGTTGCCGAGTGCTGATCCCCATCGACATCGATAGAAGGTGGAGTTGGTTTGTGTAAGTTATTCATAAGAAGTTTCAAGAGATAGCTGATCCCCTTGGCATCAAAAAAATATGGGAAGGATAAACATTGAAAAAATCCATAAAGAAATCACCAATAGCCGATGAGCGATGCGTTTCATCGGGGTCGGGGAAATCTAGAAAGGTCAAAACAATCATTTTTTTCTGCGACATGCATATTGCCGATCGACGATCCCAAATACACATTCGACATCGAGACTTTTTTGAGAGAGTCAACTAGGGATAAATTGGGTAGGTTTATATCCGATCATCGATCCTTGATACTTTTTGATGTTGGAAATATAGGATTTGGTTTTAGAACATATAGCTTAAATAAAGTCTCGATTCTGATTAACACAAGAAAATGAATTCACTAGTCTCGAATGCCACATGTATTTATCACATAAGGGGGTCGTACGACCTAGTTTCATCCTGAGTCATATTAAGGTTCCCTGGGTCCTAGTCACACCTCCTAGTCATATTTTCCATGTCATCTCTGTACGACAAGATCGATCAACGTCAAAGATTTTGCAAGAAGATATCAATGAAATGTGTTTGAAGTAGAATCCTAACCCCTAACCTACCAACTAGATTAGAAAAATGATGGTATGTTTCCGTTATAAGATACGATCGAATTATGACATTTAATAAACCAGTTAATGCTTCATCCCACATTTGTTTCTACCTCTTGCACCAATTGAACAACCGCAATTTGAAACCATCGATAGGCCATGTTACAACCCGCGCCCATGCTGTCAGTACATGATGAATTTAATTTTAAATATGCTTGAATATCTGGCGGCAGATTTAATGAAATTACACTCATAACTAGACTTGAATGGCTGATGTGACAAGGTAAGTTCATCCCTATTTAAATCTCTAGAAAGGTTTTGAAAAAATTCATTCTGTGCACAAGTTCAAATTCCAGAGAATCCAGAGGATAAAAACAAGTGTCTCGAGACTGTGTTGATCCTCAGATGATCAAAACCAAGTTAAAGAAGATGCACAAATATGTGTTCAAGTTTGTCAAAATTCGATGGTTGTGATATATATATGCATCCAATTTTCTTTCACAGTCTCTAAACTATTTTCTAACTGCAAGTAAAATGCCGTCGATAAATCCAACCACTAGACGTTCTCTGAGATCACCCAAGCTAAAGGAGGTTGAGATATGTGAAGGTTCTTCTCCTGGTGCGGTGAGGTAACTGGAATATGCTCCTAGGGAAAAATAGTCATAAGAACCTAAACAAATAAATATTTTGTCCAGCCTCCGGTCGTCGATGATAAAGAGGCAGGCACCAGATGCAAATTAGTGCTCCCACACTAGGGGGACCTTTTCAATAGAATCAACTAAGAGGAGTACCCAGAGTATATCCCACACAACGACACATACGTAAGGGTGCTCAATGACCAAGTTTTCCCAAACATTCGACGGTCTTATTTTCACATGGTAGCCAACAAAACCTTGGTTCTCCCTTGCATAGAGGTTCTGAAGTGGCTAATCGACCATACAGATGCAAAAAAATGTTTAATCAATGATGAGAATGGAAGGTGTGTCAGATTTTTCCTCTTGATGAAAGTCCAAAATGACTACAAGCTTAGATACCCAAAGGAGTGACTAAACAAAGACTTCATGGTGAATTTCTATGAATTCCATGACACTAGCTGACTGATGGCCTCATGGTGGAAGGATGAAAATAAGTTTACCAACCAGAGCAATGGATGGTATGGGATGGCTAACTTGAGAGATCCATACATCTATTTTATGGCTCTCATCTGTCGATTATATGGAGAAAGTGATTTCTCTAAGTTTTCAGAAGCATGGATGCCTTTGGCGTACATAATGGTGATCTCCAGGAGCAGCTTTAACTGGGGAGAAATGATTTCCAAGAAATTGAGCACCTGTGTACAACAGGTTCAAACGCCAAAAGAAGGGGAAGAACCCACTTTCCACATGGCCTTGTACCTATGTAATTAGGTATTTGTCTAATTGTAACTAAAAGTGATAAGGATGTATAGATGGGTAACAAATCGGTGATCATTTATAGAGGGTATTTTGGATACTCTAGGTTTGGCCAATAAAAGTTTTCTGTGTAGGCAATGTGGGATTTGATGAATGCCCCAACCAAAGGCGACAAGGTCTGCCACCATGTGAAAAATGGGTTCCATCGAGTATGATGACCTATGCTTCTTTACATGATGAAAAATAAATTGACACTTTATACAATACAAAAAATAAATGAAATAACTTGGGTTGAATGTGCACACACAAAAATGGGTGCCCTAGTGAATAAGTGGCTTGGGCATGTGAAGGCACAAGTAATGTAGTAGAATATGAAGGGTGGGGGCTCCATGGGTGGGTTTCTATGTGAAGTGAGTGAATGGGAGATTGAACTGAAGATGGTTAACTAATATTGTAGGATATGGGGGCCAATAAAAATATGGTGGTTCATTCAACATAATCAATCCAGGCCATACAAAAAGAGGGAGTCCATATGGGGAATAGGCCAACAAAATGATAAGCGGAAAACATGAGGTGTATTATGTAAATAGGCCTTATGAAATTTTATCACTTTTTGGGTACCACTTGTTTTCTTCACTGTTTGAATTGATTTCACTTTCTGAAATGGTTTATATATATATTTTTTCATGACTCTTATCATCAAGTCAAGTTTGTTTGAACTTGCAAAACCTCATGTCTAAAAGAACTTGACACCTGAATTAAGAATCGACAACTAAGACTACACCTAACGCGCTTAGGTTCGTCATTGGAAAAATTCAAGCAAGGAAATTGACCACATAATTACAACATTCGTCGAGCGCCGATCCCCATCGACATAGACAGAAGGTGGAGTTGGTTTGCATAAGTTATTCACACTAAATTCAAGAGATAGTTGATCCCCTTCGGTATCGAAAAAATATAGGAAGGATAGACATTGATAAAATCCATAAAGAAATCACCGATAGTCGATGATCGATGCGATTCATAGGGGTCAGAGAAATCTAGAAAGGTTAAAACAATCATTTCTGTCTGTGACAAGCATATCACCGATCGTCGATCCCCGATACACTTTCGTCATCAGGATTTTTTTGAGAGAGTTGATCGGGGAGCACTTGATTTATCACCGATCATCGATCCTTGATAATTTTTGGTGTCGGCAAGATAGGATTGGGTTTTAGAACATATAGATTAAAGAAAGTTCCGATTCTGATTAACACGAGCAAATGAAGTCACTAGTCTCGAATGCCACATGTCTTTATCACGTAAGAGGGTCGTATGGCCTAGTTTCGTCCCGAGTCATATTAAGGTTCCCTGGGTCCTAGTCACACCTCCTAGTCATCTTTTCCATATCATCTCTATACAAAAATATTGGTCGACATCATATCTTTTGCAAGAAGATATCAACAATTTTTTTTTGAAGTAGAATCCTGACCCCTGACCCACCAACTAAGCTAGTGAAACGATGGGATGTTTTCAGCATAAGATACGATCAAATTTTGACATTTAATAAACTAGTTAATGCTTCATCCTGGATTTGTTGCTACCTCGTACACCAATTGAACAATCACAATTTGAAACTATTGATAGGCCACGTTACACCCCGTGCCTGCACCGTCAACCCACAATGAATTTAATTTTAAACATCTTTGAATATCTGGTGGAAGATTTAATGAAATTACACTCATAACCCAACTTGAATGGCTGATGAAAAATAGTAAGTTCATCCCTGTTTAAATATATATAATGGTTTTGAAAAAAATCATTTTTCTCACAAGTTTGAATTCCAGAGCATCCGAAGGACCAAAGTGAGCATCTCGAGATAGTTCTGATCCTCAAATTATCAAAACCAGGTTAAACAAGCTGTAGAGGTATGTGTTCAAGTTTTTCAAAATTCGATGGTTTTGATTTATATATGCATCTGATTTTCTTGCACAATATCTAAACTATGTTCTAATTGTAGGTAAAATGCTACCAAGAAATCCAACCACCAGACATTCACCGAGAGCACCCAAGCTAAAGGAATCTGAGACATAAAAGGTTCTTCTCCTGGTGCGGTGAGGCAGATGGAATACGCTCCTAAGGCAGAACCAATCATAAGAACCTCAAAAAAGAAAGATTTTGTCTAGCCTCTGGTCTTCGGTGATACATAGGGAGGCACCAGATCCAAAGTAGTGCTCGCACAATGGGGTGACATTTTCAATAGAATCAACCGAGAGGAGTACCTGAAGTATATCCTAGACAACGACCCTGATGTAAGGGCGCTTGAAGACCAATTTTTCCCAAACATTCGATGATCTTATTTGCACATGGTAGCCAGAAGAACCCCGATTTTCCCTTGCGTAGAGGTTATGAAGTGGATAATTGACCATACAGATGCACAATTTTTTTTAATCAACGATGCGAATGACGGGCATGTTGGATTTTTCCTCCCGACAAAAGTCCAGAAATACTACAAGCTTAGAGACCCAAAGGAGAAACTAAACACAAACTTCCTGGTGAAGTTCTACGAATTCCAAGACACCAGCTGACTAATGGCCTCATGGTGGAAGAAAGAAAATAAGTTTACCAACCAGAGCAATGGATTGTATGGGACAACTAACTTGAGAGATCCATACATCTATTTGATGGATCTCATCTTTTGACTATATGGATAAAAGAACTTCTCCAAGTTTTCAGAAGCATGGATTCCTTTGGTGTACACATTGGCTATCTCTAGAAGTAGCTTAAACTGGGGAGGAATAATTTCCAAGCAATTAGGCACCTGTGCACAATAGGCTCAGAAGACAAAATAAGGGGAAACACCCTATTTCCACATGGCCTCATACCTGCGTGATGTCATCTATGCAAGAAATGTCTTCGTCAACATGAATCTAAGATGGAACGTTGCATATCTCTCTGTTCACGTTTATTTCAGCATACTTTGGGAGAATAGGTATAAAAAATATTACGCACTCATCTGCGATGAATTTATCACCCATATTCATTTTATTATTTTTAAGAAGGAATGGCCAAGATTATTTGCAACAACTAAGAAAATGGTAGCAAAGGTAGGCCATTGGTATTTATATGAATGCTCAATCTATATCAGGGTGTTCGACACCACCAAAGCACCACATTTCCTACTCGCTCATGTCCCAGACCGACTTTTTTTGGGAGAAATATGCTATCAGACTATCTTGCAGGGATATAACTACACATTAGTCAAGGAAAAGAAGTGGGATTTCATAACCTATGGTTTCCACGTGGGGTTTTATATGGTAAATGATACTGCTCAAGCCAAACAAGAAGTGTTGAGCCAACTTGNTGGAATTTTTACAGAGTGGGCCCAGGACTAGGATGATTTGGTACAAAGAATTTCCAACCCAAATATGACCAGGTTCAAGGTCATGAGCATGGATGAACAGGTGGAGACAATAGAGAAGTCGGCTCAAGAGGCCCTCAGATGTAGGGAATAAATTAGGGTGATAGAGACCACAAAGGCATAGAGAATGGGATTACTCTTCCTAGAAGGGGCACAAAGAATCAATGATCAATTGTAAAATGACCTTGATCTGATAGACATGACGAGGTTTCCCGCTGATGACCCAATCAGAAGCTGAGGAGAGCCAAGTGGCCTAGAGCTGATGCAACTTGAAGAAATCACTGGGTCAGAAAAACTTGAAGTTCCACAACCATATATCAGATCACCACATGTACCTCAAGACAGAGCTTAAAAAATTTCACTTTAACCATCTCAAATTGTAGATAATAGATGTCCTCCTCTCCCACTTTCTCAGGGCATCTCTGCCAAAATTAAATCAATTATATCAAATGAGCATGAGATAGGATAGGGTATGCAGATAATGTCGCCGGGGCTATGGACACTCGATGGTAGTGGAGCAAGGTCTGTGATGTTGGGGTGACTCCACAAGGGCTATTGATTCTTGCTGCAAGTGGAGCAAGATCTGTGACCTTAGGGTGACTCTTCCAGGGCTATGGACGCTCGCTGGTAGCGGAGTGACACCACAACAAGTGAATGATGATAAATAATGGGCCTGGTGCCAGTGAATTATTTACTTATTTCCTTTCAAAAGGGGGCGTGGGTCATGGTCTAAAGTAATGAAGGTGGAATAAAGGTTAAAACCCCAGAGGCAGACCCAAATTCATGAACTGGGTAAATTCTAAACGCCAAGGATAAAAGAGACTCTCATAAAAACAAAACCAGTTAAGTTCTTAATCATATTCTACATAAGCTAAGCTCGAGGGAGTAACAAAGATTTTTCTTTCGCCCAGTAATTCGCCATTTATTGAGCGCTCAACACACCCTAAAAGCCTTATGAAATTTTATCACTTTTTGGGTACCACTTGTTTTCTTCATTGTCTGAATTGATTTCACTTTGGGAAATGGTTTATCTTTGTTTTGTTTTCATGAATCTTATCATCAAGTCATTTTTGTTTTAACTTGTGAAACCTCATGTCTAAAATAACTTGACACTCGAATTAAGAATCAACAACTCATATTACACCTAATGCACTTAGGTTCGGCGTCAGAAAAATTCAAGCAAGTACAGTGACCACACAATTACAATAGTTGCCGAGTGCTGATCCCCATCGACATCGATAGAAGGTGGAGTTGGTTTGTGTAAGTTATTCATAAGAAGTTTCAAGAGATAGCTGATCCCCTTGGCATCAAAAAAATATGGGAAGGATAAACATTGAAAAAATCCATAAAGAAATCACCAATAGCCGATGAGCGATGCGTTTCATCGGGGTCGGGGAAATCTAGAAAGGTCAAAACAATCATTTTTTTCTGCGACATGCATATTGCCGATCGACGATCCCAAATACACATTCGACATCGAGACTTTTTTGAGAGAGTCAACTAGGGATAAATTGGGTAGGTTTATATCCGATCATCGATCCTTGATACTTTTTGATGTTGGAAATATAGGATTTGGTTTTAGAACATATAGCTTAAATAAAGTCTCGATTCTGATTAACACAAGAAAATGAATTCACTAGTCTCGAATGCCACATGTATTTATCACATAAGGGGGTCGTACGACCTAGTTTCATCCTGAGTCATATTAAGGTTCCCTGGGTCCTAGTCACACCTCCTAGTCATATTTTCCATGTCATCTCTGTACGACAAGATCGATCAACGTCAAAGATTTTGCAAGAAGATATCAATGAAATGTGTTTGAAGTAGAATCCTAACCCCTAACCTACCAACTAGATTAGAAAAATGATGGTATGTTTCCGTTATAAGATACGATCGAATTATGACATTTAATAAACCAGTTAATGCTTCATCCCACATTTGTTTCTACCTCTTGCACCAATTGAACAACCGCAATTTGAAACCATCGATAGGCCATGTTACAACCCGCGCCCATGCTGTCAGTACATGATGAATTTAATTTTAAATATGCTTGAATATCTGGCGGCAGATTTAATGAAATTACACTCATAACTAGACTTGAATGGCTGATGTGACAAGGTAAGTTCATCCCTATTTAAATCTCTAGAAAGGTTTTGAAAAAATTCATTCTGTGCACAAGTTCAAATTCCAGAGAATCCAGAGGATAAAAACAAGTGTCTCGAGACTGTGTTGATCCTCAGATGATCAAAACCAAGTTAAAGAAGATGCACAAATATGTGTTCAAGTTTGTCAAAATTCGATGGTTGTGATATATATATGCATCCAATTTTCTTTCACAGTCTCTAAACTATTTTCTAACTGCAAGTAAAATGCCGTCGATAAATCCAACCACTAGACGTTCTCTGAGATCACCCAAGCTAAAGGAGGTTGAGATATGTGAAGGTTCTTCTCCTGGTGCGGTGAGGTAACTGGAATATGCTCCTAGGGAAAAATAGTCATAAGAACCTAAACAAATAAATATTTTGTCCAGCCTCCGGTCGTCGATGATAAAGAGGCAGGCACCAGATGCAAATTAGTGCTCCCACACTAGGGGGACCTTTTCAATAGAATCAACTAAGAGGAGTACCCAGAGTATATCCCACACAACGACACATACGTAAGGGTGCTCAATGACCAAGTTTTCCCAAACATTCGACGGTCTTATTTTCACATGGTAGCCAACAAAACCTTGGTTCTCCCTTGCATAGAGGTTCTGAAGTGGCTAATCGACCATACAGATGCAAAAAAATGTTTAATCAATGATGAGAATGGAAGGTGTGTCAGATTTTTCCTCTTGATGAAAGTCCAAAATGACTACAAGCTTAGATACCCAAAGGAGTGACTAAACAAAGACTTCATGGTGAATTTCTATGAATTCCATGACACTAGCTGACTGATGGCCTCATGGTGGAAGGATGAAAATAAGTTTACCAACCAGAGCAATGGATGGTATGGGATGGCTAACTTGAGAGATCCATACATCTATTTTATGGCTCTCATCTGTCGATTATATGGAGAAAGTGATTTCTCTAAGTTTTCAGAAGCATGGATGCCTTTGGCGTACATAATGGTGATCTCCAGGAGCAGCTTTAACTGGGGAGAAATGATTTCCAAGAAATTGAGCACCTGTGTACAACAGGTTCAAACGCCAAAAGAAGGGGAAGAACCCACTTTCCACATGGCCTTGTACCTATGTAATTAGGTATTTGTCTAATTGTAACTAAAAGTGATAAGGATGTATAGATGGGTAACAAATCGGTGATCATTTATAGAGGGTATTTTGGATACTCTAGGTTTGGCCAATAAAAGTTTTCTGTGTAGGCAATGTGGGATTTGATGAATGCCCCAACCAAAGGCGACAAGGTCTGCCACCATGTGAAAAATGGGTTCCATCGAGTATGATGACCTATGCTTCTTTACATGATGAAAAATAAATTGACACTTTATACAATACAAAAAATAAATGAAATAACTTGGGTTGAATGTGCACACACAAAAATGGGTGCCCTAGTGAATAAGTGGCTTGGGCATGTGAAGGCACAAGTAATGTAGTAGAATATGAAGGGTGGGGGCTCCATGGGTGGGTTTCTATGTGAAGTGAGTGAATGGGAGATTGAACTGAAGATGGTTAACTAATATTGTAGGATATGGGGGCCAATAAAAATATGGTGGTTCATTCAACATAATCAATCCAGGCCATACAAAAAGAGGGAGTCCATATGGGGAATAGGCCAACAAAATGATAAGCGGAAAACATGAGGTGTATTATGTAAATAGGCCTTATGAAATTTTATCACTTTTTGGGTACCACTTGTTTTCTTCACTGTTTGAATTGATTTCACTTTCTGAAATGGTTTATATATATATTTTTTCATGACTCTTATCATCAAGTCAAGTTTGTTTGAACTTGCAAAACCTCATGTCTAAAAGAACTTGACACCTGAATTAAGAATCGACAACTAAGACTGCACCTAACGCGCTTAGGTTCGTCGTTGGAAAAATTCAAGCAAGGAAATTGACCACATAATTACAACATTCGTCGAGCGCCGATCCCCATCAACATAGACAGAAGGTGGAGTTGGTTTGCATAAGTTATTCACACTGAGTTCAAGAGATAGCTGATCCCCTTCGGTATCGAAAAAATATAGGAAGGATAGACATTGATAAAATCCGTAAAGAAATCACCGATAGTCGATGATCGATGCGATTCATAGGGGTCAGGGAAATCTAGAAAGGTTAAAACAATCATTTCTGTTTGTGACAAGCATATCACCGATCGTCGATCCCTGATACACTTTCGTCATCGGGATTTTTTTGAGAGAGTTGAACGGGGAGCACTTGATTTATCGCCGATCATCGATCCTTGATAATTTTTGGTGTCGACAAGATAGGATTGGGTTTTAGAACATATAGCTTAAAGAAAGTTTTGATTCTGATTAACACGAGCAAATGAAGTCACTAGTCTCGAATGCCACATGTCTTTATCATGTAAGAGGGTCGTATGGCCTAGTTTCGTCCCGAGTCATATTAAGGTTCCCTGGGTCCTAGTCACGCCTCCTAGTCATCTTTTCCATATCAGCTCTGTACAAAAATATTGGTCGACATCATATCTTTTGCAAGAAGATATCAACATTTTTTTTTTGAAGTAGAATCCTGACCCCTGACCCACGAACTAAGCTAGTGAAACGATGGGATGTTTTCAGCATAAGATACGATCAAATTTTGACATTTAATAAACTAGTTAATGCTTCATCCTGGATTTTTTGCTACCTCGTACACCAATTGAACAATCACAATTTGAAACTACCGATAGGCCACGTTACACCCCGTGCCTGCACCGTCAACCCACAATGAATTTAATTTTAAACATCTTTGAAGATCTGGTGGAAGATTTAATGAAATTACACTCATAACCCAACTTGAATGGATGATGCAAAATAGTAAATTCATCCCTATTTAAATATATATAATGGTTGTGAAAAAATTCATTTTTCTCACAAGTTTGAATTCCAGAGCATCCGAAGGACCAAAGTGAGCATCTCGAGATAGTTATGATCCTCAAATTATCAAAACCAGGTTAAACAAGCTGTAGAGGTATGTGTTCAAGTTTTTCAAAATTCGATGGTTGTGATTTATATATGCATTTGATTTTCTTGCACAGTCTCTAAACTATGTTCTAATTGCAGGTAAAATGCTACCGAGAAATCCAACCACCAGACATTCACCGAGAGCACCCAAGATAAAGGAATCTGAGACAGAAAAGGTTCTTCTCCTGGTGCGGTGAGGCAGATGGAATACGCTCCCAAGGCATAACCAATCATAAGAACCTCAAAAAAGAAAGCTTTTGTCTAGCCTCTAGTCTTCGGTGATACATAGGGAGGCACCAGATCCAAAGTAGTGCTCGCACAATGGGGTGACATTTTCAATAGAATCAACCGAGAGGAGTACCTGAAGTATATCCTAGACAACGACCCTGATGTAAGGGCGCTTGAAGACCAATTTTTCCCAAACATTCGATGATCTTATTTGCACATGGTAGCCAGAAGAACCCCGATTTTCCCTTGCGTAGAGGTTATGAAGTGGATAATTGACCATACAGATGCACAATTTTTTTTAATCAACGATGCGAATGACGGGCATGTTGGATTTTTCCTCCCGACAAAAGTCCAGAAATACTACAAGCTTAGAGACCCAAAGGAGAAACTAAACACAAACTTCCTGGTGAAGTTCTACGAATTCCAAGACACCAGCTGACTAATGGCCTCATGGTGGAAGAAAGAAAATAAGTTTACCAACCAGAGCAATGGATTGTATGGGACAACTAACTTGAGAGATCCATACATCTATTTGATGGATCTCATCTTTTGACTATATGGATAAAAGAACTTCTCCAAGTTTTCAGAAGCATGGATTCCTTTGGTGTACACATTGGCTATCTCTAGAAGTAGCTTAAACTGGGGAGGAATAATTTCCAAGCAATTAGGCACCTGTGCACAATAGGCTCAGAAGACAAAATAAGGGGAAACACCCTATTTCCACATGGCCTCATACCTGCGTGATGTCATCTATGCAAGAAATGTCTTCGTCAACATGAATCTAAGATGGAACGTTGCATATCTCTCTGTTCACGTTTATTTCAGCATACTTTGGGAGAATAGGTATAAAAAATATTACGCACTCATCTGCGATGAATTTATCACCCATATTCATTTTATTATTTTTAAGAAGGAATGGCCAAGATTATTTGCAACAACTAAGAAAATGGTAGCAAAGGTAGGCCATTGGTATTTATATGAATGCTCAATCTATATCAGGGTGTTCGACACCACCAAAGCACCACATTTCCTACTCGCTCATGTCCCAGACCGACTTTTTTTGGGAGAAATATGCTATCAGACTATCTTGCAGGGATATAACTACACATTAGTCAAGGAAAAGAAGTGGGATTTCATAACCTATGGTTTCCACGTGGGGTTTTATATGGTAAATGATACTGCTCAAGCCAAACAAGAAGTGTTGAGCCAACTTG
>JZKD02S0082855.1:10302-25153 GCA_000966675.3 Picea glauca
ACTATGTACACCACCCAAAAACTTGAGGAGTACATATGGGTTCTTGGGAGATATACCTAAAATAATGGCCATTTTTCTAAACTTGGTGGTGTACTCTTGCACACTCGGTGCTTGCTTCTCCCAAAGTAATGTCAATAGATCCATTGGTCCTCTTCATACCAAATAGGGTAGAATTGATACTTAATGATGGTTTCAAACATGTCCCACTTAGTTACTATGGGATCACCCTCTAACCTAAGAGTCTTCATGTGACTTTCCCACCAAGTTTGGGCATGGCCCTCTAACTTTAGTCAGGCAAATGAAATATTTTTCTCTTCTACTATGTTATGCACATTGAAATAAATCTCTAATTATTGTAACCATCAATTCAACTTAACAACATTAATCTTACCTTAGTAGGGTTTGATGTCCATTTTAAATAGAGAGTGGGAAGAAGTGATGGCACTGGAACTTGGTCTATCTTTCTCTGGCCATGTTTTCGACTCCTTTTCTAAGTATTCATTATATCCAAATTTCTTGTTCGATCCAACTTCTAAGTTAGAGGCACCAAAATCCTTGAAAGGTCCAAACTTTTTCTCCAGAGTAACCATGAAAATGGCCATGTTGCGTGAAATGTCAGTGACTTGTGCTTCCAACTTTGAAAATATCTGTTCCACTTCATCTCGTGGATTGTTACTATATTCATCTACCATGACTAGGGTTTTCAAACTTTACACCAATTCTTGGATCCTACAACTTCTCGCAAAAACCCCAAGGAAAGTTTCTATGATGCCAATATGATTTTTACATTGTTGTGGATATTCCACTTGGACAGTTCATCACAACAGATCCTACAAGTTTTTGTAATATATTATTATGCAATGCTTTACTTAAGATTCAAATTTAATGATACTAGCTTGATGTATAAAAATACTGAAAATAACTGAAACTGAAATGAAAGAAGCTAAGAAAATAGGACACCAACAATATAAGAACACAAGATGTACCCTGGAAAAACCCAATATGGAAAAAACTTAGCTAGAAGGTGAGGTTTATGCTCTGCTCTTTCTCTTAGTTATGAAATGAAAATATAAAGAAAGGGTCATTGATCACTATGGATTTTCCATGGACACTTTGGCTAGTATAGTTGCTACATGATCTTCTACTTCCTTTATTCTAATTCAATATCCCACTCCTAGATTCTCTATGCAACTATGGAACAATAAACAATACAATAATTGTTAGCACTAGAAGTCACCCTCCGATTGCAGAGAGGGTAAGCCCAGTACCCATCAGAGTTTTATGTCACGGGTTGGTTTTTAAACAGGTCAAATGGGCGCAGACTCGAGATGATATTGTTTTAACTCAAAAAACTGGACCGATATGCGCATGCAGGTGAGATCTTAATTAACTTCAGTTAGTAAGCTGGAGTAAGGGTGAATAGAGGGAAGACTTTGGTGAGGAGAGTGTAGAGGTCTGCCTTAGACATTAGGTCTTCAAGCAACCTAAGGATGAAAAGATTCAAATTCAAGATCATCTTGGATTCAAAACTTCAGGAAACTGAAGAACGTAAATAACAACACTGCAATCAAACATACATTACAATACAGTCAAAACAATCCATGTGAATCCTTCAATCATGGACACTTCAATCCATGTGAATCCTTCAATCATGGAAATTTCAGTATTAGAGGCAAATAAGATGGAGTAAGAAAGTTGACTTAGATTAACCAACATGTATCAAAACAAATACATAACCAGAGAACCAGTGTTCTTCATAAAAATATTACAATAGTAGGGAGCCTAGCTCAACCATTCGACCCTAAAAAAATATCAAAACTACATACATATACTCAAAAATTCACCCAGCAGAAGCGTGCTCGAGCCTCCATGGCATTGTGTCTTCTCAGTCAGACTGTGCATACAGTTTCATCTGCACACACCTTCCCCTGTCAGATGAAATCTCGGCTTTGTCAGTCCCTATGTGTCTCTTCGATCAGACTTTTATGACTTTCCAATCATGGGGGAAAGACGATGTTTCGACCACCTCCCCCTGCTTTCATTAACTGCTTCATCGGAATCAGAACGAGGCCGATTCGACCTGGCACCTGGAAAACGTGGTGGCCTCTTTCTGCGGCCAACACCAGCGTTTCGGCCCTTGGTGTAGCTCACATGAACTCTACACCTTTACCTGCATGCGACCTTAGGCCCACTCTCAAACGCTTCACGACTTCGGGCTTCGGGTGTTCTGATGTGAGCCTCTCTCGACTCTCCTGATTCCCGAACTCCTGAACTGGAGCTTAGCGAGCACTGGCTCCCCTCCGAAATGTGCGCGCCTTAGCACAACATGCCCTGACTTTGGATGACACACATTTGTGGGTTTTTAAGCCCCCTTCTTTCGCATTTTGTCACCCAAGGGCCAAATCCAAAGGAAAAACATCCCACTACAAGAATATGTGATAACATTAGGATCCATGGGGGATAGAGTCCTCCCTGCGAGGCTCTAAGAACTCCTTTTGCAATTCCAGTCGCCTTTTGCATTGGGCTATGGAGTAAGCTCAAAACATCCTGCTGAGGAATACAGGCCGATAAGTAAAAACGAAATAAACACACATGATCCAAGGAGCTTATTTATGTACAATCCTAAACTAATTTGATTTTTACACAATGCTAGGTGAAAGCAAACTTCCACCATAGCCACTCAAACAACTTCCTAGCTGCAAATTTGTTTATTCTGTCAATGATTGATAACTGATAATGCAACCGTGACAGCAAAACGGTTACATTCTCCAGATTTCCTCCTAATGCTAAGGTCAGGATAAAGCTGGGAAGCTTCAAAACATGAAGGAAATACAACTCCATGTATTCCTCCACATGCTCATAGGACAAGCGTCAAACTCCAGAAAATTTGCAACATGTAGCCTGATTTGTCTTGCAGTTGTTCACACCAGGCTAAATGTCTCTGGAAAGCGCAGGTGGGTGAGAGGCCAGTGCAGGTTGGCTGCTCTCAGGCAACGGTCGCTCACTAGTAAGATCTGAACAGGAGATAGACTGCTCCTCGTACTGCTCCTTTTCTTCTTCATGGCTCTCCCAAGGGTCAAATTCATAATCATCATAAACATGACCCGTGGGAAAGCTTTTCTCTTCGATCTGCTACTCAACATCTTCTGCAAGCCCGGGATGGTTGATTTCCTCATAACAATTTTTGTTAATGAATAGAGGACAAGGATCTGTTGTATGTTCTTGGAAATCCTGCATATCCAGGTCAGAACTTGATTCATAATTGTCATATACAGGTCAAATTCTCCCCATGTTGTCAAAATGTGATGTAGGGTTCTGCTCTGAATAATCATCAAAGCTGGGTGAGCACAAAACTCCTCCATCTTGCAAAAATAGAACGATCTCCCGATCCTTCTTTTCAATCCCAAATGTAAACACATCATGAGACATCTCGTGAAGAAAAAGAGAACAATCCTCTTCCACAATGGCCTCTTCCTTTAAATATGAGACAACAAGATCATCAGGAGCATAAACTAATGCCTCTACAACTATGAAACCTTCAACACTACTATCATCAGTAGGGCTTCCAAGAACATCTGCTTCAAGGACTGGAAAATCCTCTGCGCTCCCTTCAAACGAGCAGCCAACACGTTCTGCTTTCAATTTTTCTAATTCTACAGAAAGTGCTTTTACCTGCTCCATCAACTTAGCCAGGGCATCTTTTTCCTCCACGCAGCCTTTATCCTCACATATTTCATAGCTTTCATCCTCACAACTTTCATTCTCACAACTTCTATAAGATATCGCCATATCTGGAACACATCCTTTATATCTCTCACAACAACTATAACAAATTAACTCAGAGGAATAATACCTTTCACAATTCTTATTAAAAGTTGCATGAAACTGTTCCACGGAGGAGATCCTAGCAGGGGGAAAGGAACGATACCACTCACGGGAATCCCCGTCCAATGAGAACATGAACATATTAAACAATACATCCTCATGATGTATCTCCCACTGATGCATGAGTTCATGAAACTCACGAAGATGCTGAGCAAGGTTGTCCTCTTTACACTCTTTAAATATGGAAAAATAATCAACCCATTCATCTGGAGTAGGAACAACATTGGGAAAACCAAGAACAATAGAGAAATTAAAGGGAGCAAACCTTCGAGCCAAGATCTTTTCCATTTCGAACCAGTGGAGTCGCCAATCGATTCCTTAACCATGGAGTCGCCAGGTGAATGATATGCAGTCTGAAGGTGTCTGGTCTTTGTTCACCATCAAAAACTAGATCCGATCATTATCGTTCTTCCAGAGAGGTTTTCAATCTGGTCAAGTAGCTAAAGCCTTCACGAGAAAGATTTCCTTTCTTGATAATCCTCTCTGGGTAAGTTTCAGGTGTAGCCTGAGGCAGCTGTATGGGTCTTCATCTAGAAGCCACGATCGAAACAGTGGAGTCGCCAGGTGCAAAATTTCAATCTTTGATGTACTGAGTTCCGATGCACCTTCAGAATCAATAAGCTTTGTCATTCAATCCCAGAAAAAAATATTCAATTCGTTCCCCGACAGCGGTGTCAGAAATGTTAGCACTAGAAATCACCCTCCAATTACAGAGAGGGTAAGCCCAGTACCCATCAAATTTTTATGTCACGGGTTGGTTTTTAAAGAGGTCAAATGGGCGCAGACTCGAAATGATATCGTTTTAACTCAGAAACTGGACCGGTATGCGCATGTAGGTGAGGACTTAATTAACTTCAGTCAGTAAGCTAGAGTAAGGGTGAATAGAGGGAAGACTTTGGTGAGGAGAGTGTAGAGGTCTGCCTTAGACATGAGGTCTTCCAGCAACCTAAGGATGAAAAGCTTTAAATACAAGATCCTCTTCGATTCAAAACTTCGGGAAACTAAAGAACGTAAATAACAACACTACAATCAAACATACATTACAATACAGTCAAAACAATCCATGTGAATCCTCCAATCATGGACACTTCAGTATTAGAGGCAAATAAGATGGAGTAAGAAAGATGACTTAGATTAACCAAGATGTCTCAAAACAAATATATAACCAGAGAACTAGTGTTCTTCATAAAAATATTACAATAGCAGGGAGCCTAGCTCAACCATTCAACCCTAACAAAATATCAAAACTACATACATATAATCAAAAATTTGCCCAGGAGAGGCATGATCGATCCTCTATGGCGCTGTGTCTTCTCAGTCAGATTTTGCATATAGTTTCTTCTGCACATGCCTTCCCTGTCAGACAAAATCTCAGCTTTTCCAGTCCCTATATGCCTCTTCGGTTAGACTTTTCTGACTTTCCAGTCATGGGGGAAAGACGATGTTTCAACCACCTCCCCCTACTTTCATTAACTGCTTCATCGGGATCATAACGAGGTCGAGTCGACCTGGCACCTGAAAAACATGGCGGCCTCTTTCTGCAACCAACACTGGCATTTTGGCCCTTGGCGTAGTTCACGTGAACTTTGCACCTTTACCTGGATGCGACCTTGGGCCCACTCTCGAGCGCTTCGTGAATTTGGGCTTCGGGTGATCTAATGTGAGCCACTTCCAACTCTCCTGATTCTTGAACTCCTGAACTGGAGCTTAGTGAGCACTAGCTCCCCTCCGAAATGTGCGTGCCTTAGCACAACACGCCCCGACTTTGGATGACACACATTTGTGGGTTCTTAAGCCGCCTTCTTTTGCATTTTGTCACCCAAGGGCCAAATCCAAAGGAAAATCACCCCCCCTACAAGAATATGTGATAACAATAATAATGAAACCCCTTCATTTCATAGTGGTCCAATGTTTAACATAGCTTGATATCTATCTAGGGTTAGGGTCAATGTTTTTGCATGCCTCAACCCCCAATTAATGTTAGGGCTTTGGACACTATAGAATCTTCTTGAAAGTCCACGTGTGTGAGGAATGTGAGTTGACATGGCATCCACTTGGTATCATGGTGGTCAACAGGATAGGTCAAATTGTAGGAGGCATAACTTCCGCATACGAAATCCAATTGAGGCAATCTTTGCATTGTTAGAAAGTTGTCAATGTGTAGAACAATGTCGAGAGGCTAGGAAATTTTCACAAATTTTTTACCCCAAAAATGACTGTTGAAGGCCTCAAGCAGGATTTGGAAGGTTCTAGACCTCAAATCACTAAAGTGGCCCCTCCCCCTAAAATGGACCCTACAAGCTAATAGCTCCAATTTTCTCACCTAGAAAGTACCAAAATAGATGAAAATTTATATAAAATTCTTTACAAATCAGAAGTGCTCATCTTGTCACTAGCACTATCTACGCAATTAGAAGTTATAAATCCATGGAGCACCAACTTTCCATCACCAACATACCTTAGAACAAAATGAATTATTCCCTTCAAGTATTGCAACACATGTTTTACAACAACTTGATGAACTTGCATAGGCTCCACCATATACTAGCGTAAGGAGTTGACTGTCAAACAAATACCAAGTCTAGTATTTACCACGTACATGAGGTAACCTATCAATTCCCATATTGATATGAGCTTATAATGCATCATCTTGAATCTTTTCAAAATCTTAATTGTATATTTACCCTATTCAAGGAAGACATCACCTAGACCCTACCACATCTCTATACCCAAGAAATAATGCATCAAGCCAATGTCCTTCATATTAACTATTACATTATAAAATATTAATTTTTTCTATGTACAACTTTGATGATGAATCAAAAAAGTTGGTTTTCTATACAAAGACTTCAATTCTCAACTTGGTGATAAAGTTGTTTTCTTTTTTTAAAATCAAGCTAAAAAATGAGATTACTACTTAATGATGTGATACTAATATTGGTAGTATTGACCATATTATTTCATTGCAAGAAAATAGTCTCCAACTTCATGCTAACATCAAATCTTTATGGGACTTTATTTTTGAACTTCATGGTTGATTGAAAGAGAAGGAAACATCCATCTAGGATATGCAATACTTCAATCGTGACTTTGGGATGACAAGTAAGTGAATTATGCGATACTAAAATTATGTAAGAAGATTGCATTTACAAATTTAAAATTTTGTATCTTCACTTACATGTGCACCTACATTTATGGCCACACCTTTAAGCTATCTTATCTTAACTAGCAATTTTGAAATAAAAGAGACGAAATAAATGCTCAAGATGTTGTAAGATGATACTTAGTATGTATTATAGGGCATTCCTTCGCCTTCTTTCAATGCATCTTCTCATGCACTAGTGGTAATCATGCCATTGCCTCCTGGATTTGAGTAGTATACTAGAAGCATTGGTTCCAATAAATTTCGTTAGATGTGCTATACTAGTGGGTGGACTTGGTAAGCACAACCATGGAATTGCCACTCCTATTTTTCATGAGATGAGATTAGTACAATCAAAGCTTAGATATTTAGAGGCTTTATCGTTAAGTGCAGCCTTTATCCTTCTATTATTGATTCGCTAAAACCAAACCCTGCATTATCTCTTAATTTATCTATTGATAACATGCCAAATCTTGAATCTCTCACTTTAGAGTCCCAAGAACCACATCATGCACCTTTTATTTAGCCATTATTAGATTCTTCATGTTCAACATCTCAACCATATTGACATCCTAGTCATAGCGATCATAGGCCATCTTACTCTCCATTCAT
Organism: Picea glauca; assembly: GCA_000966675.3. Lineage (NCBI taxonomy): Eukaryota > Viridiplantae > Streptophyta > Pinopsida > Pinales > Pinaceae > Picea > Picea glauca. The sequence continues at coordinate 17,942 of JZKD02S0082855.1, forward strand.
GCATTGAAATTTGCATTGGTAATCTAGCAGTTCTTCTTACAAATCTTTAGAGAATAGATATAAAATGCAAAAAATGTGATTGGTATCAACTACAAGGACATATTGTGGTTGGATTGATTATTGGTCATGGGGAAATTTGATCACCTATTTGAGAATTTCATATCAATTTGTGTCGTCGAATATACATCTCTATAGTGCTCATTACTCTCTTAGTGCTCATTGCTCTCTTTGATTGATTAACATTAGCAATGATCTTTGTTTTTAATAGTTTTACAATGACAATCATTCTTTGTTATTTCCTTTCTGTACATGTGTGGATGGAAGACACTTTTATGATAAGAATACCATCTTGTTGCATGTAGTGTTAGAGCATTTGTTGAGCCCCTTGACCATCATAAGAGCATGGACAATTTCTTGGTTTGCTTATTGACTACCATGACAACATGGTCATAAGCCTCCTTGCCATCTATTATGTTATTTTTGGAGATTGTTCTTTGCCAGCATTGTGGACTTGAGATCTTACTCTAACCTCTCATGCATATACTCATTCATACTTGGATGTAAGTTTCGTGTGTTTGCTTCACTTATTCCAAAGAGGTTCATGCAAAGGTATTTATGGAGGCTATAGTTTTGAAGTAGGACTCTCTATTTGATTCATTGGTACCAAAAAGGTTTGTGTGAAGCTTTTTGGAGGATTTAATTTTGTAGATTGACTTTTCATTGACATCAATTGCTTGCACCTTGTGACGATCAAGAATGTTATCGACACTAGTCATCTTTTTTTTCCCTAACCAAATAAAAATTAAGGGGGTTTATTGTAATGTTTTTTGGCCTTTTCTACACCATATCTATCCCAAGTGTATATTAAAGGGGTGGGTGTTGGGAGGTGATATTTACTTGGTCAAAGATTCTTTATACCAACTTCCCTTATTTGTGTCCTCATGTCAATATTAAGGGGGGATGTTGACCATACATTGGTTCATTTAGATGTGCGAGTCTAATTGTTCTTAATGTCATTTATGTTTCACCCCAATAGGCAGTTGTAGCCAACATTAATAGTTATTAGGTGGGTTTGTAGTCCCATGTTTTTATAAGTTAAAGGGCAAGTAATTTAAACCCTACATCTATATATTCGAGACTTTGCTTCTTTCGTGATACATATATGAGTGATATTGATTATTTGAGTATGAAGTTGTTGTCAAACACTTCATGGCATTGTATTCCGGCTTCTTTGTTCTTGAGTTCATATGGTTTTAATAACGAATAAGAAAGAGAAAACATGACTCTCTGAATTCATACGACAAATCTTTATCTCAACTATGTATCTATGAAAGATCTCCTATATCTCGACTATGTATCTATGAAGGATCTCCTATAGAGTTATATCTTATCTTTTTGCTATGGTCTATGTGGTTCTTTTCTCTGGTTACCAACATATATATTATGAGTTCATCTCCTTTAACATAAAATTGGAGTATACTTCTATATATTTCTTTCTCTCAAACTCATAGACTCTTAATATCTATAAATAACATAATGATCCAAACACAACATGATTTAATCGCGTATGGTTTAATCATTTTATAATTTTCTCTTATTGTGGAGATGGACTCCATATTGTAGATCTAAAACGTTCACATAAATACCTGTCATAGTCGAAACATTCTATGTTTTGACTCTTTTTCGAGGATATTATCCGATTAATTTTGCTCGAAATCCAACTAAAAATGGTTGGATCTGTAGATTTCAGTGGTTAAGTTTGTATAATTAAAGTGTCCCAAGGGTTTTTCAGGACGCTCAATCCATTTTATATATTCAGAAATGCAATTTAAACAACAAGAAATTGCTATTTTGCCCAAATTTATATAGCAAAAAATAGAACGACAAAACCAAATACTAACACAATTAACTTATTAATTAATATCTAATAATAATCATAATGGTGGTAATAAGTATAAACGGTGGGAAAACCGGTTAAGAATGGGACAAGCAGTAACCTCCACACTCACAATTTGAAACGAAGTAGCCAGGTCCCTCTTTCTCTTCCCTCTCAAACCAAGTAGCCAGGCCCCTCTCTCTTTCCTCCGTCCTTTTCACAAAGTATTTCACTGGCCAAGCCAAGAAAAACAATGGATATTTCCTCTCTCTTTCCTCCGTCCCTTTCACAAAGTATTTCACTGTCCAAGCCAAGAAAAGCAGAAAAGCAGAGAATCTTTTTGTCCAGGACATCTTCGTCGTATTTTCGCTCTGCCCTACCGTAGACCCTCAGTGAATACCATTGTCTACCAATATCATAGAGGGGTTTGCTTTGAGTTTTCCTTATTCCATCCAACAATGCAAGTAGGGCCGTTGATTCTTCTTCAGAAATTGTTCAGTTACACAAGGTTTACATCCTATAAACCAAACCAGGATTAAGACCACTGTAATCAGAAATGCCCCTTTTGGAACGATATTGGCCCATTTTAAGACTTTCGTGTAATCGCTCCGTTTAGGGGAACGTTGTGTTCACTTTATATTACATTGAGGAGCTCGAGCTTTTTCGTGTTTCTGTAGGGAAGTATCGAGTGCAATCCTCAATAAATGCGCTTCTCTGTTTTCTCCCGTTCAGTGTGTGATCTGCATGGAAAGAGTTATTGTATTCTTATGGTAAAGCCACAGGAAACTATGATTCTTATGAGAAAATGCAGAGGCAGTGTTAATAGCTACGCCCAGAAGGAGTTGGTGAGCATTCGAGTCCGATCTGTTGCTCTCCTAGCATTTGAGGCCGAAAAGAAAGAGATTGGTAAGTAGTCATTCCAGCTTATTTGAAATTAGCAATAAGTTTTATGGTGCACAGAAATTGTTGAGCTTCTATGGAATGGCTTTTATAAAATGCCAAGAGGAGATTGGAGGTTTTGGAAGTCAAACAGCAGGAGAGACCTTGAAATCCATCTAAAAATCAGGGCTTAGCAGAAAGCAATAAAGTTTTAAAAGATCAAGTGACATTGTTGCAAGAAGTCCTTTTGGTAGGAAAGGTTGAATGGCGGCAAATCATGAAAGAATCTGCTGTGGAAATTAGAGATGTGTTGAGCTCTAAAACATCCAAAGCTGAAGGGAAAGCACTTGAACAAGCAGACAAGGAGGTTTTACAAAAAATTCCAAAACTTGGGCACAAGTTATTAGCAATTCTGCTAATATGGAAAAAGAAACAAACAACCAGGGGGACGGCATGCAAGATAGAGAAATCAAAGAAAGACAAGCCAGAGTAGCAAACATAATTATCAAAAATGTGAGAGATTATGGAAAAAATGAATCTACTCTCGATCTTGCAAGTGACTTTTTAAAGGACAAGCTGCTTTGGCAAGGTTGAATTTTCCAAGCGTGGAGGGTGGGTAAGCTCAATGACTTGAGAGCTAGACCCATAAAAGTCATCATGTCAAGCACACGTGACAAGCAAATTCTCCTAGGAAAGAAACAACTCTTGAAGGGTTCTCGCTTTTTTTAGACGAAAATTTAACTATTAGACAACAAGAGGAAAGAAGGGAAGAGATGTCAAAGGTTAAGGCAACAAGGGATGAGGGCAAAAGGGCATGGTAGTTCAAAGGCAAAGTTGTTATTGCCTTTTTCAGTCCTCATTCTAAAACAGGACAGCAAGGTGATAGCCAAGAAGTGACAACAAATTCATTAGTAGAAAACTATGCAACAAGGCCAGTATGGGAAAATAGGGGTGAAGACTCAACTTTGAATCTTGTAGGGCAAAACAAATAGCAATCAAGTTCTATCCAAGTTTCCTTAAGACTGGTTTGTTGGAACTCCAGAGGTTATCCTTGGAGGTGAGGACCTAGATTAGGGCCTATCGCGGAAGATAGAGACATAATTTGTCTCTTGGAAACACATGAGCATGAAGGGTGCAAGACACCTCTATTTGAAGGGCATTTGAAGATGGCAATGTGGAACAAAGCAGCTAAGAATGGCAAAGGACAAGGGGGTATCATGGTCTTAGTGAGGAAAAAAAAAAGTCGTCTCATTCAGTTAGAAAGAGAAGACTCAAATAAACAATTCATTTGGTTTAAAATCTCAGAAAATGGAAACATCATCAAAATTGCAGTATGTTATTTTTCTCCACAAGTTTCAAAAACTTACAAAAGTACGGGGCTTGACCACAAAAACCCTTTGCAGCCTTAAAAAACGATATTGCAATGTACTCTCAACTAAGTGAAGTCCTTATAGTGGGTGATTTCAATGCTAGGACTGCAAGTGAACAAGCTAGTATTCGTCACTGTAAGGAAGACTACAATCCCATTTGGCTTACAGAAGAAAGCAATCATTAGTGGACAAGAGTTTCAGAGGACAACAAAAGCTGCAACCTTTTTGGGGAGCAACTGCTTACTCTTTGTGGGGCATTTGACTTAGTCATTTGTAATGGGTTGGATAGATAGGCAAATTCTGGTAATTTCACCTGCAATACCTACAATGGCGCAAGTGTAGTGGATTATGCAATTTGCTTGCATGGCTTGTGTGAGAAAATAGAGGAAGTTTTGATTGGTGAACAATTGTGGGAGTTGAAATATGATCATAGACCGATCTATTTAAGTTTCACTTGGACTAAACAACAATGCTGTGGGACGAAAAATCAGTGCATTCAACAACCTCTTTCAAAGGCCATAATTCTTTTGACTCAAAAAAATTGTAATACCTTCAAGATAGCACTAGAGAGGTTATTTAACAAGGAGATAATTCCGTCTCAGGGCCTCCATAGTCATGAGCTAACAAATTTAATTCAAAGCGCACTTGCAGAATGCAAAAGAGAAAAAAATAGGAAATCTGAAACAAATTGTTTTTCGGTTAATGCTTGGTTTGATGAGACATGCAAAACAACAAGAAAAACTTTGAAAGAGTCAAGACAAAAACAAATAAACTTAAAAGCCTACACGCAGATTGTAAGAAATAAAAAAGTTGATTTCATGATCTCAAGGAGGGAGGAACTAATCTTCCTGGGGAAAAATAATCCCAAGTTATTTTGGAAGGAACTTAAAACGAGAAAGAAATAAACTGAAAATAATATCACAACTTATCAATGGTTCGAGTATGCAAAGCAACTTTATGAGCAAGATCCTGAGGTTGACTCCCCCCCCCCTTGGTCAACACTACTATTAAGCTCTTCATCGTGCAAGAGATTGAGGTGGGTATTAAAAAGTTGGGTGTTGGAAAAGCAAAAGATTTAATTGAACTTCAAGCATAATATCTAAAGTGGGGTTCAAAAACTCTTGTACCTCACATTATGAAAATTTTCAACAACATCATTCAATAAGGATTCCCGACATATTGGACAACGAGCCTAGCAATATCGATTTTCAAGAGTGATGATGTCAATAATCCCTCCAACTATAGGACCATAATGATAAACCCCTTGTTTGCAAAGTTATTCGGAAGTATGCTAGAAAATAAAATTAGCAAGTGGGCGGAAGAAGGAGATAAGCGTGCTAAAGGGCAAGCAAGTTTCAGACCTAAACACTCCACGATTGATCACGGTATAACTCTAAGGCACATCATTGAAAAAGTGTGGGAGAAAAAAGAGGAAGTCTTTTGTTGCTTTATTGATTTCAAAAAAGGTTTTGACACGGTCCCTAGAAATAAGCTTTGGCATAGAATGGAGGAACTTGGGGTTCCTATGCATCTTAGAGTAGTTGTCCATAGGCTATATGAGGAGGTTAAAGTCAAAATCAGAACATCAGTTGGTATCTTCAAAGTTTTAGGAGTGATATCGGGGTCAAGCAAGGGTGCCCAGTGTCCCCTACTCTTTTTGGTTTATATATAGACAAACTTGAAGAGTGGTTAAACCTAAAGGACGGTGATGGTGCTTTTTTGGGCGAGTTTGTGATAAAGCTTCTTTTGTATGCAAATGACCTTATTTTGATTGCTAAATCTGCTCTTGGGTTGCAAGAACACTTAATTTCCCTTGAGCACTTTTGTAGAACAGTAGGGATGCAAGTCAATACTAGCAAGACGAAAGTGGTAGTTTTCTCTAGCAAAAGAAAATATAACCAACATAAGTTCTACTTTGAAGGAAACACTCTTGAAAAAGTGGCAGATTACAAATACCTCGGAATTGACTTCAACAAAAATCTAAGTTGGGAAGGTTGCAGAAAGAAAATAACTTTGGGAGGTTGGAAAGCGTTCTATGCTTTCCAAAATAGGTGCAAAGAGGCAAAGCTATGAGATTGGAAGACTACGCAAACTCTCTTTGGGATTTTAGTGATCCTGGTGGTTCTCTATTGTTGTGAAGTGGGGGGCAGCGGTACATTTGACTTACAGTGGAAGCAAATTGAGAAGATTAAAAAACACTTGATTATAAACAAGTTTAAAATTAAAAGTTTAGTCCCTTATGATATCATGCTGAGTGAAAGGGGTTGTTTCTATTGAAGCGATTGCTATGGTGTGACTCATAAGATATCTAAAAAAAATTGAGCAAATGGAAGACGGTTGTCTTCGATGACATATTGTGCAAAAGAAAAAAGACGTGGATGCGGAAAAATAGTAAATGGCTTAGTAAATGAGATATTTACTTGAGCAGGTGCCCTGTGAGCAGTAAAGAGATGAAGGTTTTTGTTATCGATAGGTTCCACAAACGAACTTGGGATAAAGGGCTAGGGAGAAAGAAAGAGTATTATATTGAAGAGTTTAACCCCACTTACAATCATTATAAAAAAATGTACATCGGGGCCAATATATCTTGGAGAGACAAAATGCTTATTGCTCAATTAAGAACCAATTCCCATCAACTCCGTTGTGAAACCGGGCGCTGGAAAAGGCCAAAGGAAGCTTGGGAATAAAGGGTGTGTATGTTTTGCAACTCCGGAAAAGTGGAAACAAAAAAACATTTCATTTTAGAGTGTGAAGCCTTCAAAGACAGTAGGGACAACTATGTAAATATCTTGACAGCTAGCTCTTGGGATAATTTATTCAGTGAGGAGACCGTGGAGAAATTAGGGGCACTCATCATCAAGATGAATAGGAAAATGGCTGAAATGCAGAAATCAGTGTGTGAGGCGGTCTGTCCCATAGGCTATTGTTAACCTCGTGGATGTTAAAATATTTTTTCTTTATTTCTTAACCTTGATTTATGAAATAAACTACTCGGAAACAAATTAAGGATTCTATGGAATGGTTTTATTAGTCCAAGAATATATAGATTAGATCATCTTAACCTAGATCTATAAAGCGAATTACTGG
>JZKD02S0082888.1:28903-40650 GCA_000966675.3 Picea glauca
TGTGTGATAATGTATATGTCAATGTGAAAATCTAATAATCAAGGATAAGAATAACTAAGTCATAACCCCCAATATGGATAACTCAAGTGTTATGGTAAGAGATCAACCAATAAAATTATGGGTTTACAATGCTTAAGGTTTATGAATATGCCCTTAAATGTTACTCAACTAGCCAAATAAAAATCCACAAATGATATGATTTCCCTCAAACCAAAACTTGTTCTAATTTCATTCTTTCAGTCATGAAATTGAATAAGGAGATCGATAGATTAAAAAACATAATGAACTCATACAAACAACTAATCCAATGAATTTTTTCAAAGCCAAATATGATAAAAATGTTTGCAAGGAGAAGGACGCAACTAAAAAACAATTTATCCCTTGAAGACGTCATTTTACAATGATAAAATTGACATGAATATTTGGCTGCCAACACGGTATCGAGAAGGGTACGTGGCAACAGATCTAAGAGTTCGCGAGGAAGAACTTCGGAAAGATATGTGAGGAGGAGAGTGAAAAAATCATGAATTTGTGAAGAATGAAGCAGATATGGACCATTGAATCCAGAGGAACACATGGCAGAGATCTGCGTGATTAAGAGGAAACACACTTCGGAGGAGAAAGGTTGAGGTGAAACCAAAACTGTCGAAGCAAACGATCATGAAGTCCATCTAAGTCGTTAATCTAGGAAGAACATGCGTCAACAGATCATGAACTTTAGAGAAGAGAGAAAGGGAAAGTGGAGTGTTGACTGGAGGTCGTTTGAAGGATAATCTCGACCGTATATTGAGACAAGCACGTGGTGCTCGATCCTTATCTCCATGTGGAAATTAATTCGAGGACAAAAGGTTTTGGAGCATTCAAAACTCTCGAACACTGAAACTTCAAAGTAGATAGTAGTCATTGGTTGTTGAAGGATGTGGATCGTAGATCTGGTCCAAAAGATTTCGCCAATTTGGAGTCTGGCGGATTTGGAGTTAGGTGTGTTGAGGACACCCAAAGTTTGAAATCTCGAAGTGTGAGGGAATGAAGGTTTAATCCCACAGTTTTGACCAGGGTCAGATGGAGGACTCTACGGGTACTCAGAAACTCCAAAAAAGGGGATTTCACACCCGAGAAGTAGGACTTTGACCTATGGAGAAAGAAAAAGAGGTTCAGTGGGAACCTGTGAGCTGATATAGCTCCCGAAGTCAATCGATCCTAGATCGGGAGGTTGAACAGCCCCGAGGGAGAGAAGGGGGTATGCATCACCTATTGCACTATCTTGCATTTCTTTGAGTGTTTTAGTATTCATTTCTCTTAAATGAAATTCCATTTCCGGATCAAAGGCATCCGGGTAGTTTAAGAGAGCTAAACTAGGAGGGGGTTTTATATCAACAGGCATTGAATGGTAAACTTGATTGAACCTGGATGAAAAGTGTTTCATTTTTTCTCTTGGTTGTCTTTTCAAATGATCATATTCTTCTAAAATGAGAAACATATCCCTATTGATCACCCATTTATTAAGGAAGACTTTCACAAACTGATTGAAATAAAAAATGCTTGCAACTGACAAATGTTTGAACCATTTCTTACCATTACCTTGCAAATATAGAGCAAAAATCATGATACAAACATCATTTTATTCAACCTCAAAAAGATCAAGAAAATGTTCAAAACCCTGAATGTGTTTTTCAGTAGTGATGTTACCATATTCTCCATCAAACATAGGAAGATATTTGTAATAATTTGCAGGGAAATCATGGAGTATAGGAGGTAAGACAAGAGGCTTGTATCTATTTAGAATTTTAACAGGTGTAGGAGTATGTACAGGAATTGTAAAATTAGGCTTAATATTTTGAGGCTCATCAGGTTGAATATGATCAACATAATTTTCAGCAGTATAGTCCTAACCAAGATCAGGAAAATAGAAGAAACAATTAAAAATAAAGCCTATTATGTCTTGGATAAAATTCCAACTTGAATAACTGATATTTCTATATGTCTTGTCATGCTTATGGTTCTTCCTCCAGTGGAGTCTTTGAATTGAAACTTATTTGGAGTCGATTGGAGTCACCAGGTAGATGATTCAACCTTCTTTTGTCTGATCACTATCCACCATCAACAATCAGATCTGGAACTTGATATGCTTTTCTGAGGAACATTCCCCAGAATGGTCGCCACTATGTTAGTGTTGGCAAATGTTTAACAGGCATCATATGCTTGTCATTGATGGAAATTATAGCATCAAAGATGACATGAGTACATGAAGAAGTATCTGAAGTATTTTAGGAAGACGCTACAGAGAAAACTCGATAAGTTCAGAAGAGATAGTGCAGAGGATTGTTGGAAGGTTTACAATTGGGAGTGAGCCTGTCATTGATGGCAAGAAAAATGATGGCAAAGATCAGCATCATCAACAACACAGTGATAATGGAAGAGGAGGATGAATAGTGAATGTTGGATCTTATTCAGAATCCCTGATGATCGTCAGATATGAATTCAGACAAGAAGAACACGTAGAAGAGGAGGACAGATCTTAGGCGTCAGATCTGAGAGTAAGATCTGACCATCATTGGATCAGGGAGAACCTGCACGTTCATTAAAATGATAAAGAGGTGAAGTACGAAATGCCAAAATATGTTGGTCTGACTCCATTTCAGATTTTCGTAGATCAGGACTTGAAGGTGTCAAAAAGTTACACATCAAGAATGAAAAATTGTGAAGTGGCGAAATGATCCTAGCCGTTGGATCAAGGTGCGATCCGGGCCATCAGATCCAGGAGGTGAATATGGCAGACCACATCAGAAAGGATAGTCGTGGATTGTTGGATCAAGAGGACGCGTGGTGAAAGATCAGAGCATGTCAAAGAATCCATTTCGGGGTTTCACGAATCGCGACTTGGAGATGCAATAAATAATACCACAACAATGCCGAAATTGTGAAATGTGAAATCACGAAAAGATATTGACCGTCAGATCACCAAGGATTGTGGACTGTTGATCAAGCATGAATAAGGACTGTGAAGTGTCAAAATCACAACAAGATCTTAACCATTGGGTCCATAGGACATGTGGCGAAAGATCGTCATGTCGCTGACTGGAAAGTCAAAGGAATGGGGTTCCCTAACCTCTCAAATTCGCGATATGCGAAATCATGAAACATTCTCAGCCATCAGATCGAGGTTTGATCTAGACCATTGATCCGAATCCATCTCGGAGTCTCGCCTATCGCAACTTGGAGTGATGAGAACCTCCATCACAGGAATCGCGAGATGCGAACTCATGATAAGATATGGACCATCAGATCACCAAGGGTTCTGGATCGTTGATCTAAGCTCCATATTGGAGCTTCACCTATCGCAACTTGGAGTGACAAGAACCTCCATCTAAGGAAACACAATATGCGAATTCACGATGAGATCTGGACCGTCAATACATCAAAATTTTGGACCATTGATCTGAGCTCCATCTCAGAGCCTTGCCTATTGCGACTTGGAGTGATGCGAATCTCCATATAAGGAACAACGAGATGCAAATTCATGATGAGATCTGGACCATTGATTCATCGCGATCATGGACCGTCGATCAGGGTCGATGAAGATCATAAGTTCGCAACACCTTTTAGCATAGCCTGTGGTCACCACGTGTGGTCATGTGGAGGAAGGACCTAGTGCAAATAAGCTCTGCCTCAAAATTTCAGGGATCGCGTCTGGGAATGTCGAGACACTGGATCATACAAATGCCAAAATACCGAAAAGGTGAATTGTCGATGTAACCGAAGGTCACCACATGTGGTCATGTAGAGGAGGGAGCTAGAGAAACAAAGCTCCTTTTTGGAGCTCGCGACATGAAGAGTCAAGATGCCTCATCGCAGAATCTCCAAATTTCAAAAGTCTGAAACACATAAATCACGACAATATCCTTCAGAGCTAATCAAACAGTGCATATGAAACTGAAGGAGATCGGAGGGCTACTATTGCACATCATAGTGTAACTTCTAGAAACCACTGATGGTTTTTTCCAGAGGACTTGAAGACACTTCGGGGTGATTGACAGAGGAGATGAAGAGTCTTTGGGAATATTCGAGAGGGATGAAGATGCTCATGGAGGCAATTGACAGCTGGATGAACATTGAATCTTGTAACTGGAACAGAGAAGGTGAGCTCTACTGTCACAGAGAAGACAAAGAGTCTCAGCTGCCAGAGAGGTTGAGGAATCTCAGCATAACATACAGTGATACTGGACGAGTGGAAAAATGACCAGAGAAGCGAAAGTGTCACGATGATGATCAAACAAAGCACTTGAGTTGTGGAGGATATCAGCATGGTGTGAGTATGCAGAGGTATTGCACACATTGCATGCACAAGGTGCACAAAAGATATAAATACAAAGTACAGAGAAGATATGCAGTTGTTGTTGCTATTGGAGTTTCTGTGGTTGTTGTTATTGAAGGTGATTCATGCGTGAAGAAGGAGGAGAGTGCAGCCTGAATTGAAAATAAGAGGAACTGTGCAGTGAATGGACATGGCATACAGAGCATAAAAAGTAGAAGAACAGATAGCGTAAGTCATGTGTGCAGGAAGGCAGTGAGGCAGACAGAGCAACGAAATGCAACAGAATAGTGATGAGTCTGGTAAGCCATTGTTGAACATTATATCACTATAATAAATTTCAATAGAAAATATTTATATTTCAGGGTGGAAGGGAGGTGCTAGGGAGGACTCTTGTCCTCATAGGTTCAAGTGGGTGCTTGAACACAGGGAGTTGTAGCTTCCATCTGGTTGCAGCCAGAGAAACCAGGGTGGTAGGGTGGTGTAAGGGAGAACTATTGTTCTCTATTATACAAGTTGGTTACCTGTATGATTGGAAGTTAGTGCTTCCATCCAGTTGGTGCTGGAAAGACTCAGGGAGTTGGTGCTTCCTTCTAGTTGGTGCTAGAGAAACCAGGGAGTTGGTGATAGAGAAAACAAAGAGTTGGTGCTCTCAGCAAGTAACAACTTGCAAAATTGAGGTTGTAGCCTCATTATGAGTTGGTGATCATATGTATGATAATGTAAAGAATGTAATTATTACTTATCATATAAAGAAAAAGAGGTTTTTACCCTGTATGGGTTTCCTAGGGAAATATCTGCCTCTGTGTTTCTCATATATGTGACTGATGTTGAATGTGCCATTGTTTATTTCCCTGCATTATTGTGATCATCATTCAGTGTTTCTGCAAAGAGTTTAAAAGAAGCATAATTGTTTAAGCATGGTGACAAATGATTCATCCCCCCCCCTCTCAGTTGTCCAACAATTCGTATCAAATCCAACCCCTTTCATCTAAGGGTAGATCCTAGAGGTTAAACATGTCAAGCCATGAAGGAAATTAAACCAATAAGGCTCCTCTGTTCAATGGAACAAACTTTTCCTTTTGAAAGTTAGAATGAGAATCTACATAATGGAATTAGTTGCAGATTTCTGGGATGTGGTAGATATTGGTTATGTAAAGCCAGTTGTACTAGCTAATAAGGATGACAAGCTTGAATTTAGCTTCAACGCTAAGGCTATGAATGCTATCTTGAGTGGGCTTGTAGAAGAAGAATTTGTAAAGGTCATGCACCTGGGAACTGCCAAAGAAATGTGGGACAGACTCATTAGCAGTTATGAAGGTAATGAGAAGGTAAAGGATGCCAAGCTTCAAACCTACAGAATACAGTTTGAACAGCTAAAGATGAAGGAATATGAAACTGTTGGTAAATACTTTATGAGAATAGAAGAAGTGGTGAATGCAATGAAAGAACTTGGTGAAAAAATTGAGGAACCTTCTTTAGTTCAAAAAATCTCGAGATCTCTCCCAGATAGGTTCAACCCGAAGGTCTCTGCTATAGAAGAACTTAATGATATAAAAACCTTATCTTTTGATCAACTTCTAGGAACGTTGACTGCATATGAAATGAGGATAGTTACAGTTAAAACCACCTCTAAAGAAGCATCATTTAAAGCAGATATGAATGAGGATTGTGAACCTGATGAAATTGAAGAAAAATCCATGAGAAGATTAAAGAAAGGATCAGGCAAGTACCAAGGTAATCTACCCTTCAAATGTTTCAACTCTGGTAATATAGGTCATTTTTCAAATAAATTTCCACACAAGAAACATGATCAAAACTCTAAAGATAAGAGAAGCACAAATAAAGATGATTTGATAAGAAGAAAAGTTTATGTGTAAACAATGATGACTCCTCAGAAGACACCAATAGTGATTCTTCATGTGAAGATAAAGTAATTGACTTCATGCTTATGGCCAAAGAGGATTATGATATTGAAAGCATAGCAGTGATGAGAATGATGAAGAAGTTGTGGTTGATATGGAAGGAGAAATAATCAGTGCACTGGAAGAGATTGACAGACTAAGAATCAAGAACAGAAAGAAAAAACAATTGCTGATACAGTTTGAGAAAGACAGTAAACAACCTGATGAAGGCTTTGCCCTGCTAAAAGTGGAATTAGAAGAGGCAAGGAAAATCAAGGATATTCTGAAACACCAGCTATCAGAAAAGAGGGCAAGATCTGAAGCCCTGGAAGAAGAAGTAGTAAAAACTAGGAAAGAGATGGAGAAGTTTCAAACCTTGTATCATCAGAATCTGTCAAGTATCAAAGCCTCAGAAGGATTAACCACCATTCTGAATCAACAAAGAAATCCAAAGCTGAAAATTGGTTTGGGGTTTGAAGAGGGATCAAGTAGTGGTCAACCAAGAAACAAAGAACCCATCAAGTTTGTTAAATCTACAACCAATGACAACCACAAACATGCAGAAACAAAGGAAGACAATCAACTGCCTAGGACGAGTAAAGAAAAAGGTGCCAGGACTGAATCTGTAGAACAAAGAAATAATGTACTCCCTGCTCAAGGACATCATCAGCATGGAAGAAATTGATTTTCTCAAAGAAGACAATCATTTTCCAGGTACAAAGACTCTTTCTATGGATATTGTTTCTATTGTTCTAACTTTGGTCGTTGTAAATTGTTCCTTAAGACTTAGACATAAGCAATTAAGATTTCAAAGGAATAAATATTTTCCTAAACAAAGAATGATACAACCAAGTAACAAACCATCACATATTGCAAATTTCCAAACTAAGTCTAGAGACATACAACTAAGGAGGTCAAGAAATAATAAATAGTCAATGAGTAGACAATGCTGCAACAATAACTTTGACCTATTGAACAATGAGATTGAATGCTATAACTATCACAACTTTGGCCACATAGATGCAAACTGACATCTGAAGAATTACAAAGCAGACCCAAGGATAAAGTTCTTAGATAGAAAGCCCAGCACATGGAAAAGCAAAGATAGTGAAAAATGTGGTCAAGAACTTTCAACTCAAAAACAAAAGGCCTCTGGAATATAGATAGTGGATGTTCCAAGCACATGACTGGAGACAAGGATAAGCTAATGTCCATAAATAAAAGCAAAATAGGAAATGTGATCCTTGAAAATGATGAACCAGGTAAAATCAAGGATAGAGGGATGATGAGTTTGAGTAATGACAAAGGAGATGCCCAATACGTCCTGCTTGTGGATGGTATGAAACATAATTTGCTCAGTACAAGTCAAAAATGTGATAGAGGCAATGAAGAGGTGCTCACGTCCAAAGAATGTAAGGTAAATATAAACTCAGGACAAGTGGTGAATAAAAGTATAAATAAAATTAATGATGTTGAAATTGAGTCCTCCCCTGCAAGTAAAGAAGAAAATTCAGATACAATAAAAGCATGTTCAATTAGCATTAACCCCATGGATGAAGTAGGAGAAGAACCATGTCATAAACAGGAAGAAGAAGTCTTGAAGGTTGAGAAGGAAGACACCCAAATCAAGTTCTTGAGCAGTTCCATGACTCTAGACAAGGTCTTGGATAGCCAGAGATCATCAAATGTCAAATCCAGTATTGGACTCAACAAGGTAGAAATCAGTGCTCTGAAGAAACCTGATACAGGTCCTTCATTTGTGAAAAAGAAAAGCAGGTATGAGAGTGGGTGTAGCAGTTTTCTCTTGTGATTGAATATGGAAATAAAAGCCCTGGATTGAATGCATCATGGAAGAAAAATGAAATTGCAGTAATAGAGATCGATGAGATTCAATGGGGAGATTCAAGGGCTATTTAAAAAGTACAAGTTACAATTGCACAATGTTCAAGTAGGACAACGACATTCACACCAACAACATTCTGATGTACAAAATGATATACATGACATCCTGTAGAGATAACAAGAGGAAAGACCTTGTCAAGGAAAGTTAACCTTTAGGAATAAAAGGGGAAAAGAGTCAGAAGCAGAGAGATAACAGTGACAGGGGGAGTCATCCACTCATGAGAAGAAAAGGTTGATGGAGTCCGAGTAAGAGAGGTGAGCAATTTTGAGTATTCTACAAAGGATACAGTGGAAGCTAAGGATGAATAGGTCCAAGAATCAGAAAACGAAGACTCTGGTTTGGATACAAACATCTGCAGGCCTCAAATTAGAGATTCCTTCCTGTTAGGGGGAGTTTGTGTTGGTCTTAATATCTTATACCTCCTAAAATTACTGCCACAACTCAAGGGGAGCATGTTCTCTTTGACATTGATGTCAAAAGGGGAGAAAATAATCTGGGTGTCTTTGTTGCCATCAATGCCAAAGGGGGAGATTGTTGGCAAATGTTTAACATGCATCGTATGCTTGTCATTGATGGAAAGTACAACAACGAAGATGACATGAGTACAAGAATAAGTATCATAAGTATTTTAGGAAGACACTGCAGAGCAAGCTCGATAAGTTCAGAAGAGATAGTGTAGAGGATTATTGGAAGGTTTACAGTTGGGAGTGAGCCTGTCATTGATGGAAAGAACAGTGATGGCAAAGATCAGCATGATCAATAGTGCAATGATAATGGAAGAGGAGGATCAACAATGAACGTTGGATCTTATTCATAATCGCCAATGACCGTCATATATGAATTCAGACAAGAAGAACGTGCAGAAGAGGAGGAAAGATCTTAGGCGTCATATCTAAGAGTAACATCCAACCATCGTTGGATCAGGGAGAACCTGCAAGTTCATTAAAATTCTAAAGATATGAAGTGAGAAATGCCGAAATATGTTGTTCTGACTTCATTTCATAGTTTCATATATCGGGACTTGAAGGTGTCGAGAACTTGCACATCAAGAATGCGAAATCGTGAAGTGGAAAAATGATCCTAGCCGTTGGATCAAGATGTGATCCGGGCCATCAGATCTAGGAGGTGAATATGGCAGACCACGTCAGAAAGGATAGTCATGGACCATTGGATCAAGAGGATGTGTGGTGAAAGATCATAGCATGTCAAAGAATCCATTTCGGGGTTTCGTGAATCGCGACTTGGAGAGGCAAGAAACAATACCACAGGAATGTCAAAATCATGAAATACGAAATCGCGAAAAGATCTTGACCGTCAGATCACCAAGGATTGTGGACTATTGATCAACCATGAAGAAGGCCTATGAAGTGTCAAAATCACAACAAGATATGACCCATTGGGTCCATAGGACACATGGCGAAAGATCGTCATGTCGCTGACTGGAAAGTCAAAAGAACAGGGTTCCCTAACCTCTCGAATTTGCGATATGCGAAATCGCGAAACAATCTCAGCTGTCAGATCGAGGTTTGATATGGACTGTTGATCCAACTCCATCTCGAAGTCTCGCATATAGTGACCTGGAGTGACGAGAACCTCCATCACAGGAATCGCGATATGCAAACTCACGATAAGATCTGGACCGTCAGATCACCAAGGGTTTTGGATCATTGATCTAAGCTCCATCTCGGAGCTTCACCTATCATGACTGGGAGTGACAAGAACCTCCATCTAAGGAACTGTGAGATGTGAATTCAAAATGAGATCTGGACCGTCAATACATCAAAATTTTGGACCGTTGATCTGAGCTCCATCTCGGAGTCTTACCTATCGCAACTTGGAGTGACGAGAATCTCCATCTAAGGAACAATGAGATGCGAATTCACGATGAGAATTGGACCGTTGATTCATCGATATCATGGATCATCGATCAGGGTCGATGAATATCATAAGTTCGCAGCACCTTTTAGCACAGCCTATGGTCACTGCATGTGGTTATGTGGAGGAAGGACCTAGTGCAGATAAGCTCTGCCTCGAAATTTCGGGGATCGCGTCTGGGAATGTCGAGACATTGGATCATACAAATGCTGAAATACTGAAAAGGTGAATTGTCGGTGTAACCGGAGGTCACCTCCTATGGTCATGTAGAGGAGGGAGCTAGAGCATCCAAGCTCCTTTTCAGAGCTCGCGACATGAAGAGTCAATATGCCTCATCGCAGAATCTCCAAATTGTGAAAGTGCGAAACACATAAATCACGATAATATCCTTCAGAGATAATCCAATGGTGCAGATGAAACTGAAGGAGATAGGAGGGCTATTGTTGCATGTCACAGTGTAACTTCCAGAAACCACTTATGGTTTCTTCCAGAGGACTCGAATACACTTCGAGGTGATTGACAGAGGAGATGAACAGTCTTTGGGAATCTTCAAGAGGGATGAAGATGCTCGTGGAGGCAATTGACAGCTAGATGAGCATTGAAGCCTGTAACTAGAACAGAGAAGGCGAGCTCGACTGTCACAGAGAAGATGAAGAGTCTCAACTGCCGAAGAGGCTAAGGAATCTCAGCATAACATACAATGATGTTGAACGAGTGGGAAAATAGCCAGAGAAGATGAAGAGTCACGATGATGATCAGACAGAGAACTCGCTTTGTGGAGGATATTGGTGCGGTGTGAGTATGCAGAGGTATTGTACGCATTGCATGCACAAGGTTCACAAAATCTATAAATACACAGTACAGAGAAGATACGCGGCTGTTGTTGCTATTGGAGTTTTTGTGGTTGTTGTTATTGAAGGTGATTCATGTGTGAAGAAGGAGGAGAGTGCAGTAGCTAAATTGAACAAAAGAGGAGTTGTGCAGTGAATGGACATGGCGCACAGAGCATAAAAAGCAGAAGAATAGATAGCGCAAGTCATCTGTGGAATAAGGCAGTGAGGCAGATAGAGAAACAAAATGTAGCAAAACAATGATGAGTCTGGTAAGCCATTGTTGAACATTATATCATTGTAATAAGTTTCAGTAGCAAATATTTATATTTCAAGGTGGAAGGGAGGTGCTAGGGAGGACTGTTGTCATCATAGGTTCAAGTGGGTGATTGAACACGGGGAGTTGTAGCTTCCATCTGGTTGTAGCCAGAGAAACCAGGGTGGCAGGGTGGTGCAAGGGAGAACTGTTGTTCTCTGTTATACAGGTTGGTTCTCTGTATGGTTGGAAGTTAGTGTTTTCATTCGGTTGGTGCTAGAAACACTCAGAGAGTTGGTGCTTCCTTCTAGTTGGTGCTAGAGAAATCAAGGAGTTGGTGCTTCCTTCTAGTTGGTGCTAGAGAAACGAGGGAGTTGGTGCTTCCTTCTAGTGGGTGCTAGAGAAAACAGAGAGTTGGTGCTCTCAGCAAGTAGCATCTTGAAAAACTGAGGTTGTAGACTCATTATGAGTTGGTGCTCATATGTATGATAATGTAAAGAATGTAACTATTACTTATCATATAAAGAAAAAGAGGTTTTTACCCTGTATGGATTTCCTCGGGAAATATATGTCTCTGTGTTTCTCATATATGTGACTGATGTTGAATGTGCCATTGTTTATTTCCCTACATTATTGTGATCATCATTCAGTGTTTCTGCAAAGAGTT
>JZKD02S0082888.1:115996-132554 GCA_000966675.3 Picea glauca
GATGTGGATGGACAACCAGGGATACTTTAAGGCTTCTCTTTGAAGAAGACTTCTTCTAAGGTTGAATTGGACACGTACTGTCTTTCATGGCTACTACCATGGATATATACATCATCTTCAATGGATCATATGATTAGCTCCCTCCTAATCCTTGCTTCAAGTATGATGCATATAATCAGCCCCCTCCGTCTAACAAAGTCCACACTTTTGTCTGCATCTTTATTATCTTCTGCAATATATAATTGGCTCTCTTTGTCTAATAGAGTCCATGCTTCCGTCTTGTTGTCTTCTACAAAACTACCATAAATCCTTCTCTAATTTCCTCTTGATTGATGACTTCTTTCTGTCTTTGTCTCTTCATGATTGATCTGGCTTATCTTGCAGTAGCTTCCACATGATTTGTTTGATGTATTTCATCCTTTCATGTGTATTATCTAATGATAGCAATCCTTATCTTGTTGTTCTTCCATAGGTATAGTTCTTCTTGGAACACATTATCTTCCAAGAGATAGATATACAAGATATGTACAAGAAATAAGAAGAGTATTGTTACCTTTAGAAGAAGAAGTCTCTTTCATCCTACTTAGTCTTATTTGTAGGTTCCTTTTCTTAGACAATTGATTATTCGTGTTTTTCCTTCCTTTTATTGATCTTGGGACAATGATTCTTGTAGTGACCATAATTTCAACAGTTGAAGCATTGTATTTCTGAAATATCTTTCTCTTGATTTGTCTTCTTCTTTGAACCAAAATTCCTTTTGTCCCTGATGTTATTGAATCTTGCTGTGAAGGATTGATCATTGTACGTCTTTTGGGGTTTCTCTTTTGCACTAATCCTTGATTCTTCTTGAGCAAAAAGCAAGTTGAAAGATCTTCAAATGTCGGATACCCATTTCTTGTGTTCATGCTTGTGGAAAATGCATCCCATGTCTTCAAAAGACCATTGAGTATTATGTTTACCAATTCATTCTCTGAGATGATCTCTTCAATATATTATAGTTGATCTCTTAACCGAGAGATTCTCACAAAGTATGATGTTATGCTATCATCATCATTCATCTTCATGTCACGGAGCTCATTATTCAGACTCATAACTTGTCCAATGTTTCTAACCGAGAAGAGATTTGTTAGGGCATAATGCATATTCTTTGATGAGTCAAGATGGGAGATGTAGGGTATCAAGTGGTATTTGATAGAGTCCACTATGATACTCATGGAATTGATGTCACCATCTTTGAACATATCCATAGTTGCAATGTTTTGTGGTTCCTACTCTTTTCCTTCTTCAAACTCTGGTTTCACGATCTTTCCTTTCACGATATCTAGCACTTTATTCTTGGCAAGGATGAGGTCAATCCTTGTATTCCATGCTCTAAAGTTATAATCTCCATCTAACTTTTTCTCTGACTTCATAGAGTAAGTCATGGTTTCTTTGACTTGGTCAACCCTAGATTTGACCAAAAACACAAACTTCACGTCTTGGCTTGCTGAGAGTACCAGGAGATGTGCTAGGCTAGGGCACACTGATATGTCTAGAAATTAGGTCAATCCCTTCACTTAAGGTGCCTCAACAAGAGGATTAGGGTTTCTGCAACTGTACCTGCTAGTAACACTAGAAACAATGCTATGGTGACTACTCTTGCTAGAAACCCTAGCGAAAGTTCTTCAATGAGCTCAATATCCTTACGGCTATGTTTCCTTCCAACAGTTAGACTGAATGAAGGAGGTGTGTGCCCATAACCTGTTAGAATATAATGGATGTGCTCATTTTACCATTGAAAATATCTCTATTGTCACCCAACCATAGGCCGAAGCCACCCTCCGAGCACCTTAACCTTGACAGAAAATCACTCCGGAAGAAAACCCTAGGCTAGATAGCCAAACAAAGGGTAGCGCACCTTTCCCCAAGGATAACACACCAACAAGAGCTTATCAGATGTTCCAAACCATAGCCAAGAGATAATCCAAGCCAAACGTGATCTGCTAGTTGCAGCAGCTGCAATGGCATGTCTCCTCAAACCTATGCACAAGACCAGGCACTGTAGTGCGCACAAGTTGTTTCTCTACAATTCTGAGACTGCCTACCAAAATGAGAACTGGCCTCCTTTATTTATACTAATTCTAGCTAACTGCCTAGCCCAACTTCTCATTCTGGGTATCTCTCTGCTCACTATATATTATTATTTCTGGTCGACTTCTTCTCTTGGAGGCTAATAACCTAATATAAATTATCTTCTTGAGCCGACAAGTCTTCTAGGATTATTAGCCAACTCATTATGGTTTCTTCTTGCTTCCTGGAGTATTCTATCCTCGCCAGGTTTACACATGGAGGTAAATACCTCCCGCAGCTACCATAATATCAATAGTGCATACGTGGGTTGTAGTGAGCCAGGACGCGTACACACGCTGGCTGCACTACTGATAGGTCATGTACCTGTTGATAGATTGATATTTGTTGAGGATTGTTTCCTCATCTCAGTTGGTGTTGAGTATGTAAGTTGAGTCTTTCATAATAGATTTGGTGTTCTTGTAGAGTTGGTTCTCTTGTAGATTTGTACTCTATTCAGTTGTTCCTGATAAACCCCCGGATTGTTGTTCATAATAAAAAGAAAAATTGTACATACATCTTGTGTTCTTTGTGTTCCTTGTGGTGATGACTTGTTGATGATATATTGTTGATATATGTTCACATCTAAATGGTTATAAAAGACAACAAAGGGTAATGAATAAATTTTGAATGTTAACTAAGAAGTTTTGTGCAAGAGGGAAGATTTGGGAAAATATCCTCACACTCATTCACCCCATAAGTGTGGTAGGTGTGTCCAATAGTATAAATAAGTAGTATCTAAGAAAGGTAGATGGAAATTGGATTAGTGCATGACTACTAGTCGCTATGTGCATGATGGGTTGATTTTGTGTTAGTTCAAGAAGTTTTAAATGCGTTGTACTACTAAGGAGTTGGCTTTGTGCCTTGACCTGATTTTGAGGAAGGTGGTTCTAGTGCATGGTGCACAGATCACCTTTCCACTGTGGAGTTGGGATCTGTGGATTTTTGCACTAGAGTAGATGAATGTAAGGGGATCAAAGAATAATAAAGAAGAAGAAGAAGTTGGTGGACATAGCCCCACACTGGGGTGAACTACGTATATCCTGTGTCTTGATGTGCTTTGTGTGATGTTGTTTATGTGGTTATTTTCTTAGTGTTGTTGTTGTTATGTATAATAAATTCCTCTGATATTGTATCTTAGTGATTAATTATGTGAATGAATGTTATATCTGATTTAATGTCATGCGCTAAGTGATTGGAAGTGATAGATCTTGTTTATTACTGTGATGCTCTGTAATAAGGGTTAATCTGCGATGTACATGAGAATTATAACATAATTCATCTTGTTGGCTAAGTTCTCTGTTAAGTATTGTAATCACATATATGTGTCCCATCTTGGTTATAGACACTTCAGTCTTACAACCCCCCCTGCCTCTACCTCGGGTGAGACTTCATCTTCTTCGTAGGTGTTTCCAAAAGGGTTGGTAGCTAGGGTTTTGTTGGTTCATTGTTGAAGCATTGAACCCTGGGTATTCCCCTATGCCAACAAAGGGTTCCATTGCTGGGACCTAAAACTATGATTGCTGGGAACTGAAGAAAATAAAAAGCTTTGTGTGTAGATTTTTTGTTGTAGTGCGTAATATTCTACTTGACTTGTGAATCTATGTGCTAAGAAAATAAACCATATATGAAATAAAGAGGTAAGATCTTAAAGCGTTGTTCTTTGGTGAAGGTAAGATAAGTGGAAATTGTTGGCATAGGGAAGAACCAGGGTTCATCTCCAAGAGCGCACCAACAAGCCCTAACTAATGGCCCTTTCGACAACACTTGCAAAGTAGATGTAGTCTCACTCAAAGCACTTGTGAGGGGGTTACAGGAAAGGGATGTCTACAACCAAGGGGAATATCAAGTGGATCTAATACAAGAACAACACAACATTCATATATCACTATCAACTTAGAGCTATTTTGCACATCTACTTATCAGATTTAACATAGTATTACAATCACAATATATCAATGAAAAAGACAGAATATCAGTCACACACAACACTAAATATACGTGGTTCACCCTCTCTCTAGGGCTACTGTTTTGTATAATATATTTAGATGAAGCATACAATTCTTATCTGCGCTCTTAGCTAGAAAATCTCTTCTCTTCTCCTCTCTTTCTCTCCCCTCCTTGCGCACCCAGATGTAGGGTTGATCTTCACACCCAGCTAAAGATATTACAATACCAGAAGGCTCTCATACTCAACACTTCTCTCACTCACAATAGTAATATCTCACACAACAATACCACTAAATCGACAACAATATCATACCAACCAAAAGTACCAACCCAAACTAGGCCCTCATGACCTTTATTTATACATTACAATCACTTCACTAACATCCTTAGGTTGAAACCTAGGTCTCAAAACCCTAGATACCAAAACACTAGGTGTCTAAAACCCTAGGTCAACTTGACCTGCGTTTTTGGAGCTTTGCCAACCTGTCTTTCCTTTCTTTTCGTGCAGTGCTCCAAAGAATCCAATGGTGGATTTTCCACTTGCTGAGTTCTCCACGATCCTTATTTCTTGTTGATATGTCATCCTTGATATTCTCATCCAATGGATTTCTTTCTCATACTTCGCTCCATATTTTCTTCTCTTTTGCTTACTTCGACCCAGTAACAGTACGGTGTCTTCCATGAAGTTCACATTTTCCTTTTTCTTCCTTGATCTTTTCTTGCTTCCATACCCAAGGGCCATTAAGCCCCCTACACTCACCCGTGACTCGTTCCGAGGCACTTTAGATCAGAGCTTCCTGTTTTAATTTGATTCTTGACTGCGTAGTGCAACCTCTACTTTCTGCTCTATGCCTCATTTTCCTCCTTTGTGTAGACTTTTGTTTCTGTGTCTGGTACCCAGTTTCAACTACAGCTGGTACCTAGACCATTTTCTTCATGTTTCTACTGAGATTTGTGAGGCAGTTGGTTGTCATAGTACAACTTCAGTAAACTCCCATTCACTAATCCTTCCTTCCATTCTCCATTCAACGTTTTCAATTGCGTAGCTCTTCCCTCTATAACATAAGGGATCTCGTATGGCCCTATCCAATGCGTTCTGAACTTCCCAGAATGTTTTATGAACTTGCTGTCATATATCAGGACTAGATCACCTTGTCTAAATGCCTTCTTCCTAATGTGCCTATCATGATAGACATTCTCTCTTTCCTTTTGTACTTGTTGATGGAATCCTGTAACAAATATGTCTTCCTCTAATTCAACCAACTGTACAAGCCTCTCTTGAACAATGCTAGGGTCATCCATATTTGTAAAGGAAACAATTCTCAGGATTGGTACCAAATATTCCATTGGAACAACAACTTCACGACTGTATACTAACTTAAAAGAGGTCTGCATTGTTAGTTTCTTACAAGTGGTCTAATAGGCCCATAATACTGTTGGTACTCTTAAATCCCAATCATCCCTATTCACACTGCAAATCTTGGTTAGCGTTGTCTCCAAGATCTTGTTGAATGTTTCAACTATCCCATTTGCTTGTGGATGGTATGGCGTGCTCTTTTGGTGGTGTACTGAAAATTCTTCAGTCAAGGCTTCAAGTGTCTTATTGATGAAATGTGTTCCTTGATTACTCATAAGGATCTTTGGGCATCCAAACCTAGTTATGACGTCATCAAATATGAATCGTATAGTTGTAGTTTCACTATAGTCCTTAACTGCTCTTTCTTCGGCCCATCTAGTCAAGTATTATGTTGCTGTAATTATGTACCTTTCTCCTGTATGCTTTCCTGGTGGTTTTATAGGTCCAACAAATTCAATGGCCCATTTTGCAAATTCTTGTAGGGTCAGTTGTGGTGCTAATGGAATTTCATTTCTTCTGGATGGTTTCCCAACTCTTTGGCATACATCGTAGGCTCTGGAGTATTCTTTGTCATCTCTGTGTAAGGCAATCCACCAAAGGCCATCTCTGAGAACCTTCTGCGCAGTTTATTTTCCTGCATAATTCCCTCCTATGATGCCTTCATGAGCCTCTTCAAGGATCACTGGTCATTCTACCTCCATAACACATCTTCTCAATATCTCATTAGGTCCCATCTTGTATAGATGTCCAGCTATAAGTGAGAATTCTGCAGCGCGCACTACCAGTTGTTTCTTATGAGGAATTGTGTACTCACTAAGTGTCATTCCTGTAGATAGGAACTGGACTATCTCTGTGAAGTGCTCATCAATATTTCTAATGGCTAGTAGCTATGCATCTGGTAGTGCATCCTCTAAACTGGTCGACTCTTCACCATGTTCCAACCTTGACAGGTGATCAAGACCTTTGTTCTCTTAAGTCTGCACACATGTGAATCTCTGTCAAAGGTCTCAAAACCTTCTAGCTTCTCAATGTACACTTATTCCTCAATGATCCCAATGAGGAATGCAATTTTTACATCCATCTAATGAATTCACCAGTCCATCTGCGCTGAGAGTGCAAGGATGGATCTTATGGAAGAGTACCTTGCGACAGGTGAAAAGGTCTCATCTTAGTCTATACCCTCGATCTGTGAGAAGCCTCGGGCCACAAAATTGGCCTTGTATTTCTCCACACTCTCATCAGTAGCTTTCTTTTCCTTGTAGATCCATCTTGAACCTACCACTGATTTGTCGACCGGTCTTGGGACAATTTCCCATGCACTGTTTTTGACAATGGAGTCATACCTCTACCATAGAATCAACCCAAGTGGGATCTTGCACTACTTCCTGAAAGGAATATGGTTGAGTCACAATACATTTTCTCATGAGAGCCATGTACCCATCAAATTGATCAGGAGACTATCTCTGTCTATGCTATAAAGTAAGGGCTCCTACATTCTATGCAGCATCTAGTCTCAATCTGTCAGCTTCCGTGGTGCGCTTTCTACCATTCCTGATGGATGGATTTGCTTGAGTGGTTTCATCCACTCCATGAACCTCTTCATGTGGTTGATGCACATCTTGAGACTAATCTTTGGGAACCAACAGTTCCTCTTCTGCATGCAAGTCTATCTCCCTCTCAAGCGACAACCGCATGACTTTCCCTTCATCGAATTTTATATCCTGTCACATAACAGTCATCTTACTATTCGGAAAATACACACGATAATTATGGGGTGTTTTTGTGTACCCAAAAAATATCCCAAGTTCAGCAGTCGGTTCTAGCTTCTTCCTGGAATCATTGGTCACATGCACATAAACAGATGAGCCAAAAATTTTTAAATGAGAAACATCAGGTTTCTTACCAGTAAAAAATTCTTTAGGTGTACTCATGCCAAGTACACTATGAGGACAATGGTTCTGCACATAAACCGTAGTATTACATGCTTCTTCCCACAAATTTATTGGTAGGCCTTGATCATGCAACATCGCTCGTGCTGCACCCACGATCGTTCTGTTTTTTCTCTCTGCGACCCCATTTTGTTGTGGGTTATGAGGCGCTATGAGTTCTCTTTGAATTCCTTCTCTTCTACAGAAGTATTTGAATTTGTTAGAGAAGTATTCTCCACCATTATCGCTCCTTACAACCTTCACTTGCTTCCCCGACTCTTTCTTCACCAATGCTTTAAACTCACAGAACTTTGAGAATGTTTGATCCTTCTTCTGCATGAAGAATATCCAGCATTTACGAGAAAAGTCATAAAAAAAAATAACATAATACCTATGTTTTGTTGTTGAAGCAACTGAGAATGGTCCACACACGTCTGTGTGAATTATCTCCAGGATCACTGAAGCACGGTTCTCCTTTTCATGAAAGGTGGACTTTACATACTTCCCTAGGGTGCACCCCTTGCACTGATCTAACTAAGCAAGTGTTCCCCTTGGAAGTCCAGTAGATATTTTCTACATGATCTTCAAGGCTCCATGATGAAGATGGCCCAATCGCTTGTGCCATAAATTATCCCTCATCCTATCTCACCACCTTTTATGCCTTGCCTATCATGGCACTGCAACCATCTACCTCCAACATGTAGAGATTCTTAACTCAAATCCCTATCTTATTGAATTGACCCATTGCTTTATGTCACAGGTAGGCTTTTCCACTACTAAAAACAACATCATAGCCTCTGTCCTCCAACATTGCGACTAAGACCAAGTTTTTCTTCAGACCTGGAACATGCATAACATTTTTCAATTGATATGGTTTACCTGACTCCCTCTGAAAGATAATGGTACCAATACTATTCGCACTGGATCATCCATCATCTCCCATCTCTATATGCATTATGAGATCTTTCTCCTCCAAGTCAATGAAAGACTCTTTATCTCCCGTCATGTGGAAGGAAGCACCACTATCCAAATACCACACCGATATCGATGCACTTGAATCCATGCATACGATCAAAGTGAATTCAAGTTCAAATTTTGAGACAAGAGCCTCACCAGTTGCAGCTCCAGCAACCGTCTTGTTCTTCCTCTTCTGCAGACAGTTAGTAGCGATATTCCCATGTTTGTGATAGTAAAAACACTTCACTTTGGACAAATCTAGCTTCTTGACTTTAGACTTGGATTTTGAATGGAATTTCTTCCCTTTCCCTTTCCTTGCCTTGGAAGTTAAAGCACAATCCTCTTCATCATCACGCTTTGATGAAGATCCATCTATGGTGTTTCGCTTGAACTCCTCTTGCACTAGATCCGACCATAGTCGTTCCCAATCTGACACTTTTTCCCTTCCATTGACATAGTCTTGATAACTGTGCCAACTCTTTGGAAGTCCTAGGAGAACCAAGCTCACCAAATCATTAGCAATGAATGTTATTCCCACACTTCCAAGCTCATCCCGACATTGGACAAACTTCATGAGGTATTTTGGAATGGTGTCACCCTTCTCCATCTTGATCTTCCTGAGTTTAGCTTTGAGTGCCAATTTTCTATGGTCGCTACTGTTTTGGAACAGATTCATTAAAACATTCCACATTGCATGTGGTGTGGTTTTCCCATGGATACTTGAGACAATGTGGTCTTGTACTCACTCCAAAAGAATCCTCCTCGCCTTTGCCACTTTCTTTTTCCATGCATCAAGATTTGCAGTGTTTTTCGCATCCGACTTAGGAAAATCTTTGTCAATGTAATCCTTCAAGCCATTGTCTTCAAGTACTGCTTCCATTCTGTCCTTCCAAGCAATGTAGTTGGAGCTGCCCTCGAGTGCATACTCCAAACTTAAGCCATTGAAAGGCATTTCGATCTTGAATCAACTGTCGCACCAAGAAAATCCTACAAATTTGAATGTTATCCAACCACCAAAACTCAACTTCTGCAATTACTCTTTCCTTGGGAGGTTCACACCCCACCTGAGAGTATCCTGAGGGAAGTTTTCACCCTACCAGTGTCTAGCCTACAAACTCTCTGAGGAAGTTCGCACCCTGCTAGTGTATAGCCTGTGAACCTTCTAGGGAAGTTTGCACTATACTTCACTATGGGGTGAGGGAAGTTCGCACTTCTCCCTTAAGCAGCCTGTGAGAATGTCAATGAATTTTTCACCTCTCCTTTGAGTAGGGTGCGAGAATTTCTTCTACTAGAAATGTGTGTAGTTTCCAGTACTAAGGTTTTCACCCTGCTAGAGACAGGACCTACGAAAATACTATTATGTTCGCACCTCACTTCCATGGCTCCGTGGCTTTGATACCATGTAGAATTTTCAATACAAATTAAGTATTTCCTGTGATTCTCCTGATCTAAAAATTATATGCCACTGTTAAATAAAAAATTGCTTCTACTATTATTCTTGCGGAAAATTAAACCATGATCACAAAGTGAAATATCAAGAACACATAACAAAGAAGTTTTACCGGGAAAATGTAAAGCTAAAAACCCCACTATCATATATTATGTATATCATGAATCATAAAAAAATATCATACAAAACTCTAATACAATAGCTCTCAGTACAATACAATTGTCTCACACTATCATACATAAATCGACAAATACATGTGCCAATTTTTGTGTCCAGACGACTTGCCTCCTCTGCGCAAAAAACAGTAATTCGAAATTCTCACAATTAAATTTAAATTGCCTAGTTCTCACATGCTCATAAGAATATCCACTACATGTGTGATCAAATCAAAATTGATAGCCAAATTGTCCCTTTCACCTGTTATCTCAACTAGGTCTCCACTGGATCTGACATGCATGTAGTTAATCGTGGAGAATCTTCAGTTGCATGTGAGTTCACTGATTTACTGAACTCACACTAGTGCAAGTTTAGTTACAGCTAGTACAACTGATCTTTACTCACTTAAATACACTTATAATTTTGTCACAACTCCAACTCACTCAGTTATGAATGAAATAACAGAGTAATATTTATTGTCCAATTTATTTAAGGAAAAAGTAAATTAGACACATGTTTCTTGTTGACTTTTCAACAATCATAACCTAATGCATCTTATTGGCTAAGTTCTCTGTTAAGTATTGTAATCATAGATATGTGTCCCAACTTGGTTGTAGACACCTAAGTCATACAACCCCCCCTGCCTCTACATCAGGTGAGACTTCATCTGCTTCACAGGTGTTGCTGAAAGGGCCAGTAGTTACGGTTTTGTTGGTGCGTTGTTGAACCATTGAACCCTAGGTCTACCCCTATGCCAACAATCATATTCACTGATGAGGTCTAACCATGCACTTTTCTTATAATTCAGAGTTGGTTGATCGAACAAATATTTCATACCACTATGGTGTGTCCTCATTTCGAATCTTTTCCCCATAAGGTAGTGCCTCCACATATTCAGGGCATGCACTATGGCTACCAACTCCAAATCATGAGTTTCATAGTGTCGTGCATGCTCCTTCAACTTCCTTGATTCATAGCACACAAAATATCCATTCTGACTAAGGACTCCACCAATTCCCTCCTTGCATGCATCAATGCATATAATGAAATCTTCATTTGCATCAGAAATCCTCAATATTGAAGATCTTGTTAGTAAATGCTTCAATTTTTGGAAACTCCTTTTACAATCCAATGTCAACTAAAACTTCACACCTTTCTTCTGCAAAGAAGTAATTGGGTGTAAAATTCTTGAGAATACCTCAATGAATCTTTTGTAGTAACCTACAAGGCCCATGAATGATATTACCTCATGTTACCCATGATTTTGGTCATCATGATGATGTATTGATGTTGGTGTATTTAGGCTCTTCATAAGAAATTTCTCCTGAGAAAAGTTATGTTCATATCTTCCCAGAAAACTCATTTTTGAAGAGAGTTCACAGGCTTCTAGTATCCCAGAGTGCGATAATGACCCATTCTCGTAGGCTGCCTTAAGCTGGGGTGTGAACTTCTCACACTGTGTAACATAGCTAGGGTGCAAACCTTCTCTAAAGCATGGAAAAAGATGAATTCTCGATGTTTATAGAAGGGAATATTCTAGAATAATGGGTTGGCATTCGAATGGTTATATTTATACTGGATGCCCTGATATTCTGGGATCATTCTTATCTAAGTAACCATCTCATTATCTCCTATATATTGATGGAATTCTCATGGAAAAGGTTAAGCAAGATTCATTGGATAATTGGTGAAAGAATTGTGTGAAGGACTTAGCTTGAACAGTAGCTTGGAGACTCTAGCAAGTCTATCAAGAGGATTTGATCTTCTTCATACAAGGATTGATCAAGTGTGTGTGTTGGAGCCAAGAGCCATTGGAAGGAATCTTGCGACATCAAGGCAATCAGGTTGTAATCTTTACTTTCAATTAATATGATACAGTGGCATGTCTCTTTCCCATAAAGCTATTCTCACTTTATTGTGTAATTCCTTGATCATACACATAAGTTGACAGTTGAATATATTTTGCTATCATCACTTTGGTTGGTTTGTGTTGTCTTGGTATTGACCTCACGAGAGCACCAGAGCAAAGCAGGAGCAACAAAGACCCTATGAAGCAATATAAAGGTATGTTACTTGTTCCTTCCTACTAGTTAATTCAATGGTCAAAACTTAGGGAAAGAGTCATGTCCTGTTCTATTTTGTTCTATATCCAGGGGGATCTAGGGAGATCTGTTAGTGTCTGCACCTATCGATTAGTCCGATAACAAAATTGGCGAATCCACTGGGGATCATCCCATTTTCTTTGTGGCTTTTGGTATTTTTCCGTGGCCATTTGCTCTTGTTTTACTTTTCTCCTTTCATACCAATCTCCGAGTCTTTAGGATACCCTGATAGACCCTCTGGGTCCAGAGGACTCTTTAAATTTTTTGTCTTTTTCCAAAAAATTGCTTGGTTTCAGAGGTTCTCGCACTGCACTCCACAGTAGCCTACGAGAACATACTTAGTTCACACCCTGTCTTTAGGTTTAGTGTGAGGTTCTTGCACTTTTATCAAGGGCCACCTGTGAGAATCACTCATTCTCGCACTGTGTAATATTGCCAGCCTACAAACTCATTTTTTCAAACTTTTGGATTTGAGTTTTGGCATCTTCAATTGCCCAGATTAGTCTAGGTGCCTCATAAGAGTTTCTTGGACCATTGATTGATGATCTTATTGTCTTCTTTTTCGTGCACGAATAGTCTTAGGATTTCCAAGGCTCTTCTTGTCACTTGTTCTTGACTTTCGTTTCTTAACTTTTCATGGCAAAGCCATACTCTCTGATTTCGAAATCTGAGTGTGCTTGTTTGGTTAAGGACCGGCAATCGGTTGAAAGTTGAGTTTCTTGGTCTTTATCATTTTCTTATTGTTTGAAAGATCACTTTTCTTATGTGATTGAAAAAGGCTAGATTGGTTTTCTTCTTATTTTTGTTTTCATTGAAAGAGTGGTTTGGGTTTTTTATCATTGCTTGTTCATTGGTTTTTTATTTTCTGCACTTTCACTATCAGGGTATAGGTCCTTTTTGAAAAGTGAACAAACGTTTTTCTTTCAAAAATCATTTTCATTTTCAAAAACATTGAAAATCAATTGTTGAAATTATTGAAAAAGAAACAATAGAGAATTGTTATTGATGCGTGATTTGTTGCATTTGCATTTTAAAGGAAATTGTGTTTTGTAGTTCACAGTTTGATCTGAAAAACTTCTCTCTCCCTCCCATACATAGGATTCATTGAACGAAAATCAATATTTTTTTCATTCTCATCCATGCATCGTTGGGTCAGAGTCATACAACATAAGTTTCATCTCCGTTTCCTTTGAGTAAACAACAACTCTTAATAACACTGCACAATTGTAAAATTTACCTAGTAACTCTTTTCTAGGGATCTATTACACCAACATTTAGCTAAGCTAGAACTTTGGAGTAGGAAGAGAGATACACTCTGAAAAGCACAAAACACACAATATCATCTTGTGTTAGGGAGTGTTAAATTTCATTTGCAACATCTTGTCCTGGGAAGCCCTTCCCACACAAGGGTCAAACACAAGGTCACATTGATATTGACAAAGTTACTCACCCTAGTTTGTTGATATCAGTGTAGAGATTGCATGTATTACGGGGATCACTCGGAGGTATACCCACAATGATGACTGGAAGCCTTTTGAGTTGATTTTGGGCTAGATACCCTGCCCTTGCATGTGTATCGGACTGTCGACTGTCCCCCTAGGCTTTATTGTTGTTGGTGGTGACCTTAGTAGCCTATATTTCTAGGTTCTTACATGAGGTGACTATGAAGGGGAAAGTCTTCACGGTACCTAGAATTGACGTTGACCAGACTCACTCGGGCTCCTTGGAGGGTATACCCACGATTATGTGTGGGAGCTTGCACCAGGGTTTAAGTCCGTTAAGCAGGTCATCAGTGTAACTTTTCCACCATAGCCCAACCCCTTCTCGTTTCGTTGTTGTGACGTTGGATTTCATCACCAACTAGTGATTTCGGAATTAGAAGGTCTTGTTTGCTTGGTGTTGCTTCCTATATTTTGTTTACTAGCGCGTGTTGTTTGTTTCTCCAAGTTGACCATGATATTTTATTTGTAAAGTTTGTCACTCATTTACAATAGCTCCTCCACATCGTTCACATAGAATGCAGGGTTTATCTCCAGAGCATCTGGAAGGTTCTCAACCCTTGCCTGCAAGTACACCTGAGGGATCTCCTTGGCAAAGTGAAGTCACAGTCGTCACCAAGCCACAAGTGGAATGCACTGAGTCTCTAGAACATTTTCGAATTAAAAATATTCGAGAGGAATTTCGACTTCACCCTGATTCTGAGCGACCATTTATGTGACTGAATTCTTCTGGAGAATTAGTTGTTACGTCTTCTGGATCACCAATTGGACCCTTTCCAGGCATAGAAGGCCAATATATTTTTTGGTTTACAGGTGTTTTCCGACGAGACCTTTTTGGTCCAGGTTCACCTATGATTTCTGAAATCAACCCACCTGTTATTTCTGAAATCTCTAGTCCAGAGACAGTACCGTTGACTACCGCTTATCACTTTATCGTCCCTGCCGAAATGGCCCATTTCACAGATACTACGAGTGTTCCCACTAGTTTTTTTGTGGTTAGTATTGCTCCCATCAACACATCGAAAAAACCCAATGTCACTCTGACATTACCACCTGGATACCGTGCATTGAATGCTTCCATTCCTACTCCTACACAAACTCCATCCGGATCTCCTGGTGGTCCTTCTTCTTTTGGGCACTCTCTTCCCGATTTTATTCCGACACTCCTTCAATTTCCTTTTGGAGGACCTTCTTCGTCTTCTACTGGCAGTCTTTATCCTAGTGTCACTATCCGTCATTCACACCAAATTACCAGATTCCCATCGGTGGACAATTTCACCAAGGTGGTATAACTCAAGCCCCTCTTAGCAGGAAAATTCCTTTTGGAACACAACCACCAATTGGCACACTTCCCCCAATTGGAACACCACCTTCAATGGGAGGACCAACCCCGCCTTATGGGAAAAACATACCTCCGTCCTTGGCCCAGTATTGGAATCAGTTGATACAACATCCTCCTCAATCGTTTGGGGGGAAACAGTTTCCAGCTGCGTCTGTAATACCCCCTAGTGTGGGCCAACCATATCCAGTTTTTTTCAATCCCATTTGGGGGGCGAATGCTCAAAATCAAGCCCCTGTTCCAGGGTACAATCCTATGAGCTACTATCCTCTCCAACCACCACCGAATCTGCCTGGGTCTTCACATTATATGCAGACTTCTTATGGTCCTACTGGTTTGCCAACAGGGCTTCCTCCCCAAAGCCACCAGTACCCATAGGTGAATCGACAGTTACCCTTCATAGCCACTTTGGATCTTCCATATTTGTCAAGGATTTTAAATGATCCAATTCGTCACTCTCCCCAATGGCCTGCTATCCCATCCAAGCTACCATCGGACATTCCCAAATTTGATGGCAAAGTGGGAGAGGACCCAAACAATAACGTTATGACTTTTCACCTATGGTGTTCATCCAATTCGTTGATGGATGACTATACTCCTTTACGTCTTTTTCAACGAACTCTTACAGGTTTTGCTGCGAAGTGGTATATCGAATTGCCACAAGGTTTCTTCTCTGACTTCAACACCCTAGCTATGGATTTCCTCACACACTACCAGTTACCGATTCGTTATGACCCAGGGACCGGGATTTTTACTTCTTTCAAACAGAACAAGGCCACTCATATATTCGATCACATTCATGAGTGGTGATGACAACGGTGTCTTATTAAACTCGAACTCCCTGATCAGTTGCTGGCAGAATGGTTCACCAAATCATTTGTGAACGACATCGGTCATCACATTTCCATGGGTGGCATGGTCACAGAAGAACATGCTATAAGTCGTGCTCAATATCTTGACCTCATTTACTCACAAATGGGTACCCTTTACTATTTACTACCTGATTTACCTCATCCTTCCACTTCCACAACTTCAACTACTCCAGTTTCTTCGCATGCAGCTGAAGGTGTGATTGGCACTTTCCAAGCCCAACCACACTCCGCCTCAATCACAAACCCCAAACCTGCTTCTTCTAATGTTCAAAATGCTCCATCTCTTGCCCCTCCCACTGGTAAGACTTTTGAGGTAAATGTAGTCCAATCTACCCCAGCCGGTAAAAACAAATCTAAAAAGGGGAGAGATAAGAATAAGGAGGGAAAAAATACTTCTCAAGCAGAGCAAACCAAAACTACCCCTGTTAATGATCGAGATAAGCGCAAACCTCGATACCCTTGTCTTATATATGGTGATGATCACTACATGAAGGATTGTCCATGACATGTTGAGTTCACTAAGTTCCTTCAAGGAGCTCCAAAACCACCTGCTCTGGCCGTTTTGTCCCAACCCTTCCCGTCTCAACAACAGGCTCAGTTGGTCATTCACGACTGTTATCACTGAAATTTCGTCCGCACATGGTGACAAGAACTCCGCATTGTCAAAACAGGAAAAAGTCATTCATGGCACAAGATTAAATCCTCAACATTGCAAAAGGGTCAAAAAACTATACAAATGACTAAAAATTTGAAAGGTGCTTTACATCATCTGGGTGCGCACGCGTATGTGCGTAACAACAACGTACAAAGCACACATATGTGCACAAGGCATGGCTGTTGGG
>JZKD02S0082888.1:141776-172042 GCA_000966675.3 Picea glauca
GGTGAAAGAATTGTGTGAAGGACTTAGCTTGAACAGTAGCTTGGAGACTCTAGCAAGTCTATCAAGAGGATTTGATCTTCTTCATACAAGGATTGATCAAGTGTGTGTGTTGGAGATAAGAGCCATCGAAAGGAAGCTTACGACATCAAGGCAATCAGGTTGTAATCTTTACTTTCAATTAATATGATATAGTGGCATGTCCCTTTCCCATAAAGTTATTCTCACTTTATTGTGTAATTCCTTGATCATACACATAAGTTGACAGTTGAATATATTTTTCTATCTTCACTTTGGTTGGTTTGTGTTGTCTTGGTATTGAACTCACAAGAGCACCGGAGTGAAGCAGGAGAAACAAAGACCCTATGAAGTGATATAAAGGTATGTTACTTGTTCCTTCCTACTAGATAATTCAATGGTCAAAACTTAGGGAAAGAGTCATGTCCTGTCCTGTTTTGTTCTAGATCCAGGTGGATCTAGGGAGATCTGTTAGTGTCCGCACCTACTGATTAGTCCGATAACACCTCAGATACATTCCTTGGCGCTATCCAATTCTCAATGGCTCTTATCTTTTCTGGATCTACTGATATCCCCTCCTTGGAAATGATATGACCCAAATAATGTATTTTCTTCTGGTAAAATGAGCACTTGATCAATTTTTCATACAATTGATGATCCCTTAAACCCTGTAACACCATTCTCAAGTGTTGTTCATTTTCTTCTTCAGACTTAGAATATATCATAATTTCATCCAAAAAGACAATGAAAAAATTGTCTAAGTAATTTCTAAATACACCATTCATGAGACACATGAAGACAGTCGGTGCATTTGTTAACCCAAAGGGAACCAATGTGAACTCAGAATTCCCATACCTTGTTCTGAAAGTAGTCTTGTTTATGTCTTCTTATTTAATTCTTACCTGATGGTAGCCTGACCTGAGATCAATCTTGGAGAATATTTTTGCATATTTCGGTTTATCAAAGAGGTCATCTATCCTTGTAAAAGGATACTTTTTCTTCACAGTAACTTTGTTCAAATACTTGAAATCTATGCAAAGTCTCGAAGTTCCATCCTTTTTATTCACAAACAATACTGGGGCACCCCAAGGTGACACACTTGGGTGTATATACCTCTTCTTCAGAATCTCTTCAAGTTGCATTTGCAATTCCTTCAATTCTGGTGTACTCATCCTGTAAGGAGACTTAGATACTAGAGTTTCTCCAAGAATTAGATTGATTGAAAATTCAATATCTCTCTTAGGTGGTAATCCTAGTACCTCCCGGAATACATATTCAAACTCTTTCAGGATTGCACAGTTTTCAATGTCTAACACCTTATTCATAGGTATCTCTTCCAACTGCACGAAAAATATTTGGCACCTTTTTTTGTAACTCTTCTTAAGTTGCAAGGATAAAACTTCTTTGATAGTCATTGCTCTAGGAATCCCTTGTATTGTCCTTATGTTTCCTTCATCACCCAATCAAGTAAATTATTTTTTATAACAATCTAAGACACAATGGTGTTTGTCCAACCAATCCATACCAATTAGACAATCATAGGAACCTAAAGGTATAATATTCAACTCTAGGATGGTGTTGAGTCTAATAAGGTTCATTGGACATGCCTTAACCATATCACTAATATTCCTTTTAGCTCCTATGGCTAGATGCACCATCCAAGGATTTCCAAGCTTTCTTATTTGCAAATGAAATATTTCCACCATCTTAGGATCTAGATAACTATGACTAGCTCATGAATCAATTAAAATAGAAATGGGATGATTATTTATCTTACCTACAACTTCAATTATATGTGATTGAAAACCATATTGCTTGTTGTCCAAGGCTGCATAAATATTAGGTACACTTATTCCCATGTCGTCTATTGTTTCAACTTGTTGCGCACTATGAGCAGTCTTCACTCTTTCACTCCTGCACAGGAAATATCTATGCATGTGATCTCCCTTACAACTCCAACATTGAATATATTTTTGGATTGGAATTTTCCCCAACGGATCTGTCATTCTAGATTCTTTAGTATATAGCTAGTCCTAATAGTTATTTCTGAAGAATGGTGTCTTAGTCCCCTTCTTCCTCAGTTCCATATTAATTTTCTTCTTGTCTTCCCAAGCTTTCTAGTAAGATGATTTCCCTTTTTGTTGATCATAAATTCACTTATCCCTTCTTATAGTTTCCTCCAATGTTTTGGGATCATCATATTGTATTATGTCACTGATAAATGGTCATTGGAAGTAGGCCAAAGTGGAAGGAAAGGCTATTTTGGGAAAGAAAGGCATGCAGGAGGAAAGTGACATCTAGAAGGAAGATAAGCACGTGCGCATGCATGGAATACCTAACGAAATTACGGTTAGGGTTTATGTAATACATTGTAACGGCTGATGAGCCAGAAACATATAAAGATAGATACCTAGGTCTCATAAATGGATCTAGAGTCGGGTTTAGAGATTGGATAGAGAGGAGATAAAGATACCCTTTTAGGGAGTTTGAAGAAACACTATTGTAATTCGATACATTTTTGTAAGATGTTGAGTTGTATAGGAGTAATGAAAGTAGATATTGAGGGTTATATCACAGGCTAAGGAGACTGGTGCGATCTAGTCTGCCTCGCAATAGATCTCAACCCGACTGAGGATGAGTTTTAAAGCACACGACATTGTAGGTTTGGAACTTCCATAATAGAAGAGATTAAGAGCCATATCTTTGTGTACATATCCTAGTGGGGGTGAACCACGGTAAAACTTGTGTTATGTGATTGAATGCTTGTGTTTCTTTTACTGTTTATGAGTAGATCTTAGAATGATGAATGAATGAGTTTATTTGTTTTTTGTTTGTTAATGTGGTTGAATCTGTTGGCATTGGGATTAACCTATGTCTTGAGAAACCGTGACTCAGGGGGATCTAAGCTGTCAAAATCACCCGGGGATCGCACCCAGCCTGAGCCACACCAACCCTTAACATGGTTGTATTTTTTGTCCCTGCAGGTTTCGAACCGGTGAATTTTCAACACGGAGTGGCTTAACAACACACTCCATCACCGACTGTCCTACACCTCGGGGAAAATGAATGAGTTTATTACATTACATGCATTATTGTAAATGAAAATTCTATTTCTCGAATAAGTTAAATAGAACTCTCAGTGAATACTTCACAAACCTCCACTCAATCCTGTACTGAAAACACCTGAGTATTGTAGTCACCCATTAAGACTATCTCGGGTGAGACTGCACAGTGCACTCTATGAGCTGCGTTGCCTTTTGTTTACCAGGAGGGCTGATAGTTTAGAGGCTTTGTTGGAACCCCAGTAGACTGAACCTGGGTCAATCATGTTAAAGTTAAAAAATCAGATACCAAACCAAAAAATGGTTTTTTTGCTAGTTAGAACAATATAGGGTTGAGTAGATGGGATCTGTTAAAAGAGGGTAAGATCTACGAAAGGCAGGTCACAAGAATACCAAATCGAACAACAAGAAGATGAGAATGCATCACTAGAAGGGGATGTTGAGACCATGGAATCCAACAAAATAAGAGATCGAGAGATGGATGAATAAAAAGGAGATGGATTTTGTGCAGAAAGATAACAGAAACCCTAGAATAACATCATGCAAACACATTGAGAAGTATGTGTTTACTGATCTGCATGAACTATTTTTCTGTGATTTTCCACACTTATTGCAAGAGTGGATATTGAGGTTGAAGGATAACCACACAAAAAACCAGACCCGACAGTTAGAGTGGACCCCAGTTCAGATTGAGAAGTTACATCATGTGAATAATAAATTCACCCGCATAGTAGATTTTTGGCTTGATAGTATTGTAGTAGGATTTATAACAGAATTTGCAGTAGATACCACGAAGTCGTACAACGCAGCGGAGAAAGGATTTCTATGAGGACCTCGAGGAAGGTTTATTTGATTGTTGTATACTTCTATAAATATATTTCTATATGAAAAGGTTGTAATGAAAATGGATTCAGACATCTAATCTTCCCTACGTGCATGGGGGAAGGGAGGAAGCACTCACAGAAAAAGGAGAAGTGGATAAAGGCAAGAAGGAGGGATTTGTGGACCCAATCATGATGGATTATGACTAGATTAAGTGGATCATGGAGACAACTAGAAATATGTGCAGTGGAGTACCCTACCAATACAAGGTGAACACCAAGAAGAGAGTCATAGCCATGAGGGAAGGCTTGGCAAGTGATGAAGAGGAGGTAGAAGATCTCCAGGTTGTGGAGTAGATTGAGTAAATATTGCATGCAACATATGAAAGGAATACAATAGGTCCAAGAGTAGGAATTGAAGGAAACAATCCTATCCATATTAATGTCAATGTGGAACCCATAAACCCATGTGCGACTAACACACTAAAAAGCACATCACCGTTTATACAACCGAATTTTGGGCGAAGAAAGATAGCAAGAAGTACATATGAACAAGTAACAACAACTAGATGAGCCAATTTAGAAAGCACTAGTCAAGTATCTACACTGCATGGAGGTAGTAGTTCAACATTTAGGATGGCAGGACATGATCCCACCATCAGGTTACCAGAATTCAAAGGAGAAGCATCAGAGGACATGTAAAATCACCTGTTTATAAGTGAGAATATTTGGGAAGAAAAATAGATCACAGACGAGGACACTAAACTTGCACAACTAGAGAATACACTAAGGGATCATGCACTGGATTGGTATATGATTTTAGCTACAAACAACCCACTGGGGACAACTAGAACAATTGCGGACATCAAGAAATCGTTGATAAATGAGTTTCAGAATCCAAGTTCAGAGGATCAGTACATGAATGAGATGATAGAAATTAGACAGAAACCAGGATAATCTGTATGGGAGATTGACCAAAGATTCAAGAGACTGAAATGAAATTTGAAGTATCTAATGACAGATATGTAGCACAGGTACTTGTTGGTCAATTTACTATTACCAAACTTAAAGTATCCACTACGACAACAGAAGTTTCAGACATAGGCAGAGGCTCTACAGGCAGCCCTGCAACTGGAAGAAAACTAATATCAGAGGACAGATCCATCCATCGAAGAAATGAAGGAGGATTTGAATAACTTAACATTGCAGTTAAATAAGAACAAAAGTAAGGACAAACGAGAAGTCATTTGGTGTAACACATGCAGGATGGAAGGACACCATAAGAATGAATGTCCAACATTCACGTAGTATATGGCAACAGGGATGCCAAATCTGTTACAAATAGGAGGACTATGGTGCGAAATCTGTAAGAAGTCGAGACACGATCCATATCACTTCCCAATGATGCAGAAATACCAGACAATCCCAAAGAGTTCATATTGAAACTTTTCCAAGTCAGTGGGACATGATGACAAAGACTGTAGAACTATGGACTTGATGAGAGAGAGCACATCAGATGCATATAGGGTGTAGGAATAAATGATGACTGGGCAAGCCACAACTTAGTATAATCAGGTACCATCCCCATAAAACACTGTGCAACAACAATATAATATTACACAACAACCATACAATATCACACAGCCATAGTAAAACACAACATGGCCTCAGTACAATATCGCGCAGTACAATCAGGCGCCTTAGTATAACATGCCGCAAGGGCATCGATTTGGATACATAGGTGGAGGATGAGAAAGAGGAGGCTTTGGAAAAGTTAGAGGACCAATGGTACGTCACAACTGTCAACAACCAGGACCCTATAAAAGAAAATGTCCACTCCCACCAGTTACTTGTATGTACTGTCACGCATCGGATCATGACATGGAAGAATGTCCTACATTACTAGGAAAGATCTAGGAAAAGAGGAATAAGAACAATCAAAATGTTCAATGGATTTCATCGACAGTGAGGGATGATGAAAAAAATATCAACATAGTTACGCATGGAGGAGATAAAACAGGAAATCACGCAGTCTGAAAAGATCCAGTACAACATTAGTGGGTGAAGAATAATGTTGAACCAAGAAATAACATCGACACGCAACACGAGAAGGAAACATTTAAGAAATCCAGAAAATAATTTCTGAAGCAAGACACTGCATTGACTTCAACTGCATGGCTGAGAAAGGAAGTACTAGAGTACAAGATGCCTCCATCGTTGGATCATACCAAAGAAATGAAGCCCACAAGAAAAGTAAGTACAATCAAAGTATTTTTGTAATCATGTGTAAAAATATTAAATGATCCATCCTCTGTTAGAATATTGAAAAATATAATATAAATATGTAGCGTAGAGACAGAAGGAAAATTAGAACAAAAAATAGTTAATCACCTACATACAAGGAGAAGAACAAGTAGGGAGTTCAGTTTGAATGCCAACATCAGAGATTTTAACATGGGAGATATCATACTGGATCTAGGATCTGAATTCAATGTATTACCCAAGATGAAATGGCAATGTATGGGAGAGCCCACACTAGGATATTCACCCGTGCAGCTAAAACTAGAAAAACAACACAAAGTTCTACCAATTGGCATACTAAAAGGAGTGATAATAGACCTGGATGGAGTGCGCATTAAAGCAGACTTTGAAGTGATTGAAATAGTGGATGGTACAACACCATATCCAACATTACTCGGCTTGGAGTGGGAATTTTATAACAAGGCCATAATCAACTTAAATACATGGAAAATGACATTTGAATCAGGAGAATACAAGGTCATTGTGCTATTAGAACCATCAGAAGGGGAAAGGTTTATAGAGACTACTTTCTTGGACTTAGAGGAAATTATCCAGTTGTTCAAAACAACTACGTGCATTGAGGATTACATAAACCCAACTGCAGATGGGATACTCAGTTGGCAGAGCATTACTTCATGTGTGACAGACTCAGATACATTCCTAGAGAACTGGAAACAAAGACTACATGAAGTGTCCACAAGAAGATGTGCAAGAATAGACCGTGTAGTAAGATGGGTAGGTACGGAGATAAGGGAACCACCCAGTTTTCATGGGGTAAACGATCTAGAATAATTCTTAACACAATATGAGGATGAAGTATTAGAAAATTAGAGACTCTTATCACTAGATATAGCACTCAAAGCCACACCTGCAAGATGGTGGGGCGCACACAAGGAACCAATCAAGGATTGGTACCAATGCAAGTAGTTACTGCGCATAAGGTTTGGCGTAGAACAAAGAAGCAACCAGAAGCATAAGTATGATGGAAAGGGGGTACCAGCGGAACACTTGGAGAAGTGCATAACGTTGTGGAAAATGACACCTCTAGAGGATTGGCCTTACCATTTCGTATATACCTTAGAGGCAATCCCAATAGACTGGTACACAGACTATGAACTGCATAGTGGAACTACGAGCTGGAAAATACTACAACAAAACTTTACAATCACTTTCTCATTCGAGCATGAGAACCCCAACATATATGCAACACTTA
The DNA here is from genome assembly GCA_000966675.3 of Picea glauca. Classification (NCBI taxonomy): domain Eukaryota; kingdom Viridiplantae; phylum Streptophyta; class Pinopsida; order Pinales; family Pinaceae; genus Picea; species Picea glauca. Next base: position 149,189 of record JZKD02S0082888.1, read on the forward strand.
AACAAATAAGAGGAGTGATATTCATTAAGGAACCAGAAGTCGAAATCATAACAGAGGAACAACAACAGAACAGACAGACAGTGAAAGAATTGTTGTCATGCTACCATGTGCAGCAAGAAGTACCATAGGAAGATGATCCACATGATATTTATATCGAGGAAGAAGAAGTCAAAAGAGAAGTGGAAGGTCCACCTCTAGAATCATAAGTAATTTTTGCGTCGATCAAGGTGAATAAACTCAACATTGGGACAGTTGTGAATCCCAAAATGGTCAGCATTGGAGACTACTGGGATGAACAAACAGTGGAAATTATAACAGAGTTATTGTATGAGTACAATGACATGTTCCCCACAATGTTTTATAAATTAAGGGCATAGCAGGAGAGCTAGGTGAAATGAAGATACCACTTAGAGTTGAGGCAAGACTGATCAGACAACGACCATACAGTCTAAATATGATCTATAAGAAAAAATTTAAATCTGATATCGATAGAATGCTAAAAGATGGAATCATAGAACCTATGTAATAATTAGAATGGATAATCTCGATGGTAGTTCAGGAGAAAAAACAAGGAGGGATAAGAATATGCATCGACATGAGGAAGTTTAACGATGCATGCCTACATGACCCGTTCCCAACACCCTTGATGGATGAAGTGTTGGAGAATGTAGGGGGACACAAATTTTACTCATTCAACAATGGATTCTCAGGCAATCACAAGATCAAGATAGCACAGGAAGACATATACAAGACCACTTTTAATATGGAATGGGGATCCTACCAATACATGGTCATTCCATTCGGATTAAAGAATGCACCAACAATATTTTCCAGAGTGTGTTTAAGGAATTTATCCACCAGATTATAGAAGTATACTTGGATGATTTGATAGCCTATAGTATATTGAGAGACCATGTAGAAGTCTTGCGGCTAATGTTAGAAAGATGCAAGCAGTGACAGATATCATTAAACATAAAAAAATTCATTTTAGGAACACTGTTTGGGATACTATTGGGCCATATAGTATGCAATCAAGGTTTACTGGTAGACCCTGCAAAGATTGCAGTAAATGTTAACCTGCCACCACCAAAAATAGTTCGCCAACTAAGAGCAACATTGGGACACACAGGATACTACAAAATTTTTATAAAAGGGTACGAGTAGATCATCATGCCAATGGAAAAACTGTTAAGGAAAGACACAAAAATCTAGTGGAATGAGGATTGTCAACATGGTATGGATACGCTGAAGGAAAATATGGTAACAATGCTAATACTAGTATTTCCATACTGGGAGAAGACATTTCATGCACATGTATATGCATCAACCATAGCACTTGGAGCTATTTTTGCGTAGCCAAGAGCAGGAGAATTGGATCATCTGATAGAATTTGCTAGAATAAAACTGTCAGAATCATAGAAAAGCTATAATACTACAGAGAGGGAAGGCCTAGCTATGGTTTATGTGATTTAGAAGTTCAGGAATTACTTACTGGGAAAACATTTTAAGATGTTCACAAATAATTCAGCCTTTAAGTACCTAGTCAACAAGCCAGTGTTGGGGGGGAGAATCTACCGATGGTTAATCATGTTTCAAGAATTTTATTTTCAAGTAATAGTCAATCTAGGGAAGATGAACGTAGGACATGGCCATCTATCAAGGGTTACGAACAGAGAGGAACCTACAAGTTTAGAGGACAACTTTATGGATGCACAGTTATTTCCAGATCAGATCGCCAATGAATACTTTGCAGACATCATTCAGTACTTGAGTACATGTACTATTCCACAGGAATACAACACCGCTCAGAAGAAGAACCTGGTAGTCCGGGCTGCAGACTATCAGCTGATTGTAGGACACTTATAAAAAATGGGAGTAGATAACATCCTAATAAGATATGTGATAGAACATGAAAGACCAAGGATTTTAGTATAAGCCCATGAGGGAATAGCAGGAGGACTTTTCGTAGGAAAATCTACTACGTAGAAGTTATTGCAAGCAATACTATGGTGGTCAACCATTCACAGAGACTCGAAAGAGTACTGCCAAAGATGCAATGTCTGTCAGAGGTTTGGTAAACCTAATATAAGGGACGAGATGCCATTAAAACCACAAGTAACATTGCAGGTATTCAATAAATGGGAAATAGATTTTGTGGGACCAATTAACCCACCACCAAAGAGGAAAGGAGAAAGGTACATTATCACCGCGACATAATACCTAACAACATGGGTGGAAGAAACACTAGTCAAAGATTGCAGTGTAGAGACAACACCACACTTTCTATTTGAGCAAGTGATCACTAGATTCGGTTGCCCAAGAATTTTGATGAGTGACCAAGGAACTCACTTTATTAACAACACTATTAAGGCCATGAATGAAGAATTTTAATTTCATCATCAAAAGAGTACACCATACCATCCACAAGAAAATGGAATAGTAAAAGCCTTTAACAAAATCCATGAGAATGCATTGACGAAGATATGTAATTTCAACAGGATGATTGGGGCCTAAAAATACCAATAGTATTGTGGGCATACAGGACCACATTCAAAAACTTCACAGTACACATGCCATTCAGACTAGTATATGGACAAGAAGTAGTGGTTCCATTAGAATTTTTGTTACCAAGTATGCGCATAGCATCGATTACGAACATGACAGAACAAGGTGCAGTACAAGACAGGCTGAATCAACTGATGATCATGGAGGAAGATAGAATCCTAGCAAGATTCCACCAAGAATTTTAGAAAGAAAGGGACAAATCTTGGCATGACAGACATATCAAGAGGAAAATTTTCAAGGCAAGAGACTTAGTGTTGATGTATAACAACGAATACATTCAGCACCCGAGAAATCTAAGAATGGAATGGTTAGGACCATACGAAGTACACACTATCAGAGATCAAGGATATGGATAGTTGAAGGACTTAGGAGGAACAAAAATCAAAGGGATGATCAATGGGAGTTGACTGAAGTTGTACAAGGATAGTCGACCACCCGCAACTTGAAAGTCACTGCGCAAAAAAAAAAGTAGGATATCAAATGGTACCAATAGAAGCATAGTGCATTGAAAGGAGAAGGAGAACGCATATTTGACAATACAAACCTAATGAAGATGAGGCCAATGGTTAATTCAAAACTAAAACAAGTGGGAAAGGTGACTATGGAAAAATAAGTGCTAAGTGACGAAGGCTAACGGAATTGAATGCTAGAAATGACTGACGGGACGTCGCATTAATCACATCAACTGGAGACGGCAAGGGAAATTAATGGAAAGTAATAATGGACCAGTGGTTCATTGAATCTATAATCATGGTAACGTATTCGAAATTATTCACATGATGCCCATACAAAGCAGGGACGTGGGAGTGGAAAGGTTATTACAAAATTGGAAAAGGCACAGAACGCGAGAGAACAGGAAGCCGAAAGTGAAGTTTGCAGAGGTTGCAGAGGATATTGAGATCAGTGAACGAAAAGTTTTTACCACCATAGAACCACCCAAGAAAGATCTAGACAACCCAGAGTTAGGACCAGAGAACAATCGCAATCGCAAGGAAGCGAACAACCACCATCTTAGCCGCTAGAAGTCATCAACGTGGACAAAATCCCATCACCGGATACAACACTAGGAATCCCCACACACATTGAGGAAGAAACCCAACAGACATCGCCTGCAGGAATGGAAACCGATATGCCCAAAGAGGGGTAGGTCCAACAAGATGAATATGCAAGAAGCCAAGTGCAACTAGAAAACCTATAGAAGCTCCGAGAGGCAATGGAACAGCTCCAAACTAGGAAGAAATGGTCATGCCAGAAGAATCACAGACAACCATGTTAGAACAACCACAGGAGGGAGCAGTGGAGGATGTCACTGGCTGACCAAAGAAGGTTGTCGAAGAACAAATAATGGAGGTTGGAACCTCGATTTATCCACCACAATGAAAGGACAAGAAAAAGGTACCTAGATCACGACGTAGACAACCTGCCACATCAATTGTTTTTCCATGCATAACGGAAGGGGTATGTGTAAAATCAGAATTGTTAGGTTATGTAGAGAAATTAAGGTACTCAGACCATGATGTAATGGGCATGGACAAGTTCCCGGATTTCGCTAAGCAGGTCTACCTACAGATTGTGGGTATAGATCCCTTTGGGGAACAAATTCATCAACCAGTCCAGTGGGTAGTAGGACTGGCCAGAACTGGGATTTTAGGTATGTTGGACCTACCACACTTTGGAAGACACCAGTATGAAAATAGTTGTGTCAAGTAGTTGATGGCGGTCACACATGGCAGAGATCTGTGGCTAGACCAACTCGTCTCAATAGACGTAGAGCTCATCACACACATCACAGGGCTACTATCACAGGACATGGATCATGCACAGTTCCTCAAGGACAAAACAAAGGATAAATCATTGGACGAGGAGATGAAGAAGAAATAGGGAACTAATAAAGGGTCGTGCAAAATCATTATCAAATAGATTAGTGACATCGCGACAAGAATGGCCACGAAAATCATGGATGCAAGTTGCTCAAGAAATGCCACAAGGAGGAAGTCCTGGTTGGGGTTGTCGCAGCTACAACACAGTGTGTCGAGGGCACCACACTCAGATGGTCCCCATGTTTGTTGAATCTGTTTCTAGAAAAATGTAAGGGTGCACAGGATCTAGGAACATAATTTCATTATTCATGGTAGATCATCATGATAACCATTATGGGATGGAAGTAGCTGAAGTATGCATTTTTCATCACTAGACCCAAACCCTACCATGAAGCGCGAAACTTATCAATTGGAGCCACTTTGGATGCCAATAATAGAAGAATGAATGCATCTATATTCGAAGGTTATCTCCGTGACCTACATGATACCATATCCAACACTTGGAGGATAACACCGGAAGTTGTTGCACACTATCATGGAATATCCAACTTCAAAGACACTAGACATGCGATGTGGATCTAGGCGCAAAAGGACCTCAAAAATCAATGGCTACAACTGCGCTACTGCATCACAGAGGGGGACATACAGATGGACATTAAATATTGGGACAACGAATGGAGGATTCCATATCTCACTGGAGAAATGTCTACAGAAAGAGAGGAGTAGGAGGCAAGACATGAAAATACACATGCGGAGGAGCTAGGGCAGGCACAAACATAGCCCTAGGAAGTAACAGTTCCCAAGAAACCAAGGACAAGTCAAAACAAGCCACAATCAAAGAAAGGGGGGACATCCAAGACATGAGTCTAGACAAGGAAGAAGAACAATACATTGGGGCCCCAAGTATAGTAGAAATAGGTTGAGGCAACACAAGGGACTACATCAAGTCCTACTCCACAAGATCCAATATAGACTAAGCAGCCAGCCACCCAAACAGGGGGTTAGTGGAAGAAGACTAAGGAACATAGAACGCCTCCAGAATACACGATCACAGAGGATGATGCAGAAATGGTGGCCCAAGTGGTCTAGGATCATATATTTAAGCATTTTGAGAATGTTGCACGATAAAGGAATATAATTGAAGAACTGTTGGAATACATGCGATAGATCCTCAGGCAGATCGGGGAAGCACAAGTAGTTGGAAACAATGTAGAAACAGGCCTGTCAGCATCACAGATAGGAGGAAAACCTAGAGCAAGTGAGTGGGACACACTCCAGACGATAGTATAACTGATTTCAATGTTTCACGTCACACCCAACATGTTGCATGTTGGCACAGGGGCATACCCAGGGTTCAACGCTACAACAACACACCAACAAAACCCTAACTACCAGCCCTTTCAGCAACACCTGCGAAGTAGATGAAGTCTCACCTGAGGTAGAGGTAGGGGTGGTTGTAGGACCCAGGTGTCAACAACCTTAGCTGGGACACGGATCTATGATTATACTACTTAATAAAGCACTTATCAATGTCATTTCATCATTATATAACCAATATCTACTCCACAGATAAAAAAGTGCATCGCAACATAAGCACTTAGCACAAATAAGTGGATCAGATCTAGCAGAAACAAGCACTAAGAACATTCACCTATGCCATATCTAACATCTAGATTGATCATAAGAACAAAGCATAAGTAGATCTATCTAACTATCTCAAAGAACTTAGCAAATAACACATAAACGCATCAGAACATTGCACAGGGAAGAATAACACAATATTTACGTGGTTCACCCCCACCCTGGGGCTACGTCCACCAACTCTTCTTCTTTATTAGCTTATTCAATAAGTTACATGCACAGAGCCACCAGAATCCTACTCTGCATAGGACAGAAGATCTGCGCACACCTCGCCAAATCCTCCTTCCCCGAGCTAGGTCACAACACTAAGCCTTCCCACAGTTTGCGCACAAAGCACTATAGATGACTTGCACTTAGCTCTGTAAGTCTCACACAACACATTTACAATCCATACTTTCACTTAGCACGAATGGCCTCTTCTTACATTTCCTGGACATCTTATTTATACTTTTACAAAATAGGTATAAGCATGGGTAAACCCATGGACCGACATCCCATTCCCGTTACATAATCCCAAATCCTAAAAAGGACCCAAAAAGGGGATGAGAACCCGAAATCTCTACTTCATCTTGCGCTTTGTATTTGACAGGTTTTCAAAGTCCCAAAATAGGTCAAACTTGACCAAGGATCTCCCAAAACTTGGTCAAGGGCCAATAGGCCCCCAACACTCACCTGTGACTCGTCCTAAGTCACTTTGATATGGGTAGTTCTGTTTTGACATCCTTGAGTTTGGATCGAGCTACTTCGATCTCTTGTTTTGCAACGACCTCTTTCTCAGTGAACTCTTGGATGACTGCATCATTTATGGGTCCTTCTAGGCATTGTTTTCCTACATTAACAACCTTCTCTAGCTCTGCTCCTTGGCTTTCAACCTCTGTGAACAATTGGTATGCCTTATATTGTACTAGCTGAAGTTGTTGAGTTACTTCCATAACTCTACTCTGAATCATATGGATCTGTTGTTGGGCAATGCACTTCTCTTGAGACCGCTTCATTCTTTATACAGCTGATAGGGCCTTCAGTTGCGCCTATAGTGTCTCTACATGCTGCTTTTCTTCCTGGAGCTATGAATCCAATGCCTGCAACTCTGGGTTCTTAGTGAGTTTCTCATACGTTTGGGTGTTGCGGTTACTCAGCTGCCTGCATTCTAGAGAAAGATATTTTAGTCTCTCAACTGCACTTTGGGCAGTTGCTTCTCTTTGTTCCCTTACTTCTTGTGGGGTCTCGGGAACAGTGCGTAGCTCCAAGTTTGTTATGCATTGTTGCAGCTGCTGGATCACTTCTGTCAGTTAATCTACTTTCTTCGTGACTTGATCCTCTTCCCTTATTTCTATGATTGTCATAGAGCGAAGTGCTCTATTGACCGCTTCCTTCATTTGAAGTTGCTCTGTGAGAAAATATTCCTTTCCTTGTTGTATCTATGCCTTTTCCTCATCAAAATTCTCTTGGAGAGAAATCTTTTCTTGTTCTGCAGCACTGTGTTGTTCTACAAGTACTCCCTATACTTGTGCCAAATCATGGGTGTCTTGTGCTATTTCTTCTTGTGCTCATCAGAGGTGAGCTTCGATTGTATTAGCTAGGCGGTGGAGTTGAGATGGCTCATCTACCAATTCTGGTGTTCCCAATGACAGAGGCACAATGGAGACTGTGCGGATGGACTGTAGTGATTTTTGTACCCCTTGGAGCTTGAACTCAATTCTATTGTACATATCCTCCTGCTTAGCCTCTTGTTTCTTTGTTATCTCCAGTGAAGCATCATTCAAGGCTACTATGATGAAATCAAAGTCATTAGGGGTGAGGATAGTCTACAACTTGGTCATGGAGGCTTTTGATTTCTTCTTGGAAGAAGGTTTCAGAGGTGAAACCTTCCTTTTCTTCGATAGGTCCTCCTCGTCTCTAGGCAGGTTACTTTGCCTTTCTTTTGTTTCACCTCTGTGCCATTTATCTCTTCGCCATCACCCCCTCTCTCTGGTGATATGGAAGAATTCTTCACTGAGGTACTGCTTACATCTTGGGATTCTTCTGTCTTCTTTGTCTTGTTGGGTTCACGTGTATCATGCGCTATTTCTGGGTTGTCAATGTTGGACATCTCTGCAGGGTCTGCTTGAATGAGGAGGTCTATCAACCAGTCCTTGGTGATCTCCTCCAAGTCCTCCTCCATGAGCTTGTAATAGGATTGAAGTTGTTGTTTGTGTTCATCAGTGCACGCTGTGATGTAAATAAAATGTCGGTCTACGTTAAACTTCATTAAGGGCTTGAACCAGTGTAGAGTGTTCAGAGTGATGTGAGGCTCAGACTGGATGTTTGTCTTCAGTTGGTTGTAATAGGTGTGAAAGAAATCATTGGACTACCACTATTTATTCATGTTGCTTGAGTACCACATTGTGTTGAACTTTGCAGCATATGGCTCAAACAGATCGATGTCTGGAAAGTTCGCACCTTTCAGCATCTCCCAGGTAATGAAAGCAATCAGGATCAATAGCCATCTGAAATGAAATTCGTACCCTTGGTCTTGGGCTTCTCTGCAGTTGAGTTCTAATTGGTTCACCAGGTACTTCACCCAGTTCATTTGAAGACCCTATGTGCACTTTCCTGCGAGGTCAACTACAAAACTGGTTACTTGGGTGGGTCAGTTCTTGCATACTAACTTCCCTGCAATCAATTAACAAGTGAGGCACACTGTGTTTCTCTAGATAGAAGCTACCTTGTAGCCTCACGTTCCATTCTCGACATCTCCATAGGTGCTTTTGATCTAATGTGCTAGAGCGCGATCCATAGCTTTTCTGGGGTAGAACTCTTGTGGATCAGGTCCTTGCATGATCAAGCCTGTGATTCAATTAATCAACATTGGATCAACTATTATACGATAGTCTAGCCACAAGTAACCACCATGGTAACAAGATAGCAGTATTTTGACGCATGCATTCACCTCCTAGTGTCATCCGAAGTGGGCAATATTCATGACATTGAGCAGGGTGGACCGCACGAGGTTCATGGTGCATGATTGGGGGATTATCTTTGAATTCTTCCCCTTTGTTCTGGTTAGGTACTTGTGTGGGGCGAGCATATTGTAGACTTTGTGATCTCCAAGGTTGAAGTCATTGAACTCCAACACTGCAAGCTTATATTGGTCTACTAGCACTCCACGTATCCCTTTTAGGAGGTATGCAGTGACCAAGGTGTACATTAAATCCCTAGGTACATTGTCGTGGTTTACAACACCGCTCGGAGGTGGAATATAGGAGGGTAAGATGGTAGGGATCAATTTATCATTCACTATATCATCCCTGTGCTTATTTTTCTTCTCATCAGACGATCGGGATGGTCCTACTCTATGAGCAGTGGATGAAGAGGTTGGTAGTCCTTCGGTCGCTGATGCTTGTACACCTGTAGACATCGGCATGACTCTTTCAATCATCAGGTCGATCAGAACATCTTCAACAACTTTCTCTACAACACTCAATTCTTTTGACATACGCACTTGGGTTTAACAATCTCAGGTTCGGGGAGTAATTTAGACACAGTAACGAGATAGGAAGCAAGAGCGCAATGATCACAGTACAAAAGTAGCTTAGTCTTTGGGCTCAAATTCTCAATTGGAAAAAGTGTTCTCGATGCATGGCACAAAGGGATAAGTAGGTAACTCGGCAATGGTTCGCTTGCAACGGGTTTGAATCCTTCATTAACTATGTTCTATCCATTTTGGTATGGTTCCAACGGTCGAATGGCGAGCTGTCTATCCATAAATGTCTTTTCTATCCATTCGGGGCATCGGCCGAATGGTTATAATGTCCCCAATGGCTATATTGATTCACCATGGTGAAGTGCCATGTGTCGTTGTTCTGATATCCCGACGAAGCTCCAATTTGGAAAATTTTCCTTCTATGAGGTTCCCTCTGGAGCCTTCTAAAACATGTCGATCTTAGCTCTCTTCTTACTTAGCTTTCTAGCCTTTTTCCCAGTGAGCTTCTTCTCAGTCGACCTTTTTCCATTTTGATTCTTATCTTCTTTTATCATGGTGACTTTGCACTATTGATATTCTTTCAAGGGTATTATTCTTTCTTTATCTGGGATAAATATTTGAGTCCCTTATGGGTACTCTAGTGTTCTTGCAAATTCGACATATATGTCATTGTTGTTAAATGGTTGTGATATGTTCTCTTGTTCTTCAATCAATTGTGCGATCCTTCTAGTTATAAAATATTTTAACCCTTGATTCTTCTACTCTAATACTTCTTGTTCTTTTTGTCTGACTCGATCTCTGTCAATCCAAGGTTTTCCTATTAACATGGTAAATGGGGCGATGTCCTCAATAAATTTAATAATCTCAAAATCTTGTTATGTCGAAGTTCCATTGGAAGTCATAGGTATCTGAGTGAGCCTTTGACATAGGTTTATCAACTTTCCTCTAAATAACCCTATTCCTCCCAAGGAAGGAGTCATAGCAAGCTTCCCTAAAAGTTCCTAAGTTCTTTCTATCATGACATTCACCTGTGTTTCTTCATCCAAAACATAATCAATGTCGAAGTCTCCTATTATTTCTTCAAGGTATTCTTTTTCTTTGAAGATCTTTGATAATCTGACATGTCAATAGTCATTCAGGGTTCCTTGCATCTGTAGCGTTACTTTCTCAAATTATTTCTAAATTTTGACCATAGTTTCTAGATATTTCTTAGGGTTTTCTTGATTCAGGTTCATTCTTTCAACTTTAGCAATCATTCTAGGGAAATCCAACACCTCATGGTCCATAGCCTTACAACAAAGACAACTAGGTCTTCTTCCAGGGCATTTCTTAGCAAGATGTCCTAGTTTTCTACAACTGTAAAAGAGGGTTAATCCTCTCTTTCATTTAAATGATCCCCAACTTCTCCTGTACTGCATGCTAGGATCATAGGAGCTAACCTGCAACAAATTCTTTCTAGGATCCTGCATCAATTTGTTAGTCCAAACATTCTTTCTATGCATAGGTATAACATATATTTTAGATCTATTCATATCAAACCTTCTTTCATCTATTAGTACCCTATTTTTCAAGCTAGGATAGACTCTATTAAACATACCTAGATCCATACTCTAGAAACAAAAAATTCTACTTATCTTACTTCTACAGAGCACAAAGATTCCATATCTAAAACTTTTCACTACTCTTACCTTTATCAGAGCACAAAGCTTGTAGATCTTACCTCTTTTTTTCAAAAAGGTCCCACTTATGCTTTTCTCAGAGCACAAAGCTTTCAAATATTACATATTTTCTTCAGATCAGACTTCTTTCTTTAGCACAAATATTTATAAATCAAGTAGAATATTGTGCACTAGGGCAACATATCTACGCACAGAGCTTTCATAGTTTCAAGTCAAATCTTTGCATAAAGATTCTTCTTTCTCAGTTCCCAGCAATCACAGTTTCAGGTCCCAACAACAGAACCATTTGTTGGCACAGGGGCAGACCCAAGGTTCAACGCTATGACAAAAAACCAAGAAAACCCTAACTAACGACCCTTTTGGAAACACCTATGAAGTAGTTGAAGTCTCACCCGAGGTAGAGGCAGGGGTGGTTACAGGACTCACGTGTCTGCAACCTTAGCTGGGACACAGATCTGTGATTATACTACTTAATAAAGCACTTAGCAATGTCAGTTCATCATTATATAACCAATATATACTCTACAGAGAAAACAGAGCATCGCAACATAAGCACTTAGCACAAATAAGTGGATCAGATCTATCAGAAACAAGCACTAAGAACATTCACCTATGTTAGATATAACATATAGATTCATCATAAGCACAAATCATAAGTATATCTATCTAACTGTCTCAAAGAACTTAGAAAATAACACATAAACACATCAGAACATTGCATAGGGTAGAATAACGCAGTATTTACATGGTTCACCCCCACCCTAGGGCTACGTCCACCAACTCTTCTTCTTTATTAGATTCTTCAATGTGTTACATGCACAGAGCCACCAGAATCCTACTCCGCATAGGATAGGATATTTGTGACACCTCGCTAGATCCTCCTTCCCTGAGCTAGTTCACAGCACTAAGCCTTCCCACAGTCTGTGCACAAATCACTACAGACGACTTGCACTCAGCTTTTCAAGTCTCACACAACACATTTACAATCCATACTTGCACTTAGCACTTAGCACTTATCATGACTGGCCTCTTCTTACATTGCCTAGACGTCTTACTTATACTTTTACAAAATAGTTCTAAGCATGGGTAAACCCATGGACCGACATCCCATTCCCATTACATAATCCCAAATCCCAAAAAGGACCCAAAAAGGGGCCAAGATCCCGCGATATCTACTTTTTCTTGCACTCCACCTTTGACAGGTTGTCGAAGTCCCAAAATAGTTCAAAATTGACCAAGGATCTCCCAAAAATTGTTCAAGGGACAACATTATGTGTGGATGAAATCGTGGGATAGACACCCCTAAAGGACTTGGCTCAACTACAGTTGATATTGCCTCAGATACCAACCAAGGCCCTTTATAAACTACAAGTCAATGTCACACAGGAGGTACAGTCTCGTGCACGCACAGATACAACATAATTGCAGAAAGTAAAGGAGAATCACGACCAGATGGAATTTCTATTCAAGCAGGTTAAACTCAAGACCAAATAATAAAAGGAATGCATGAATGGACTGGAGCAGAAAGTGGTCATAGCCTACGAGAATATCCCAAAGAACACACAGACGGTCGAACTCATAGCGACAAAGAATATTGATCACATTGTGTAGACAATCGATCAATACCAAAAATAGATCAAGAATCTTTGGGAGAATCTCACACCTACCACTCCATTGGAGGTGAGGGAGAAAAGGAAATAGGAGGCAACAACGTAGATACAAGAGATATAATGACAAGTCCACGTGGTAGACGAATTCTTTGAGAAAGTAACACAGCTATGGATGAAGTTGGAAGAGGATCAGTAGGTCCAGCAGTGGGACCAGGAAGGAGAAAGGATAAGTGTGGTTATCCAAGACCTCAAGCAGAGGCAGAAGACAATGTCAATCACATAATGCATAAAAGGAGCGCAAGACAGAAAGAAACTGCAGGCATAACTCATAACTATGTAGACGCAGAAAAAGGAGCGCTAGGCTCAAATGGAACCACTCCAAGAGTGAGTAGCAAAGGTCATCACACAAGAAGAGGAAGACAAAACACATATGGCACAAACCCAGGTAGAATTTGCAAGGATGTTTAGCTATGATATTGTAGTGCAGGTATTGAACACACTTAAGGAGAAGCCCGCGCAAGCCCAAACGCAAGCAACGAAGCTCTGGGAGAAGTTCCAAGCAATCACTAGGGAGATCAATGAAGAAAACAAGGGTTAGGTGGCTCAGGAAGAGCCACATGTTAGTGTTGGGGGCCTATTGGAAGCAGGCCAAAGCGGAAGGAAATACTATTTTGGGAAACAAAGGCATGCACGAGGAAAGCGATAGCTAGAAGGAAGAGCAGCACACGCGCATACATGGAAGACCTAACCATGTTAGGGTTAGGGTTTTTGTGATACATTTTAATGGATTATGAGACAAAAACATATAAATATAGATACCTAGGTATCATAGAGGGATCTAGAGTCAGGTTTAGAGATTGTATAGAGCGAATATAGAGAGACCCTTTTAGGGAGTTTGAAGAAACACTATTGTAATCCGATACCTTTTTGTAATTTGTTGAGATGTAAAGGAGTAAGGAGGGTAGATATTGAGGGTTATATCATAGGTTTTGGATCATGGTGTGACCTAGTCCACCTCACAATATATCTCGGCCCGACTAAGGATGAGTTATAAAGCGCGAGGTGTTGTAGGTTTGGAACTGCCATAATAGAGAATCTTAAGAGCCAGATCTTTGTGGACGTAGCCCAAGGTGGGTGAACCATGGTAAAGCCTATGTTATTTGATTGAATGCTTGTGTTTCTTTTACTTTTTATAAGTATATGTTAGCATGATGAATGAATGAGTTTATTACATTACATGCATTATTGGAAATGAAAAATCTATTGCTCGAATAAGTTAAATAGAACTATCAGTGAATACTTCACAAGCCTCCACTCAATCCTAGACTTCAAACACATGAGTATTGCAGTCACCCATTAAGAATATCTCATATGAGACTGTGCAGTGCACTCTATGTGTTGCGTTGCCTTCTATTTTACCACCAGGGCCGATAGTTTTAGAGGATTTGTTGGAACCCCAGAAAACTGAAACAAGGTCAATCATGTTAAAGGTATAAACTCAGATACCAAACCAACAATGGTTCAAGCCCACTCAAATATCTTTGAATCTTAACTTTCTCATCTTTGATGAAGGAAACATATTTTAGTAGTTCTAAAAACCTTCTTTCATACTCATCTATAGTCATACTCCCAAGATTGATTTCAAAGAACTCTTTCATTTTCTTGTCATAGAACCTCTTAGTCAAGTATTTCCTTTGAAAATATCTCTTGAATTATCTCCAAGTCACATTCTTCTCATAAATGAATTGTACTTTCACATATTGGTCCCACCACATTGATGCTTTTCCCTTGAGCTGGTAAATAGAAATTCTACCCTCTAGCAATGAAGAGTAATTGTGCAACTAGAAATATTTTCTCATATTTAGCAGCCGAGTTTCCTCATCCTTATCCTTCTTATGTTCACCATCAAAAGTAGGAGGTTTGATTTTATTCATTTCCCCCTGTATTTCATCCACCCCATTCTTCTTAGGTTTCTTAACATGACTTGAACTACTGCATGCTCTCCTAGTGGAATATCTTAGAAAGTGATGGTGATGTATGCCAACACTTCTACTTCGCATTTATCTTCCCCTCTTATCATGGGACCCATAGCCTCCTGATCTTCTTGACTCAATCTGCTTATCCATTTTCCTCTCAATTCTATTCAATCTCTGCATCAACTTAATGTTGAAGTATTCTTGCAGCTCCTTGAATTTAATAAGCCTCTCATTTTCAACTTTATGACTCAGGACATCCCTTTGTAAACTCTTTATGGTTTCCATCAAGTTTGTGCTTTCTTCCTTATCTTATCCATGTCCATTGGAATTTGTACCTGCATTACCCATATGGACATGCATTCCTTTATTCTCTTCTTCAAGACTGAAAATCCCCTACACATATTCCATGATTCTCAACTTGTGTTGACCCTACTTGATCTAATGTTGTTGGCTCTATAAAATGTGTAGCCAACAAATTTGTTAGGCTAGACAATTTAACAAATCATGAAATGATGTACAGTTTTTTTTTCATATAGCATCAAAATTCTTTCTTTTGATTTCGTAGGAAGTTGATTTCTCATTCATCTTCATGCGCATAATTATACTTCATTTTTAGCCTATGAAGGTCTACATACACAATGCTAAATATGTAGTGCATCCACCGTGCACCACTATCCAATGTGCATTATTTTTTTCGTGCACTATCTCTATTGAACACAACTCTTATGTTGCACACCAATACTATGTTTTTATTACTTAGAGGGGGGTGAATCAGTAATACAAAAATTTAATCCTTTTTAACCATAAAATTCAAGTGTTATATCAATGTATCATTATCATCCAATAGTTGCAGAGTAGATAAAAAATGAACAAATTAGCAATCATACACATACAAAGTACACCAGTGTTTTTACGTGGAAACCCAAAGCGGGAGAAAACAAGAGAAAGTTTTTTCTTATATGCCTTTAATAATTACATTCATTGGAAGAACCAACTTCCTTTGTTTTCCAGCTGCAACTGGAAGGAGGCTCCAACCCCCTAGTTTCTCAGGAAACAACCTGAAGGAGGCTCTAACTCCCCAATTATCTGGATACAACTAGAAGGAGGCTACAACCCCCTAGTTTCTCAAGCTACAACTTGAGGGAAGATCCAACTACAAAATTCTTTGGCTACAACCAGAAGGAGGCTACAACCCCCTATGTTTTTCAGCTATAACCGGAAGGTGCTACAACCACATGTCCTTGCCATTTCCAACCGGACTGACGTAGCAGAAGAATGACGGAACCACTATCACACTATCACTGTGAGATATACTATTGTAAATGTGTACCAATCAGCCTGTGATCAACCTATACCAATAACATGTACCATACATCAACATGTACCTCAACCTGTACCATAAACAAATGCATCAACCATGAATCAAACCTGTACAAATAACCTATCAAAATAACTTGTCCAAACAACCTGTAATCAACTTGTACCATAAACAAGTGCATCAACCATGCACCAACATGTACCTCAACCTGTACCATCAATGATTGCATCAACCATGGACCAAATATGTACCAATCATTCATCAAATACACATAAAATATTACTCATCAAGATGTACCAACATCATCAACTATACACCTCATGTATGTGTCAACTCATCAACTACTTGTTTCAACCATGTACCCAACATGTACCTCAACCAAAGTCCCTCATAAATTTCATCATCCAAATCTTATTTGTAAATCTGTAATAGACCTAGTGTATATGATCACATACCTTCAAACCTTCCTTAACTTTAACAACAAGAGACTATCATTTTCATCAAACTTTACTTTAGTCTCACATGACTAATTTTGGATTAGTCAACAACCCTAACTTGAAATAATCATAACTATGTACCTATAATGAATAAAGATATGAAAATAGTACACAATGTTATTCAGTGTGTTTTATGCAATTCCTCTAGGTTTCACTACTTGGAACCTCTTAGAAAAGGAGTTATAGAAAAAATGGCATACCTTGTTGTATTATGGATTATTCTAGAGATTGAACTTGTAGAGTGTGCCCTGCACCGAATATTTGTTGTATTTATCTGAAACGGGTACATAGAATACTAAATAATGTACTATAACCAATACATTTTGTCTTACTAAATTTGGATCTGTTATGAAGAAGTTATAATGTTTTTACCCGAAACACTTGTTTCTAGACTAGTTTCTGGACTAGCCACAAACCCTATTTTCCACGAAGTGTAACTCCAAAAATACAATGACCCACAAGATGAAATTTTTATCACAACTACTTGTATATGTTTCCTCAACAATCTCCTAATTTCACGATCTCATGCATTCTACAAAAACATTCATTGTGGAAATGGTGAGATGACCTGTAAATAACATACCTTAGAAAGCATCATCAAAAGAATTTATCCTCCCTTGAATTTCAGCCTTCTTTACCATCTTAACCCACTTTCCTTAGTTTAGGGCTAACCTACTTCTAACCACCTGTCCACTTAGTAATTTATCAATTAACTTTATTATTTAAATAATTTCTTTTGTATCCACTTTGACTTATAGTACACTCATCACTTCAGTTTATTATTTAAATTACCTTCTAACCATCTTAACCCACTTTCCTTATTTTAGGGTTAACCCACTTCTAACCACTTGTCCACTTAGTAATTTCTCCATTAACTTTATTATTGAAATAATTTCTTTTTTATCCACTTTGACTTATAGTACATTCGTCACTTCACTTTATTATTTAAATAATTTCTTCTTTGCAACCACTTTGACTACTTTGACCTTTTGGGGCTTCTAAATAACTCATGAGGGTTCTCCAACTTCACATGGCCATAACTATCTAACTGTGAGGATTTATGCGACGTTCCACATACCATTGGAAATGGCATGACATGTACTATCCATGTAGAATAGTATTTCCTAGAAATATATCAAAACTTGTACCATTATCCATCAAACAAACTTGGTTCCATTACTCAAACCTTTGTGCTACTAAAATTTAATACTGGACTTTCTTCAAGGGTTGACATCAATGACAACCAACCCAATTAATCAAAAATCTCCTCCTTTGGCATTGATGGAAACACTTTGATGCAATACTAAATTCATATCACTCATGCTCCCCCTGTGACCATTGCTCCCCCTGGAACCATGCATCTGTGCTCTTTCTACAAGCATTTACCTTTGCATTTGATAAATCTCTCCCCCTTTGTCATCAATGGAAAAGTTATCTTTCCATCCGGGGCTACTCCCCCTGACCGAAATCTTCCTGAAATTGATCTCCCAACTTGAATTGTCCTCTTTATGGTGTTTCGTCGTGTAAATCTAAGACACATAAGATAATCATTCAATAACATTCATTTTGGAGCAGAAATTACTCCGAGCCTCTGGCGAAGATACTCAAAGGATTCCCTTGGAAGATTTTTTGTAAATATCTTTTCCACTTATTCTTTTGTGCCCACATATTCAAATCTGGTGTTCTTCACTACAACATGTTCCCATAGAAAGTGATACTTTATTGGAATCTGCTTCATATTGGAGTGCATCACTGGGTTCTTTGAGATACCGATGGCTCATGTATTATCACAATATATTGGAATGGGCTCATCATACTCAACCTGTTTATCTGTCAAATTGTATTTCATCCATAGAACCTGAGTACAACATCTTCCTGCTACAATATACTCTGCTTCAACTATAGATAGAGATATTGATGATTGTTTCTTTCTTAGCCAAGATACTAAACGCTCACCCAAGTAGAGAATTTCTCCACTGGTGCTTCGTCAGTCATCAATGCAACCTTCCCAATATGCATCTGTGTAGTCAATAAGTGATAGATCCTTTCCTTTTGGATACCATAATCCAAACTCTTTTGTTCCTTTGAGATATCTGAAAATCCTCTTCACTTCTAATACATGTGATTCCTTTGGTGTTTCTGGAAATCGTGCCACCTGTCCAAATGTCTTCATTACAATTGGTCTGGATTTTGTCACATATAGTAATCTACCAATCATTGACCTATATTGTCTCTGGTCTGTAGACTTTGAATCGTCATCTTTTCTCAACTTGCAACTAGTTTTCATAGGAGTGGTAACTGGTTTTCAATCTTTCATTCCGAACCTCTTTATCATTTCTTTGATATACATAGTTTGAGAAATAAAAATTCCTTGGTTGCTTTGATGTATATGAAGACCCAGAAACAAGGATATTTCTCCAAGTAATGACATTTCAAATTCATTCTACATATCATTTTCCAATTTCTGGCTTAACGTTGGTGTATAGGTTATTTTCTGCACTTCCTTTTCTTGAACCCTTCTTCATCTTTTGCTTCTTCTTCGTAAATTTTTTCCACTAACTCTACTACACAAATTTACATAATGTTGACCCATTTATCACTATACTATCATGAATTCTTTACTACTACAATTGATTGTACTTCAGCTAACTGATTGCTCTAGATATGTCTACTCAAACTTTGAAAGCTACTCGAAGGATGGTTCTTTGGCTTGTCACAACTACTGTATAGACTCCCCCTGTCTAATATTCATATTACTTGGGAATCTCTAATACGGATGGCTCAAAAAAATTCCTACTATGATGTGTATTCATCATCATCTTCATTGGTAGATTCATCATTTCTTTGAGCTCTGACTTCTTTCTTTTTGTATGTGGATTCATCTTTCACTACAATGCCTGAAAGTACAATCTCTTGAACCTGTTCCTTATTTACTTGTCCTTCTTTCATTTTAGTTATTTTACAAAACTTTATGTATTAGACATCTTTCTTTTTCTCTGTAGAATTTTCATCTCGTTTTATTGTCAATCTTGCGATCTCTGGGACCTAGTCTTAGTTCACCTGTTCTTCATGTTTTCTTATCCATACTTTCTTATATCTGATATCATTGTTCTCTTTCATGGAAGTATCGATCATGCTTCTACAATCACTAGATATGTGTCCACAGTTATGACATTTGTAACCTTCAATGTTACGTGGGGCCACATAGGCATTTCTTGCTTGAACATTTCTTTTATAATCCCTGCAATCTGCAACCTTATGTCCAAAATTAGTACAATAAAAACAATGACCACAAAAGAAATTTGCATACCTGGGAGTGAGTGATCTTATTTTTGGTGTAGTCCTTCTAAATTTTTTCAATGACAGATCATGATCATGATTGAAGCTTCTTTGTGGTTTGAACATGGATTCTCTTCTTGAAGATCTATCTTCAATAGTTTTCTTCGATTCTGGTTGACCATGATTCCTTCCTTTGAGTACTTCTGCATAACTTTTTCTATTATCTTCATTCTTGTTTTCTAGAAACCTAGAGTGCTTCTCTTCATTCTCTATAAATGATGTGGATGTTTCTGTCTCTTCAACATTCTTGTTGAGATTGACGATTTTACTTCTCAATGTGACAACTTCTTCTTCAAGTTTCTCAACCTCTTCTTCTTTCTTCGTTATCTAAGACTTCATGACTTCGTCTGTTCTTTTTGTTTCTTCAAGATGAATTTTTAATGTGATTATTTCTTCTTCAAGTCCTTTCTCTTCTTGACCAAACTTTGCCTCAAGCTGGGTTAGATCGTTAGTTATTTCCTTAATATGATTTTTCAATATATTCTCTCTCATTTCTACTTCTTCCTTTTGTGCTGCTATGTTGGCTTCCAAATACTGCTTTTGATATTCAAAATTTTCTTCAATATTTCTGGCTTCTTCTAGCTGAGTTCTTAAGTTATCGATGACTTCTTGGGATTCTTAAAAAATTTGAACACTTTCCTTTTGTTTCATCAACTCTTTCTTGAGTGATTTGTTTTCTTCTTTTAGTTCATCTAAAGCACTAATCAATTCTTCTTCATAATTGTATTCCTTTTCAATTAGTTTTTCTGTCTCATTTCCTTCATGGAATTCTATTTCAAGATGTTTGTGTTTTTCACATTTAAAACAAAACAACATACCTCTGGTGATTATGTACTCTTCATCTTTTGAATCTATTTGACATAGTGAACATAATTCTTCTTGATATGTATCTACATCTTCTTTGGCATTTTTTGAATCTACGATGGGTGAAGAAAATATGTCATGTAACTTATCCCAAATTTCTTTGGCTGAGGAAAAATTACCAACCTTTTGTCTTATCGTATTAGGTAATCTGTCCCATATGAAATCCATTGCTATTTTTTTATTCTTCTTCAATTCCTTCTTGGTTGCAGTCTTTTCCCTTTTTGAACTATCATATCTCGTAACGACTGATAGCCAAATATAATGCCCATTTTCCTATAAAAATACTTTGATCCTTCCACTCCATAAGTCATAATTTAAACCATTATTACCATTACACAATGGTACTCGATTCTCAGAATAATCCATCATCTCCTTCTAGTGGTTAAATTGTTTCTTGAAGGAACCTCACTCTGATACCAATTTTTGGATTACTTAGAGGGGGGGTGAATCAATAATAGAGAAATTTAATTCTTTTTAACAATAAATTACAAGTGTTATATCAATGTACCATTATCATCCAATAGTTTCAAAGTAAATAAAAAATGAACAAATGAGAAATCATACACATACACAGTACACCAGTGTTTTTACATGGAACCCCAAAGTGGGAGAAACCCACATAATGTTTTTTCTTATATGTCTTTAAGAATTAAATTCATTAGAAGCACCAACTTCTTTTGTTTTCCAGCTGCAATTTGAAGGAGACTCCAACTCCCTATTTTCTCACACTACAACCTGAAGGAATATCCAACTACCCAATTCTCTAGCCACAACCAAAAGGAGGCTACAACCCCCTAGTTTCTCAAGCTACAACCTAAGGGAAGCTCCAAATCCCCAATTCTTCGGCTACAGCCAAAAGGAGGCTAAAATGACCTATGTTATATGGCTACAATAGTAAGGTGGCTAAAACCACATGTCATTTCCCCGTCCAACCTCCCTGATGTAGAAGTAAAATGATGGAACCACTATCACACTATCACTATGAGATAAACTGTTGTAAACATGTACCAATCAACCTGTAATCAAACTGAAAAACCCTATGCCAATAACCTGTGCCAACATGTACCATACATCAATCTATACCTCAATATGTACCTCAAATTGTACCATAAAAAAATGCCTCAACCATGCATCAAAGCTATCCAAATAACCTATTACAATAACCTATCCAAACAACCTGTAATCAACATGTACCATAAACAAGTGCATCAATCATGCACCAACCTATACCATCCATGAGTGCATCAACCATGCACCAAATATGTACCAATCATGCATCACATACACATAAACTATGACTCATCAAGATGTACCAACATCATCAACTATAAACCTCATGTATGTGCCAACTCATCAACTACTTTTCTCAACCATGTACCCAACATGTACCTCAACCAAAATCCCTCATCAACTTAATCATCCAAATATGATTTGTAACTTTGTAATAGACCTGGTGTATATGATCACAAACCTGCAAACCTTCTTTAACTTTATCAACAAGATATTAGCATTTTCATCAAACTTTACTTTAGTCTCACGTGACTAATTTTGGATTAGTCAAAAACCCTAACTTGAAACAATCATAACTATGTACCAGTAATGAATAAAGATATGGAAAATAGTACACAATGTTCTTCAGCGTCTTTTATGCAATTCCTTTAGGTTTCACTACTTGGAACCTCTCAAAAAAGGATTTATAGCAAAAATGGCATACCTTGTTGAATTTTGGCTTATTCTAGAGAGAGAACTTGTAGAGTGTTCCCCGCATGGAATATTTGTTGTATGGACCTAAAAATGGTACACATAATAATAAAGACTTTACCCTAACCAGTACATTTGGACTTACTAAATTTGGATCTATTATGAATAATTTATGACATTTTTACCTGAAACACATGTTTTTAGACTAGTTTCAGGACTAGCCACAAACCCTATTTTCCAAGGAGTGTAACTCCAAAAATAAAATGTGTTGGACACACCTACCACACTTAGAGGGGGGGTGAATGAGTGTGGGGATATTTTTCCCAAAACTTCCCTCTTGCACAAAAACTCATCAATTAGCATTCAACATTTATTCATTAC